>JAEIFL010000004.1:0-502195 GCA_018901835.1 Scaptomyza graminum
AGAGAAGCCTTATGGTTAAAGTCACTTTTAGAAAGCGTTAATATTAAACTTGAAAGACCTATAAAAATTTATGAAGACAATCAAGGCTGTATAAGTATAGCTAGTAATCCCTCATTTCATAAAAGATCCAAGCATATTGATATAAAATATCATTTCTCTAGGGAACAGATTGAAAATAATAACGTTTCCATTGAGTATATATCCACAGAAAATCAACTCGCTGACATTCTCACAAAGCCGTTGCCTGCAGGAAGATTCATTGCCCTAAGGAACCAGATGGGATTGATATAATTTTTTTTAATTATTTGAAAACGTACTGATATTAGAAAACTTAAATGAAGTTTATACTTATAGTTTAACGTAATTTAAATAATCAATAATGAAGTCTGAAAATTATGTGATTTAAATGAAATGTTACCAAAATTGAATTATTAATTTCTAAATCTTAATGGTAAACATATGATGTTATTATGTATATATATATTAAGAATGATCTGATTGGGTTTTTCTGGGTTTTCCCCATATCTACACAGCGAATGCTGGATCATTATATTGTAACTCCCCAGAATGCACACCAGTACTCACTAAACTAGTTAATACTATTATGTAAGTTTTCTAAATGAATATGAATTTTTGTAATGTTATTTTTGAGGGGGCGTGTTGGAATATTGATCAAAATTAACATAACTGAATATGAATACGGTCACACTGCCCTGCTCTTTACTTGAGTTAAAGTTATCGATAAATCTCTTCCTATTCTTTTGCTGTTCTCTCCGAGGCTGGTTGTGCTAGTGCGAAAATATAAATTCTTATAAAAGAAATATAAAGCTAAATTAAAACTAAACAACACAAACGGACTTTTTATTTAAAACAATTTAGTTAAAATTACAATAATACCTCTAGACAAGCGTATTGCCATCGCTCTTTACGCACTTGGCTCATCATCATAAGCACTGTTTCGAACTGCTCTTGCCACTTTACAAACACTCTCTTGGGTATCGATTGGTTTTCTGCGATCTTTTAATCATTAAATAAGTAATTATTCAATTTAATTTGCAGAAAATTTAACTTACCTTTACAATATTAAAAATCCGTTTGAATTATTTTTTTTTTGTGTGCACTTCAGTGCACTTTTTGACAAGCTGTTTTACTCAAATTGGCACTGTTTAAACCAAGTATCGATAACAAATTTCATAGTATCGACTATGTTAAAGTTCTGTTCAGTGTTCTGAAATGTTAACTTCTAGCATTCCCACTTGGTCGGTTTCGAACCAACTGGGCATGCAGCCAACCAACGGGAAATATTTGAATAAGATTCCCATTGTGCATATGTGAATCTAATACAAAAAGATGCAACATCTTCGAATTCCAATTACATACTTGCATCTTGCTGTAGTGGAATCGGGTATAAATGACGATAGTCGAAAGTAAGAAGCATACGCAGCCGTACGCGAACATATAGATATATACAGAGTGCAAGGTGCGCTGTTAACAAACGTTTGGCTATTTACATTATTATAAGAGATGCGCATGCAAATTAACAGTGGTGGCGTGTAGTGGTACAGGATTAATATTATTTACGATGATCTGACGGCTGCTCCCGACAAACATTTTAAAATTAAACAACAACACAAAAAATAACAAGTGGGAACGTTGCAGTCGGACGCACCCGACTGCAGTATACTCGTTACCTGTGAAAAGTGTGCTGATTGCAAAGGGGTACGGATGCTAAAAAATTGTGTGATGCAGATGAGGATGCCACCAACTATCTTCCTTAAAAATTTGGTGACTCTAGCCAAAGACCATATAGTATAAAAGACAGTGCAATTGGTAACACGAAGAAGAACAGTTATTTCGTCTCAGGCCCCGGGACCTAGGCATTGCGGTACTTTTCTGTGTTCTGCCTGTGCGTGAGCGCGATAGCGGATAGCATGTGCAGCCGTTCTGTTTCAGCACTCAGAAAAGGGTCAAAATGTGCCGTGTGCGTTGTTTACATTTCTTGCTTTGCCTGCCTGTCGAGATTTTTGCTATTTTTTGATATTTCTGTCGTTGTCTGTCTCTTTCACATGTGAACTACTGAATACACTTTCGAAATTTGTGTGCATCTTTGCTAAACTGTGTGGCATAATTGTTGGCTAGTGTCATAGAACTAAAAATATGAAAGAGTATGAATGACCAGCAATTTTCAAACTGAAATTTGGCTGTTTGTGTACATCTATGCATATCCAAATTCAATGTGTGTTTCGTGCTGAGTCCCTCAACTTGGCCACATTTGTCGATGCCGTCTCATCCATGGCTGCAAGTGGTCCGGCGCTGGCTATGGTGGAGCAGGTAGCCGATCAACTGGGCGCTGCTTGCGCTGCAAGTATGTCTGTGCGAAAGGCCTACAAACGACACCACACAAGCATGTTCTGGTGGAACGACGACATCGCTGAGGCTAGACGGGTATGCCTGAGATCGAGAAGGCGCTATCAGCGAGCAGCGCTAAGGCACTCGAGCGCAACACGCTTATTGCAGTTGGAGTACAAGGCGGCAAGAGCAGTTCTCAAGAAAGCAATCAAAGCCAGCAAAAAGGAGTGCTTTCTCAAACTTTGCGACTCCGCGGACAATGATCCCTGGGGCAGAGCATACAGGATGGTGGTCAAGCGCATCGGCAAAGGCAGAGGTCAAGCTCCCACTGAGTTCGCTCGCGTGAGGGACATAGTGGAAACTCTTTTTCCTCGGAGAACGAGCCCACTCCCACCTGCCCCTGGTCCTTCCACACTTGAGGGCTTCATCCCGGTCACGCTGGAAGAGATGGCGATCGCTGCTCGAAAGCTCACTGCCCAAAAAGCCCCGGGCCCAGATGGAGTGCCAAATAGATGCCTAAGCATAGCAATCGCCTTGCGGCCTGATCTGTTTGCGGAGACTTTCTCCAAATGTCTGCGCGAAGGTTCTTTTCCAAACAGGTCGAAGGTACAGAGACTTGTGCTGCTTCCAAAGCCCGACAAGCCCCCTGACGACCCCTCGGCATACAGGCCCATTTGCCTCATCGACAACGGCGGCAAGGTCCTGGAGATGCTTATCTGTGCTAGGCTGGATGATGCCGTTCGCAGCGCCGGTGGCCTTTCACCTCACCAGTATGGTTTCAGGAAGGCAAGATCCACCACCGATGCAATCAAAGCTGTTGTCGGTATCGCGGCTGAGGCTATCGCCGGTACCCGCTGGCGGTTCGGGAGCAAGCAATACTGCCTTGTAGTAACAATAGACGTGAAGAACGCCTTCAACACTGCCGACTGGAGCTGTATCCTGGATGCTCTGGTGCTTCTCCGGGTGCCAGAGTATCTAGTAGCTATTGTGAGGAGCTACTTCGACAACCGAATCCTTCGGTATGACACGGACGAGGGCGAAAAGGAGTATGCTATCTCTGCAGGTGTCCCACAAGGATCTGTTCTAGGTCCTCTCCTGTGGAACATCATGTATGATGGCATACTTAGAATTCAGCTTCCAGCGGGGGCCACAGCTGTCGGCTACGCTGACGACGTTGCCTTGGTGCTTGTGGCGAAGGATTTACGGCGTGTCACCGAGCTCTGCAATTGGTGCATGGATGCAGTGACCCAATGGCTGTCATCCGTGGGTCTACAGCTTGCGGCGCACAAGACGGAGGCGGTGCTCATCAGCAGTAGAAAAAAGGTGGAGTATGTGGAGCTTAAGGTGGATGGCGTCACGTTGAGGTCCAAGGATTGGATCCGCTACCTCGGCGTGGTCATTGACAGGAGCCTCAGTTACGGGGAGCATCTCGCGTACGTTCACAGGAAGGCTGCGATTACCGGACGCGCACTGGCAAGGATGATGCCAAACACGCGAGGTCCGAGGCAGCAGACGAGGCTACTGATAATGCACGTTATGAAGTCAATCATCATGTACGCGGCTCCAATCTGGGTCGGTGCTACGTCGGTGGCCAGCTATACAAGGGGCATAGAGTCAATCTATCGGCTCTCTGCCTTGCGGGTATGTTGTGCCTTCCGTACTGTGTCCTCTGACGCTGCGCTCGTGATTGCGGGGATGACCCCAAGTCGCACCGCCGTCTTGGAAGCCGTGGCAGTCCTGGAAGCGATTCCGTCGGGGAGAAATGCCGCTCGGTCAGCGGCCCGTGAGCGGAGCCTTGACGCCTGGCAGCAGCAGTGGGACACCTCCAACAAAGGGCGTTGGACGCACCTCCTCATCCCCAACATAAGGCGATGGGTGGATAGGAAGCACGGGATGGTAACGTTTTACCTTACCCAGCTTCTCTCCGGCCACGGATGTTTCAGGAGCTACCTCAAACGTTTTCAGCACGACTCTAGCGCAGAGTGCACCTGGTGTGGAGATGGCTGCGACGAAGACGCCCAACACGTCTTCTTCCACTGTGGGCGTTTCGCCGAGGATCGACTCGCTGTGGAAAACCTGACGGGCCAGCGTCTATCGCCAACTAGCCTGGTGGCCCTTATGCTGGAGAGGCTTGAAGTCTGGCATGCGGTTTGCTCCTTTGCAGCCTCTACGATGGTAGAGCTGCGTCGGCTGGAGAGGTTAAGGGCGAGTGCATCGTAGTCGTTGCCACCGCTTCTGCGAAGCAATGCTTCACGGCGGTCCCGCAGAAGCTGGCAACGACTGTGCATGCTAATCATATCGTAATTTAAGTTAACATAGGCATATCTTTTGAAATAAAAAAAAAAAAAAAAAAATTCAATGTGTGTGTGTGGCAATTGTATATCATTTATTGACTTGCCACAACTTTAATGATCTGACAATTTAGGAAACAGCTAGAGAAATTAATAAAAAATGCATTGCTATTATTTCATTTATTTTATTTTTAAAATATTTTTAAATTATTCAATAATACTTTTTTTAAACTATAAAATTAATGTATGTATATTTGAAAGCATTAAATATTATTATTGGTGTCCGTAAAGAATCTTCTGTTTTTTAAAGTTCGAGCTGTGTCTTTCAACAGCATAGCTTTTGCCTCCCTCACGGATTTTTATTAAATTTCTCTAGCTGTTTCCTAAATTGTCAGATCATTAAAGTTGTGGCAAGTCAAAAAATGATATACAATTGCCACACACACACATTGAATTTGGATATGCATAGATGTACACAAACAGCCAAATTTCAGTTTGAAAATTGCTGGTCATTCATACTCTTTCATATTTTTAGTTCTATGACACTAGCCAACAATTATGCCACACAGTTTAGCAAAGATGCACACAAATTTCGAAAGTGTATTCAGTAGTTCACATGTGAAAGAGACAGACAACGACAGAAATATCAAAAGATAGCAAAAATCTCGACAGGCAGGCAAAGCAAGAAATGTAAACAACGCACACGGCACATTTTGACCCTTTTCTGAGTGCTGAAACAGAACGGCTGCACATGCTATCCGCTATCGCGCTCACGCACAGGCAGAACATAGAAAAGTACCGCAATGCCTAGCTCGGGGGCCTGGGACTAGGTTTTTCTTACCAATTGCACTGTCTTTTATACTATATGGTCTTTGCTCTAGCTCAAAGTTTGTTAAAGGTGGGGAAGGGGGCTGGGGGCGTTATGGGTGGGCGTGGCATCCAAATTTTTGATGAAGATCTTTTTTTGATGTCAATTTATATCTTCCTACCAAATTTGATGACTCTAGCTCAAAATTTATAAAAAGGGAGCTTCAGCGCCCCTGGTTGCGGTATGAAGGGGCATGGCAGCTGGGGGTGGCTAGGGCAGTATGGGTGGCATCCAAAGTTTTGAAACAGTGTTTTGGGGGTCATCACCTATCTTGGCGAAAAATTTGGTGGTTCTAGCTTAAAAACTGTGATTTCAAACTGTAAGGATGCTAGGGGCAGAATGGGTGGGCGTGGCTCCAAAATTATTGATGTAATTTTTTCGGGGATGCCAAAAGCTATCTTCCTACCAAATTTGGTAGTTGCAGCTGTAAGGATTTGCGAAATAGGTGGATTTATCGATTTTGAGTTATCGAATTTATCCAGTTAGAACCCCAATTTTGCCCTGGCCATAGATGAAGACATTTGGAATGTTTCAAGTCTCTAGCTTGAAGGGTGTAGAAAAAAAATTAATGAGTGTTTGAACTCACTAACGATGTGTTAACAATTGCAAAACCATTCAAATTTACTTTTTGTTGTTTTGCTTTTGACCGCCACCAGCAGAACAACAAAGCGCGCATTGCATACGCATTAATACGCACAGACACACACAAACACTTACAAACAAACATAACGAACTTCTTTAATAAGTGAATGATGGTGTGGGATACCCTACCTAGTTCATTTGCTATATTAATTGATTAATTAATTAATATTATTAAAGTATTTTAAGTAATTTCTCAATTGTTTGCTAAGGGCCAACTTATGCTTATTAAGTATGCAATTATTGCATATATATAATATCCACAGTAGCACTTATATAATATTAGGGTACATAACATTCTTCATTCGTCAGTTCATTTTCTTACTACAGAAGTCCGCTATGTTTGTCTGTAAGTGTGTGTGTGTGTGTTGTGTCTGTGCATTCACGAAGAAGCAAAACAGAATTGCCTTGGACGAATGATGTTGCTGCATACCCTAACTAGCTTATTTGCTATATTCATCAATTATTCAATTAATATTATTAAACTATTTTAGTAATTTCTCAATTGTTTGCTAAGCGCCAACTTATACTAATAAAAGTATGCATTTATAGCAAATATATTATTGAAGTACTCGTCCACAATAACACTTATAATTTATTAGGGTATTCAACAGTCATCATTCTCTTTGCTTAACAGCTGCATGGCTCGACCGTCCCGGGCTGGGCCCTGCAGTTCGACTGGTATGAATTCGTTCCTTGTCTTTGGTGAATCATCGTTTCTTTGGAATGATTCCAGAATCGATCCAAAAGAATGCAGAAGAGAATGGATCGTTTGTACGCGGAAAGATATACATACATACTTAGCATGCAAGCCTTGCTCGCCTTGCTCGCTCTCTCGCTCTCTAAATTTTAGTTTTCATTTAACCCTTATAAAAGACGCATATCCGCGGACGCATATGTTTTTAAGTTGCTATTGTTTTTGCTTAAACCATAATAAGTTTGAAAATAGATACCCTGCAGTTCGACTGGTATGAATTCGTTCCTTGTCTTTGGTGAATCATCGTTTCTTTGGAATGATTCCAGAATCGATCCAAAAGAATGCAGAAGAGAATGGATCGTTTGTACGCGGCAAGATATACATACATACTTAGCATGCAAGCCTTGCTCGCCTTGCTCGCTCTCTCGCTCTCTAAATTTTAGTTTTCATTTAACCCTTATAAAAGACGCGTATCCGCGGACGCATATGTTTTTAAGTTGCTATTGTTTTTGCTTAAACCATAATAAGTTTGAAAATAAATATTTGATTAAAATGTTTATTTATTTGTTTTTGGGTTAGTTTCTGCCAAAATACTTGCATACGCATGTACTTATGTACATATCAATGCAATCAACATTTTAAATTCATTAATCTCTCGCTCTCTTACTCTAAGACGCTGTGAGAGAGCGAGCAAAGCGCGCATTTAGTGTATGTATAATAAAAAGGGCAATGCAGAAAAATTGGCATGTGAAAAACAAACAAGCAAGAACAAAACATAAACAAAATATTAGCGCGTACCGTTTTGCTTTACATGCTCTGCGTATAGAGGTAAGCAACAAATACATACACAATAAATTCAAACAATATCTAATCAAAAAAATATTATTTTGCAGATACCATCCAGGCATTGAACCAAAATCCACCGGCGGAGAAGCAGCTGCGTAGGGCAATGCAGCTACAAAAAAACAGAGTAAACAAGGCTTCATTTAGGCAAAAAAATTAAACAATATTTAGTTTCATAAAAAAAAATTTAATAAAAAAAATCATTTCCGCATATTTATTTTTATATCAATCGATTCCCAAATGAGGACAAGGAATCGATTCCCTGTACCAAGTACGGGAGGAATCGATTCCCAAATGGGGACAAGGAATCGATTCCCTGTACCCTGTCCGGGAATGGGTACAAGAAATCGATTCCCAAATGAGGACAAGGAATCGATTCCCAAATGAGGACAAGGATTCGATTCCCTGTACCCTGTACGGGAATGGGTAGAAGGAATCGATTCCCTGTACTCTGGACGGGAATGGGTACAAGGAATGCAGAGCGGAACCAATTCATACCGTCCAATGACATGCCCATGTTAAATTCACTGATATTTTACACGCGTTGTCTTCCAGGCGGGAAGCGATGGTAGTGAAAATGGATCGATGAATCCACAGTTGATTCATCGATCCATCGAACTGCAGGGTCAAAATAAGTATGATGGTATTAGTGCTTTGTGCAGCGGCAGAGCGCCCCCCTGCAGTTCGATGGATCGATGAATCAACTGTGGATTCATCGATCCATTTTCACTACCATCGCTTCCCGCCTGGAAGACAACGCGTGTAAAATATCAGTGAATTTAACATGGGCATGTCATTGGACGGTATGAATTGATTCCCCTCTGCATTCCTTGTACCCATTCCCGTCCAGAGTACAGGGAATCGATTCCTTGTACCCATTCCCGTACAGGGTACAGGGAATCGATTCCTTATCCCCATTTGGGAATCGATTCCTCCCGTACTTGGTACAGGGAATCGATTCCTTGTCCTCATTTGGGAATCGATTGATATAAAAATAAATATGCGGACATGATTTTTTTTATTTGAAAAAATTTTTTTTTATTAAACTAAATATTGTTTAATTTTTTTGCCTAAATGAAGCCTTGTTTACTCTGTTTTTTTGTAGCTGCATTGCCCTACGCAGCTGCTTCTCCGCCGGTGTATTTTGGTTCAATGGATGGTATCTGCAAAATAATATTATTTTGATTAGATATTGTTTGAATTTATTGTGTATGTATTTGTTGCTTACCTCTATACGCAGAGCATGTAAAGCAAAACGGTACGCGCTAATATTTTGTTTATGTTTTGTTCTTTCACATGCCAATTTTTCTGCATTGCCCTTTTTATTATACATACACTAAATGCGCGCTTTGCTCGCTCTCTCACAGCGTCTTAGAGTAAGAAAGCGAGAGATTAATGAATTTAAAATGTTGATTGCATTAATATGTACATAAGTACATGCGTACGCAAGTATTTTGGCAGAAACTAACCCAAAAACAAATAAATAAACATTTTAATCAAATATTTATTTTCAAACTTATTATGGTTTAAGCAAAAACAATAGCAACTTAAAAACATATGCGTCCGCGGATACGCGTCTTTTATAAGGGTTAAATGAAAACTAAAATTTAGAGAGCGAGAGAGCGAGCAAAGCGAGCAAAGCGAGCAAGGCTTGCATGCTAAGTATGTATGTATGTATGTATATCTTGCCGCGTACAAACGATCCATTCTCTTCTGCATTCTTTTGGATCGATTCTGGAATCATTCCAAAGAATCGATGATTCATCAAAGACAAGGAACGAATTCATACCAGTCGAACTGCAGGGTAGTTGCGCTACCCGCGCCTATAGATGTTAACACATCAAAAAGTTGCGTTCATACGGACGGACAGACACCATGACTGACATTGCACAAGCCCCAATATATTCTTTACCTTCGGTAACGTGTATAAATATTGCCTGACCAATGAAAAAATAAAAATAATAGCAAATTAAAATTAATTTTATCCAAAAGAAAGGAGGTGTAGTGTAAATTTTGATGGTCATTTCCTGTTGTTTCAAGAATTTAATATTATGGGGTTTTCAGCAGAACAGCTATTTAATTTGTTAAGTTACGATCTTTCAGCTGTTATTACTTACTCTCGTGTATAAGTATATGTATGTTTGCTGATGATGTTAAGCTATGCCTCACTTATAATGATGCTTCTCTCTGAATCTTACTACAGTCAGATTTGGTTGCGTTCTCGGCCTGGTGCCGTTATAAATTACTTTATTTAAATTGCTCAAAATGTTAAGTCGTGCTATTTTGTAGAAGTACCCCTCATTATGCGGCTTTTGAGGGACGTCATCACCAGCACCTGGGCGTAAAAGCTCAATCTTGACACTTTATCTGTCCCGCCCATGGTTTCAAGTCTCTTGCGTCTAAAACAGTTGCGTTTATAGTATAAACTTTATACGGACTGACGAGAGTATAACGGTCATAGCACAAAACCTATAAGTCAGAGAATCATAATCTTAATACAGTAGGCATTGCTGACGTTTATGTTCATTCTGTACGCCTTTTTGATAAAACATAAACATAAATAAATTATTTTTATGGGGTACTTAAGAGATTATTATGTTGGACCAAAAATACAAAATCATTTATAGTGTGAGTTTGGGAGCTCAGTTGCAGGACTACAAAAATACTTTTGTTAACATCGATATTAATTCGATAATTTTTGAAGATTTTTAATCAGCAAAGTTCAACTTTAAAGATACATAAGTAATCACTCTTCTTCCTATAATGGACGCAGCAAATAAACATTTAATTTGGCAGAAAAAACAATCAAATTATATTTTTTTGCTTTCAGCTGTACTTACTTAAAAAATTGCTGAGAGTGCTGTCGTTGCGATGCGACGGCGCAATAGAGCACCTACTACATCAATTCATTCATACTAGCGCAGCGGCGCTCTTTATTTCAGGTTTGCACCCGCTCTATTGCACTTATTTACAGAGCATCCCCTTAAGCAGTCCACCAGTGGTTTGGGTGTTCCGATATAGAAAACGCTTTGAAATTACCCAAATTTCTCTCACTGACACTTTTCTCTCTCCTCACTTTACATATTTAACTCTCTGAAAAGCGCTGCGCAGCTAAGGCAGCAGCGGCACAGAAAAATCCATTTTCCTTGTTTTCTAACGGCGGACACGGGCACTGATTGTCATGTGCGCTGAACGTCCTGTTCCTGAGTTCTTTGTTTACTCTAACTATCCGCGCAACAAGAAACACATCCATAAAATTAAAAAGTTCTCGGTTATGCGCACCACGTCTGAAAAGTTTTAATAACATATTAAATGAAAAATTCCATACATATGTTTGGATGAATAAACTAATATTGCCATGTGAAATAATGCGCAATAAGAAGTGACCAAAATTATTTTACTTTTCTTCTCTGTGGATTTAAAAAAAAAGCATTTTATTAAAAATAAAAGAAGTACATATTCTGAAAAATAAAAATGTTTATTTGATGCTTCAAGTCAAGCAGCCGCAGGTGAACTCGAGAGCCACATGGACCCAGTCGCAAAGAGGTAACGAAAGATGTTTTCATGTGTAAAAGCAAAATTTGTTAGAGAATTGGCTGGCAGCTACATTAACATAAATGTATGTATTTATGTACATACATAATACTGCAAACATATGTATATGTAAAAATGTATACTTCTATCAACCAGATTGACATAACCTTGTATCTCCTAACCAAGAAAACTTAATTTGGTTTCCTATTTTTGACATTTTATAGTTAACACTGAAATATTCTAATACGTTTACACTTACATAAGTGCATGCATACACCTAAAATTTCTGTTTTTGGATATGTAATTACTATGTACATACGTAAATATAAGAAGTCGCTGTTCGACTTTCGCCATTTTACAGCCTGAAACCATGAAATGGTCAAAAAGGGTATAATTGATTTGTGCAAAAGTATGTAACAGGTAGGAGGATGCATCTCCGACCCAATAAAGTACATATACATATATACATACTTACATATGTATGTATAAGTATATTATCAGCTACGAAAGCCGAGCATTTAAATGCTAGTGATACAAGGTATGCAGCATCGGTTTGTATTTGATTCTTGGACTCTCAATGAGAATCATATTTTAACATTTCCAATTGCGTCGGTGTCGAATGAACAACGGTTCTTTCTGTTCAAAATTAGAAATTTGGGTTAACAGAGCTTTGGCAGGTTATAAACAAATTTGAGTATCGATGATTCAAGAGAGCAAGTTGAGTAAAATTTAATTAATATGGTGAAAATGAGTGAAATTTTTATTAGCTTCTTATTGCATAACACTGTGCTACACATAAAAAAAATTACTAAAATTCGACAATTATTTCGAAAAGAGCTTCCAGAAACTAGTATTTTTATATTATTTGTTTTTATACTCGGTGCCAAAGGTAAATAGTACGTTGGTTTTGTGCAATGTCCGTCACGGTTTCTGTCCGTCTGTACGAGCGCAACTTTTTTCGACACCCGTTACAGACTTGAAACTTTGCAAATTTCTTTGTCGTTAGGTGTATCAAGATTAGGTTTATACGCCTATTATGGGGCTGGGAAATCGATAAATTCGGTAACTGAAAATCGATAAATACACATGGTAAGAAGATAGATATAGATAGATTGGCTTATTCAAGAAACCTGCATTACAAATTTTAGAGTCACGCCCACCCTTTCCGCCCCCAGCCTGCGCATTCTGAAATCAGAAAAGCCTATATCTTTCACAGATTTTGAGCTAGAGCAACTATATTTGGTGCGGTGACGTCCCACAAAAAACTGTATCAAAACTTTGGTTGCCACGCCACCCATAGCGCCCTAGCTGCCCCAGCCTCCCCACCGCCCCGTTCAAAACGGGAATGGGTGTATCTTTCACAGTTTTGAGCTAAAGATCAGGTCAATCTTTAAACGCAGCGTGCACCCCGCCGCTTCCTTAGCGCTGTGCAATCAGCCTTATTTTTACCCGTTTTTAAACAGGTATTGAGTATACCGCATTCGGTTGTGTTCGACTACACCGTTTCCACTTGTTCAAAACTGGCTGCGTATAAGAATTCAAATTGAATGTTTTGTCCAGGCCTTTATCTAGTTAAAGCCTTGTTTGCACTTTGGTAAGTAGTAAGTAGCGAGTCGAGTAGACAGTAGCTCGGTAAGTAGCTACTCGCCAAAAACTGTTCGCATTTATAAAAAGCCTGTTCAACAGTCGTTTCAACGTTTCAAAGTTTCAAGTTTAAAACGATTAACTTGTGAACAGGATTTTGTGTTTCAAATCGTTTCAAAGTTGTGAGTCAGCTGTTGTTTGTTAACATTTCTAGAGTCTAGTAGTCTTAGCTGCGTGGCGGCAGACACGAAAAGGCAATTTTTTTTATAAAATTATGTTTAATTAAAACACCATTTAATAATTATATTGTTATGTTAATTTATTTATTATCTTTAAATCTTAATTCTAGCTCAAGCTAAAGAAAATTAATTTTTTCAAAAAAAAACTGTTGTTGGCAGCCATTAATCAAGTGTGTTCATCCTTTTTTGCACAAAAAACCACCAAATATATTGAAAAATACTGAACATCGGCAGCAAATATCGGTTAAATATCGTGCTCTTCCCATCTTTCCTTTCTTGAAACCTGAAACACTTTTTGTATACATAGGCTGGGGTGTTTCAACGTTTCAAGAAATTGTTATATGTGGTTGTTGTTGCTTGACGTTTGAAACTTGAAACTTTGAAACGTTGAAACGACTGTTGAATAGGCCAATAGGCTGGGGTGTTTCAACGTTTCAAGAAATTGTTCTATGTTGTTGTTGTTGCTTGACGTTTGAAACTTGAAACTTTGAAACGTTGAAACGACTGTTGAACAGAGCAAAAATTAACTGATTGGTGCAGTGCATTAGTAGTGTGACTTCGGCAGCGAAATGAGTTTGAGTGACGTCGCAAGTGACCAGTTGGGTTTTGATTTGCATATTGCATGCAGTGAATTTGAATAATTTACGAGTGAATTAATTGATTGAAAATGCGCTATGCAGTTTTTGGATGCAACAATAACAATTTTAAGAACAATTTGTTATTATTGTTTCATCTAAAAACTGCATAGCGCATTTTCAATCAATTAATTCACTTTTAACAGTCGTTACTTATTCAAATCCACTACAATGTCTGTATGCAATATGCAATTCAAAACCTAACTGGTCACCGCTGACTGCGCAATTAGTAGCTCTGCCGTGCTACTGGCTCGAAAAAATAGAGTAGATTCTATTTTGTTTTTAGTCGAGTAGCGAGTGAGCTGACTAAATTACTTTACTAAAATTTTGCTGTTCGGACACTCTACTCGACTTGCTACTTACTACCTACCAAAGTGCGAACAAGGCTTAACGCACAGTGGCCGTAGAAAAGTGAGGTTTCAAAAATCAAAAATGCATGTGACCCAAAAAAATATTGAATGAACCTACTTTATAGGAAATTTTCCACCGATTTATTTAGAAGATATAGCCCTTCAAAATTGTCTGACTTTTTGGGTTTCATAAAAATCACAATTTTAAGGTAATTTGGTCGGCTTTGCGATCCAATATCTCAAAAACTAGGGTACGGATCGGCATTATTTTTGATTCTATTGATAGATCTATTTAATAAGAAAAAAATAAAAAAAGTTGTACTGTTTGTTTTGCGTTTGGCCAGGTAAATCGATATTTACCAACTATCCATTTTTTCAGTATTTCTCAACTTTGATGGAACACATCTGCCAAATTTTCAAAATAAATTCTTTGATTACGAGTATTCCCTAATCTAATGCAAAAAGTCTCATCTGCCCGAGTTTGCCCCTTTTTTTTAGATGTAAAAAATTGAAAAAAGACATGTTGTTTTGGGCAATTTATGATACATAATCGTGAAATTGTGAGCAATATTTTACAATTCACTTTAAAATAAAATATATATATATTTTTTTTTAATAATTATATTAATAATTTTAAATCATAAAAGCCTTTAAAACAATACATAAAAAATTAAAAACTTTTAAAAAATATTTTGTTTCCTTCCCATAAAATTGTTTTTTCCGAAAATTTTACCTTTGCATATCCATAAATAGGCACCCAAGAATCGTAGAATTCTTGTTCATATACTCATTTTATAGGTTGATTAATTATATATCATATGCTTTTTAAATTGCTCAATTATCTTATTTGGTTAAAAAGTTATGTTAGTTTTGCAACGAAAAAAGTCAAATGGCGCCAAAATATTTATTTCGTGCCTAAATGGAAGGTAACATTTGGAATAAGGAGGAAAACTGAAAAATATACTAGCCAGAAAAAAGTCACCGTCTCAAAATCGAAAGAATGCCCAAAAATAAAAAAAAATTTAAAATTTAAATAATATAAAATGAATATCTGTGTGTATATCCCTTATGGAACCGTAAACTATGCATTTGATCATGTGATGATCTTCGGCAAAGTTGTTGTGCATGTGCCGACGAAGGTTTCTGAGTTGAAGCGACCAATTTTTGACGTAGAATACGTCTTACCTTTCATAAATGAGGTCTTAATCTAAAAAAGTTGTTGTTGTTGTAATATGAGAGTTTCACAAAATCGCTTATTGCTCATGAACTAATGGATCAATTTTCCTCAAATTAATTTCATATCAAAGTCAAGGTTTCAAAGTTACAATAAATTAATACTGATATATGTATTGATTACATCTGTTAAAAAAATGAAACCAAAAATATGTATATTTTTGCTGCATTTCGAAGTCTTTAAATTGCTCTAGCAATCTCAATAATTCATTAATTACTCTGCTTTTTGAAAATTCCATACATATGTGTTGCTGAAGAAGATAAAAATTTAAATTTATTTGTAGTAAATGCGTAAATAGTGAATGCGTTACAACTCTGGTATCCCTGGGTTCTAGTAGCAGCTGACTATTGTATACGATAATTATAACGATACTTATCAAATGCGTAGCCTTAAGTCATGACATTCTATCGATAAGCTCAGTAATAAAATATTGCAAGACGTGAGCAAATGTACAATTTAATAAACGAGGACGACGACGACACGCAACATTACACGCCACGCACCATAAGTTTTGAATAAAATATTAACGTTGTTTTGTTAAAGTATATCAACAGTTTATTTAATTACAATATGTTTGGATGAATAAACTAATATTGCCATGTGAAATAATGCGCAATAAGAAGTGACCAAAATTATTTTACTTTTCTTCTCTGTGGATTTAAAAAAAAAGAATTTTATTAAAAATAAAAGAAGTAAATATTCTGAAAAATAAAAATGCTTATTTGATGCTTCAAGTCAAGCAGCCGAAGGTGAACTCGAGAACCACATGGACCCAATCTCAAAGAGGTAACGAAAAATGTTTTCATGTGTAAAAGCTCACCCAGTGAAGCGCAAGGGCACCTCACCAACGCTTTCCAAAAAAAAACCCTCAAATACGTCCAGGCAATTTTCTAGCTCATCGTCAGAGTCTGTCACAAACTCTCTTGAGCTAGACATGTCAGAAATTCGTCGCTTGCGAAATAAACCCAAAAAAATGGATCAAGACGTAGATACCAGAATAGATTTTCCCTACTGGCCCCAGCGGAAAACGATTTAGAACAGGTCCCAGCAGCGCCTGCTGCCAAAACTGCAGAGAAACAAGATGTTCCAGCTCCAGCGGTCCCGGAGCCGCCGCCGATCTTTATAGATAATGTCACCAACATCGTTGATATGTGAAAATTAGTGGAACAAGTCATAGGTTAAGGTACATATACATATAAGTCGGGCACAGATGGCAAAGTTAGAGTGATGACCAATGAAAGCAAACTTGTGAAGGAACTGACAGCCAATGCAGTAGACTTTCACACTTACCAACTTAAGGAGGAAAGAGCCTACAAAGTTGTACTTAAGGGCATGCACTTCTCCACCTCGGTAAAACTTATAACGAACGAGCTTGATGAAATGGGCCACATAGTTAGTCACATTGCCCCTGCCAAGAAACGCAATACCATAGAGCCCATGTCAATATTCTTTATTGACCTAGAACCCAAGAAAAACAACAAGGCGATATTTGAGATTAAGAGATTATGTAACGCCGTTGTGGTCTTCGAACCACCAAAGAAGTCTAACGATCTGGTCCAGTGCTACAGATGCCAAGATTTTGGACACACGCAGCAGCTTTGCAACAAACCTCATAGATGCGTCAAGTGCGCGCAGAACAACCCAACGTCCGAATGTAAGAAACCAAAGGAAATGGAGGCCTGCTGTGCCCACTGTGACAAAGATCACACGGCCCAACGTCAGACTATAGGCAGAACACATCCAATAAACAGAACTCACCCTGCCCAAATTAAGCATGTCAACCCCGACATCAGCTTTGCCAGCCATCTGCGCAACCACACCGCCACCCAGGAAACACCACGCTACCCATCCCAGCCCAATCCCACACAAGCCTTTAACGAAGAGGCAATCATGAAAAAGGTCCAGTTTACTCAGATGTTATCCAACTTCATGTCTGCCTTTAATCAATGCAAATAAAATTAAAAATTACCCTTTGGAACGCATACGGCCTATGCAACAGTAAGGCCGAAGTAGAGCACTACATCAAGACGAACAATATCGATGTGCTCCTTGTAGCTGAAACTCATTTCACTAGCCGATCCCACTTTCAAATACATAATTATAATCTCATCACGGCAAACCACCCAAGCGGTATGGCAAGAGGCGGCTCTGCAATTATTATCAAAACAGGAATCTCCTACGCAGAGCAAGAGCCGATACAGCATGCTTGGGTCCAGGCAGCTATAGTCACCCTCAACAGTCCGCTCAGAAATCTGAAGTTAGCCGCATTATACTTTCCACCGCGACACAACATATCGCAGACCATGTATGAGCAAGTGGTCTATAGTCTCGGCAACAAGTTTGTCGCGTTCGGTGATTTCAACGCAAAAAGCACTTGGTGGGGCTCGAGGCTGACTAACTCCAAAGGCACAGCTCTCTTAAACTGCATTTGGAGCCGACACTTGACCTGCTATTCCCCTGGTGAGCCTACCTATTGGCCTACTGACCCAAATAAATTGCCAGACGTACTTGACTTTGCGATCGCCAAAGGCTTACTGCTAAATGGAACATTGCCATCAATGCCGAGAAGTCCACACAAGTGACCTTCACGCAGAGACACCAAAGTTGCCCAATTGTTACGCTGCTTGGCCAATCGTTGACACCTGCTCGCTCGGTCAAATATCTAGGGCTAACTTTGGACAGAAGGCCCACCTGGAAGAAGCACCTGCGAAACAAACGGACGCAACTCAACCTCAGGTATAAGTCCCTCTACTTTCTCCTAAGTCGTAGGTCACCGCTTAGTCCTCGCAACAAGCTACTGATCTACAAAGCCATATTAAAGCCAATCTGGACCTATGGGTTCCAGCTATGGGGATCCACGGCGGAGACAAACACCAATATCATACAAGCATTCCAATCCAAGATGCTTAGAATTATAGTGAATGCGCCGTTTTACGTCCGCAACAATGTGCTGCACCGATATCTGAACATCGCTACAGTCAAGGAGTGCATCCGCGAATCCAGTCGCCACTATGAGGAACGTCTGGAAAATCATGAAAATCCGCTTGCAGTCCAACTTCTTGACAGCAGCTTGCAATGTAGCAGACTAAAACGCTTCCATCCTCTTGATCTACCCTTCCGTTTTACCTAGTCCTCCTACATCATAATGTAATGTATGAAACTTAATGTCAATGTTTCTTTATTTGTTATGAAATTTAGTTATTGTCTTAGATAGATGGATTCTAAATAAAATTACAAGTTAAACAAAAAAAAAAAAAACAAGAAAAGTGTGTAAAAGCAAAATTTGTTAGAGAATTGGCTGGCAGCTACATTAACATAAATGTATTTATGTATGTACATACATAATTCTGCAAACATATGTATATGTAAAAATGTATACTTCTATCAACCAGATTGACATAACCTTGTATCTCCTAACCAAGAAAACTTAATTTGGTTTCCTATTTTTGACATTTTATAGTTAAAGGCCTGTACGCAGATGCCCGTACAGCGCCCGTACTGTCAAAACTTCATATAAAAAAAAAAATGGTCTCGTACAGCGCCCGTACAGTAATAACATTTTCAAGTCTGCAGTTGTGCTCTCTACGAGCCGTACGATAGTGTTGGATAATGAAACTGTTAAAATCTTATGTTAAAATTGTACGACAGTAAATAGCGTTCAGGAGCTATTTACGGTAGTAAAAAATTGCAAAATGTCGGAACGCAAGTCACGCTACAAAAGAATGCCAAAAAGCGAAAGGTTGCTGAGGTTGATGACGACGACCAGTTGCTCAAGGACATGCTGGTGTCTCAAACAAAATTAGTGGAGAAATTTAACAATCAAACTCCAATGGAGCCGCACTTGTTGTATTGGCGGTCAATACTTTCCAAAATGGATGAAAAAGCAAGTGATAATGCTGTGGCACAAGTCACGCAGCTATTGTTAAATTTGCAAGAAGCATACAACAATAAATGAAATAATAACACATTGGTTGTTTTTAATTTATTGGAATTAATTTTATTGCGGCACTCTCGCCGACTCGTACTGCCAGGGTACAGATCCACTCGAAGAATTTACATAGTTCTTCAATGCGTCTCTGGCGCTTTGCTTTCGCAGCGTCCCTTCTTTTTTTAAAAAGTGCCAACAGTGTTGGTTGTGCACATTATTGCAAATAAATTTTGTTGTTCACAATCCATTTTACTTTAATTTAATTGATTTGCCCAAATGTAAACAAACAACAAAACACAGTTGCATTTCCGATTTATTTACATAAAGTAATCAACCTACCGCCACAATATGTGCACATTGTCGTTACAGCCCGTAAAACTCATGTATTACTGTACTGGCGCTGTACGGAGCATCTGCGTACAGGCCTTAACACTGAAATATTCTAATACGTTCACACTTACATAAGTGCATGCATAAACCTAAAATTTCTGTTCTTGGATTTGTAATTACTATGTACATATGTATATATGTAAATATAAGAAGTCGCTGTTTGACTTTCGCCATTTTACAGCCTGAAACCATGAAATGGTCAAAAAGGGTATAATTGATTTGTGCAAAAGTATGTAACAGGTAGGAGGATGCATCTCCGACCCAATAAAGTACATATACATATATACATACTTACATATGTATGAATAAGTATATTATCAGCTACGAAAGCAGAGCATTTAAATGCTAATTGATACAAGGTATGCAGCATCGGTTTGTATTTGATTCTTGGACTCTCAATGATAATCATGTTTTAACATTTCCAATTGCGTCGGTGTCGAATGAACAACGGTTCTTTCTGTTCAAAATTAGAAATTTGGGTTAACAGAGCTTTGGCAGGTTATAAACAAATTTGAGTATCGATGATTCAAGAATAGAGCAAGTTGAGTAAAATTTAATTAACATGGTGAAAATGAGTGAAATTTTTATTAGCTTCTTATTGCATAACACTGTGCTACACATAAAAAAATTTTGTTGTTGTAATATGAGAGTTTCACAAAACCGCTTATTGCTCATGAACTAACGAATCAATTTTCCTCAAATTAATTTCATATCAAAGTCAAGGTTTCAAACTTACAATAAATTAATACTGATATTTGATTACATCTGTTAAAAAAATGAAAGCAAAAATATGTATATTTTAAATATGTATATTTTTGCTTCATTTCGAAGGCTTTAAATTGCTCTAGCAATCTTTATAATTCATCAATTACTCTGCTTTTTGAAATATTGAATTTGAAATATATATTCGTTTATTTTTACTAAATAGGCTAAAAAAAAACATAACTGGTCTTCGCTAAATTTTACCAAAGCAACGTGAGAATGTTTTAAAAAAAAAAAATTACGCAGCTAACAGGTTAAAAAATAAAAAGCCACGCCCACCCATGCAAACCGACCACCCACGGCGACGCACAGTGGGAGTTTTGGCCGATTAAGCATTGCAAAAAATAAAACATTGATGGTTATCGATTGACTGAAATTATTTCCACAACAAAGGAAATTCTAGATATACCAAAGAATTAAGGTCTATTGAATTTGGTGAATTATGGTTTCAAATGTTTGGGGACGTATAAGGAATTAGGTATTGTGTTACTAAACATGCATCAACTATAATGAAAAATTATCATACAAAATTTTTGTTTTTGACGTGATAACGTCTTATAAATTGATGAACACAGGCGGCATGTTGAAAAAAGTCATCATCATCGTTACCATCATTATGGTTACCATCATTATTACCATCATTGCTACCATCGGTCAAGTTAGGTGCAATAGAAGTAAGTATCAACGCCTACATAATGTTAACATAGCTGTGGCGATGCTGCGTAGACGCTTAGAAATCACGCGAATAGACATTGTTTGTATGCATTCAATTGAATTTAAATGTTTAATAGTTTGTTGATTACATATTTTTATAAAAAATTGTTGTCAACCGGGCTTGCTGAACAATTTCAAATAGATGATTGTGTTGTTTTTGAGCCAACACATTAATATTTATCAAGCCAAGCCAAGCAAAATCAAAATATTTTCATATTTGTAAACAATTTGAGCTGCGTTACAAATATAATTGTAGAAAAATAAATGTGTAGGCAAAAGTCACATTCCATACAATAACATGCATAGCAGATATCAAAGAGGAATAGAGATAGAGCCGTTATGTTTTGTCATTTTTCTTTGTGTTTTTGCATATACATGGTTCGCCACTGAGTTGCAGTTGCGATCTAACAGCGAGTGCGTACAAATAAAATAAATCGCAAGCGTCTGTCGGAAAAAATAAATAATATATTCACAAAAGTATGAAATCATTTTATCAGTGTTCTCTTCTGACGTTGTCACGTGAGACTATCGTCCGTAAACAAACTTTACAGACACCCATCTTTTACATTCTTTTATTTAACTTGACTTGTTTGTCTGTTTGTTTGTCTCGGAATCTTGTTATCAAATTTTCACCAATTTCCCGACTAGCTTTTCACCAAAGATGTGTTTCAGATGACAATATGTACATGTTTTTAAAGTTTTTTTTATTTTCTATTTTTTTCTTTTTTTTTTACAAAAACATGTTTGATATTTGGGTATTGCATGGATGATGGTAAAAAATCGATTACAAATGTATGCAAGAAAGCGTATAAAAGCATGTCTTCAAAATGTTTTTGATTTACTTGTTTCTTTCAATTAGTTTATTTTTGATCGCTTTACTAAAGTACTAGTTTTTTACCTTAAAACCTTATTATCCAACATAAATGGACCGTAAACAGTGCAATTAAAATAGTTAAATATTCTTTAACGATGACTGAGTTTTTTAGAAGAACCTTAACAAAAGGACTTCAAAAGGTATTGATACGCGAAATCGTGCAAAATATCTAGACTTCAGGAATACATGGACTTTTTCAACATGTTGTCAGCCTCTTCTGATCCACCTATCTCTTCTCTCAGACACATCAGATCACTTGAGGAATTAATTAACGAATATTCACCAGAAATTTTAAGTTTATTGAGTTCTAATGATATGAATACTAATATTTATTGACAACATTTTAAAAAAAAAAAATTAACCGATTCCACATAAAAACTAATTTTTTATGAAAAGAAATAATTTTAGAATTTAAAATAAGCCTTTTCGTTTTTAAAAATTTTGCAATGTTCTTCATGTTGCATGCAAATTTTTGAGTGCATTTAACTTTGCATTTTGTCAGCCGACCCTGAGTCACCATAATTCCTAATGTGATTTATTTACGCTCATTTCAGAGCTATAGCAATTCTTTATCATCGTGCTTTCGAAATTTCTGTAATATCTCTGTTCACAAGTTAGGATTTTGCAACGCTAAATCAGCGAAGCCGACCACTGTGCGACGTATCCGAAAGATTTGCATATAGCAATTTTTGAAAACCATGCTCACCAATTCCGCCACCCCCTCTGCAACCAGACTTTTTAGATGTTTTAATGCTAGTTTCAGAGTATTTCGCAATCAGTTTATCTCTGCAACCAGACTTCTTATTACATGTTTTAATACTAGCAAAGACAATAGAGTATACCAGATATTGCAATTGGTAATACGAAGAAGAACAGTTATTTCGTCTCATGCCCCGGGACCTAGGCATAGCGGTACTTTTCTATGTTCTGCCTGTGCGTGAGCGCGTTAGTGGATAGCATGTGCAGCCGTTCTTGTTTCAGCACTCAGAAAAGGGTCAAAATGTGTCGTGTGCGTTGTTTACATTTCTTGCTTTGCCTGCCTGTCGAGATTTTTGCTATCTTTTGATATTTCTGTCGTTGTCTGTCTCTTTCACAAGTGAACTACTGAATACACTTTCGAAATTTGTGTGCATCTTTGCTAAACTGTGTGCCTTGTTGGCTAGTGTCATAGAACTAAAAATTTGAAAGAGTATGAATGACCAGCAATTGTCAAACTGATATTTGGCTGTTTGAGCACATCTATGCATATCCAAATTAAATGTGTGTGTGTGGCAATTGTATATCATTTATTGACTTGCCACAACTTTAATGATTTGACAATTTAGGAAACAGCTAGAGAAATTCATAAAAAATGCATTGCTATTATTTCATTTATTTTATTTTTAAAATATTTTTAAATTATTCAACAATACTTTTTTTAAACTATAAAATTAATGTATATTTGAAAGCACAAAATATTATTATTGGTGTTCGTAAAGAATCTTCTGTTTTTTAAAGTTCGAGCTGTGTTTTTCAACAGCATAGCTTTTGCCTCCCTCACGGATTTTTATTAAATTTCTCTAGCTGTTTCCTAAATTGTCAAATCATTAAAGTTGTGGCAAGTCAATAAATGATATACAATTGCCACACACACACATTTAATTTGGATATGCATAGATGTGCACAAACAGCCAAATATCAGTTTGACAAATGCTGGTCATTCATACTCTTTCAAATTTTTAGTTCTATGACACTAGCCAACAATTATGCCACACAGTTTAGCAAAGATGCACACAAATTTCGAAAGTGTATTCAGTAGTTCACTTGTGAAAGAGACAGACAACGACAGAAATATCAAAAAATAGCAAAAATCTCGACAGGCAGGCAAAGCAAGAAATGTAAACAACGCACACGACACATTTTGACCCTTTTCTGAGTGCTGAAACAAGAACGGCTGCACATGCTATCCGCTATCGCGCTCACGCACAGGCAGAACATAGAAAAGTACCGCTATGCCTAGCTCGGGGGCATGGGACTAGGTTTTTCTTACCAATTGCAAACTCTTCTAATATTTATGCTCATTGATACTAGTATCAGAGAATTGGTTGCTCCCTTGTGCAACGTTTTTACTTGTTATTAAAAGTACATAAAACGGAAACTTCGGAGGTGTACAAAAATTAATTTAATTTATTAAGCATTAGCAAATACTATAATAAACAAATTGTTGTCAACATTTTTAGATATTTTTTACAGTTTGCAACTTTTTTTTTTGAATGGAGGACTGGGAAATTGATTCAAATCGATAACTAACAAATGGAAATGGTGTGTACGTTGCCTCAAAGATTGTCTGATGCAAATCTTCCTTCCAAAGTTGATGACTCTAGCTCAAAGTTTGTAAATGGTGGGGGAAGTGGGGCTGTGGGTGGGCGGATCATCCAAATTCCAAACACTACGAAAGACACAAGCATTGCCGTTTTTAACAAAGCGTTGAGGTGGTTGGAGGCGGCTAGGGTGGTTTGGGTGGGCGTGGCATCCAAAGTTATGATGCAGTTTTGGGGATCATCATCCCCTATCTTGCCACCAAATTTGGTATCACTAGCTCAAAAACTATGGCAAATATAGGCGTTTCGGATATCAAAAATCGGGGGGCTGAGATCGAAATGGGTGTGCGTGGCTCCAAAATTCATGCAGTTTTTTGTGGAATGCTAGTAGTTATCATCGTACCAAATTCGGTAACTCGAACTGTAAGGGTGTGGGTTAGAGGCGGATTAATCGATTTTGAGTTATCGAATTTACCGATTTGCCAGCCCCCCAGTTATCGTAGTCCATTGACACTTTATCTTTCCCGGCTATAGATAAGATATTTGGAAATTTCAAGTCTCTAGCTTGAAGGGTGTGGAAAAAAGGAACATACGGACGTACGGACGGACAGACAGACAGACACCATGCACAATCCCAATATACTCTTAACCTTCGAAGTCGAGTATTCAAGACCATGTGTCAACACAGAATTCGTACCCTTCGGTACCTTCGGTATCGTAAAAAAACTAAGGGTGTGTAGAACAAACTCTCTGGAAGGTATACTTCTTTTATTGTAATTTGTTTTTTTGTATAATTTAAATATTTGTAATGGCAATACAGTTTGAATGATATCAAATTTAGTCTCCAAAATATTAAAAAATATATAAAAAGGTACATACATAGGTGCTTAGGGTAAATAAATAATTTAATCTTATTTAACAGATTTTCAACAGAATTATTTTGATATTAAAAAAAATTAATGAGTGTTCGAACTCACTAACGATGTGTTAACAATTGCAGAACCATTCAAATTTACTTTTTGTTGTTTTGCTTTTGACCGCCACCAGCAGAACAACAAAGCGCGCACAGGCATACGCATAAATACGCACAGACACACACAAACACTTACAAACAAACATAACGAACTTCTTTAATAAGTGAATGATGGTGTGGGATACCCTACCTAGTTCATTTGCTATATTAATTGATTAATTAATTAATATTATTAAACTATTTTTAGTAATTTCTCAATTGTTTGCTAAGCGCCAACTTATGCTAATTAAGTATGCAATTATTGCATATATATAATATCCACAGTAGCACTTATATAATATTAGGGTACATAACATTCTTCATTCGTCAGTTCATTTTCTTATTACAGAAGTTCGCTATGTTTGTCTGTAACTGTGTGTGTGTGTTGTGTCTGTGCATTCCCGAAGAAGCAGAACCGAATTGCCTTGGACGAATGATGTTGCTGCATACCCTTACTAGCTTATTTGCTATATTTATCAATTAATCAATTAATATTATTAAACTATTTTAGTAATTTCTCAATTGTTTGCTAAGCGCCAACTTATACTAATCAAAGTATGCATTTATAGCAAATATATTATTGAAGTACATGTCCACAATAACACTTATAATTTATTAGGGTATTCAACAGTCATCATTCTTTTTGCTTAACAGCTGCATGGCTCGAGCGTCCCGGGCTGGGGCGCTCTGCCGCTGCACAAAGCACTAATACCATCATACTTATTTTGAGCAGAGAAAAAATGACGCTGCGAAAAGATTTTTGAAAGCGTCGACGCTGATCATGTGTGATATAACGCGGTGTGAGGTTTGCATGCATTGAAACGAAATATTTGCGCTACCCGCGCCTATAGATGTTAACACATCAAAAAAAACCAATGTGAGTCCGATCACACGGGAGATGTGTAAACATGTTGAAATTAAATATTTTGTTTAAGTACTAGTTGCAAATATGTACTTATGCTTTCAATGTTTTCTTTACAATTGAATATATCTAAACTTTCAACATTGGACTTAAGGAATACTCATGTTTGTATGTTTTATAATTGGTGATAGTATTTGTTGTCTTACTTGCAAAAGGTAAGAATTTCCAACCCATTATTCTCTATTATCTATATATATAAAAGAGTTCGTCCGCGTTAAAATGACTCAGCCACAGCCTAAACGAAAAGAGCTAGAAGGCTGAAATTCACACAATATTCGATGCAGGTAGTAAGTGGGCACTAAGAAAGGAATTTTATTTTGGACAACTCCTTCGAGTACCTCCCATACATTTTGGAGCACTTTTACCCACTCCAAAAACAAAACAAATTACCCATTCCACTACTGCCGCCTGTTTGTCGCACAAGCTGAGAGTTTGATCGCGAGCGAGAATACAAAAACAAAACAAATGCGCAGTGACGCCTTCGCGTCGCACAAGCAAAGTCATAAAAAAAAGGTTCATACACTCGCAAAAAAGAAACGGATTTTCGCTTCTTAATGAATAAGTGCATACACAATTAAGTAAACAATGCGCTTGAAAATAATTTTCAATATTTTATGTACATGAATCTTTTCGCACAGTGCACATTGTTTTTTTTCTTCAAATTTGTGTGCCTTTGACAATTGATTTACGACCCAAATAGCGTTTGTTGTTGTTGTAAGTGTTGTTGTTGGGCCCGCACTGCTACTTTTGTTGGTGTCATTGATTTAAAAAAACAACAACAACAACAAAACATAACTTGGTCCGTGTAGAAAAATTTTGCACACCAAAATACATATGTATGTTGTGGGGGTGGATTTGCCTACTTGCTGCTAATATAACTTAGACTAAACGTAACACACTTAATTAATAATATACAATTTCGAACAAGTAAAATAGGTTCGTACACTTGCAAAAAAGAAACGGATTTCCGCTTCTTAATGAATAAGTGCATTCACATATAAGTGAACAATGCGCTTGAAAATAATTTTCAATATTTTATGTACATGAATCTTTTCGCACAGTGCACATTGTTTTTTTTTTCAAATTTGTGTGCCTTTGACAATTGATTTACGACGCGAGTAGCTATTAGCGTCGTCCGACCGGCAGATGCGGCGGCAATTGGAACAGTCCCAGCGTCCAGCATGTGTGTGAATAAGAAATTTGCAAACTCGATAAAACATCGTGCAAATTGTTCAGTAAAAAATCCCAGAAAATAAAAAAAACGAAAAAAAAAAAAAAAAAACCAGAAAAAGCCAAAAAAATAAGAAAAACCAAAAAATAGAAAAAAAAGCCACAAAATAAAAATAAGACAAAAAAAAAAAAAAAAAAACCAAAAAATAAAAAAAAGCCAATAAATAAAAAAAAAGCCAAAAATAAAAAAAAAAAGCCAAAAAATCCCAAAAAAAAAAAAAAAAAAAAAACCAAAAAAATCCCAGAAAATAAAAAAGAAGCATATGCAGTATCTGCAGTATTCCTTATTGGTGTCCGCTTCATCGCGGCTTATCCAAACTTTAAAATCTGGCTGCTGTAGCCAGCAATCACGAAATTTTTGTTTGTACGAATCTTTCGGCATTATTTAAGTTTAGTTTTCACTTTTGTTGTACATTAGATTACAAATGATATCGAAAATACAAAGTATGTAAAAAGATCGCTATTTTTAATAGATTGGATGCCACAATGTTTTTAAAGAAAACTTTGAAATAAATGAATCAAATAAAATCTGAAAAAAGGCCAGATTTCCGGATAGGGGATGTTTGATATTTTTTCCGGACAAGGGACTTAAAAACATGTCAGATCTGTCCGGAAAAAGGCCAAATCGGCATCACTGTTGTTTGTGTCATTGAATTAAAAAAACAACAACTAAGCAAAACTTGGTGCGTTCAGAAAAATTTGACACACCAGAAAATAATGTGGGGGTGGATTTGCATACTTGCTGCTAATATAACTTAGACTAAACGTAACACACTTACATTAATAATTTACAATTTCGAACAAGCAAAGGCCGTTCACATTAGTTTTTACACAAATCTATGTACGTTGTTCGTCCCAAACTCAAAGAGCCGCTTAAAATTTAACAGAGCGCGCGCGTTGCTCTTATGATAGTTAGATAATTTCAAATCTCGCTCCGATCATGCTCCTCTGTTGTTGCTCATTTACGTTCACTCTATATTTTATGTGCGCGCTTTGCATGTCAATCATAAAGTTCAATAACCCTACTTCCTCCGCACACACTAAGTCAAAGCTAAAGGCTAAAGTACGTGTGAGTTTAGGCTATGCAATTCACTTAACTGCAGCCTCTTAGATATGTTTTGCTTTGATTCAGTGCGTGCGAAGAAGGCAGCGATACTACGCTCTTTTTTTGACTTGCAGAGCGCGCGTATACATAAGAGAGTGATCCGAAACCATGATACAAAATACCGATAACGCATTGCGCATAAATAGCTGTTTTGCGTGACGTCACATGTGACAGGTTGGGTATGATTTTCATATTGCATATGGCTGTTGATGCTGATCAAGAATATATCTACCTTTTATGGGGTCGGAGATGCTTCTTTTTGCCTGTTACATACTTATGCACAAAACAATTATACTCTTTTTTACCCATTTCAGGGTATAAATATAACTGTGAATGCAAAAGATTTGTTGTTGCTGTTTTTGTCGATCGCTTCAGGCTTATTATAAGCCGTTGTATGCACACACGAATTTGAAACAACAAAGGAGGACTAAGAGGAATGCGATTGGCTTAAGAGCATGAAAATGTGATTTTGTTTTGTAGATGAGATCAATTCACATAAATAACAGTAACTCTTTCACTCTAAGGGAATTTTACAATTTTTACTTTAGTGTGCCATTTGCGCATTGCTTCATTTTATTTCTAAAAGTGATACAAGAATGAACATACAAAATTATTGGGTGGCTTTGCCTGCTGTGGCCCTGCCACAGTTTTATATGCAGCCGCTGCAGCCACAGCAGCAACAGTTTCAGCTATCTTCCTTCCAAATTTGGTGACACTAGCTCAAAGTTTAGGTGGGGGAAGGGGGGCTGGGCGAGTTATGGGTGGGTATGGCATCCAAATTATTCCTGCAGATCTTCTTGGGATGTCAATTGCTATCTTCCTACCAAATTTGGTGACTCTAGCTCAAAAATTGTAAAAGGTTGGGGAAGGGTGCTGTGGGCGTTATGGGTGGGCCTGGCTACAAATTATCTTTGGCTGTCGCTACCAGTTATGGACGCGGCATCCAAAGTTTTGATGCAGTTTTTTGGGGATCGTCATCACCTATGTTGGCGCAAAATTTTGTGGCTGTAGCTCAAAAACTGAGGAAGATAAAGTCATTTCTGATTTGAAACTGCGGTAGGGCTGGGGGCGGAAAGGGTGGGCGTGACTCCAAAACTTTAATGCAGATCATTGGGGTTCATTACTAGCTATCTTTCTACCAAATTCAGAGACTCTAGCTCAACAACTCTGAAAGAAACACGCATTCCCGTTTTTAACGAAAAGTTGGGGCGGCTGGGGTTAGCTTGGGCGGTATGGGTAGGCGTGGCATCGAAAGTTTTGATGCAGTTTTTTGGGGATCGTCATCACTTATCTTGGCGCAAAATTTGGTGGATCGAGCTTAAAAACTGAGGAAGTTATAGGCGTTTTTGATTTAAAACCGCGGGGGGCTGGGAGCGGAATGGGTGGGCGTGGCTCCACAATTTTTCGGGGATGCCAGTAGCTATCTTCCTACCAAATTTGGTAGCTCTAACTGTAAGGGTGTGCCGAATAGGTGGATTTTGAGTTATCTAATTTATCAATTTGCCAGCCCCCCAGTTTTTGTAAAGCCCCAATCTTGACACTTTAATTTACTATGCCATAGATAAAGAGAATTGAAGAGTTTCAAGCCTTTAGCTTGAATTAAGTGGAAAAACGTTGCGTTCATACAGACAGACGGACAGACAACATGACGGACATACTCCCAATATACTCTATACCTTCGATATCGAGTATAATGACGCGCCTGATTCTCTACCTCAATGGTGGCGTGGAAAAGAGAATGTTATTTACTTTGCTTTAATATTTTGTGAAATATTTTCTGATTTATTTATTTTATATCTTCTGTTGCTAAAATTTATATAAACTATCCGCGCAGCGAAGTAAGCGGGCCACTTACTAGTTTAACATATATTCTTAATAGGGCGTTTACATTACAGTGAGTTTGCTATCGATATCGTCATCGACTCAATAACTCAGAATTGGTGTTTACATTGGCACAAACGTGAGTTATTGAGTTAGCGTCAACTGTGTTTTGTAAAAGTCGAAAAATTTTGTTAAACATAATTTTAAAGTTATGAATAATAACAAATTATGTATGATTGCATCTGCGATGGTATTCCTCAACAATAATTCCATTTAAATAAATTAATTCAAATTATTAAATAAAAGCATTTATTTTTAATTGTTATTCGCCCTCATTAACTCAAGCATTTCTTTTTGAAAATTTGTAGCGCGATCTGCCATACTCTTCATTAATTCCAACTTTTCCTTCTCTATTTCAATAATTTTATCCATTTTATCATTTTTTCGTCGCTTTGGTTGTGAAGGCGTCTCTGTAGTTGAGGTGTCGGTTTCTGTTGTGCTGCTGTGGTCTTCTTCAATTAGGTGGGAGAAGTCTGCAAAATTTTGATTATTAATACAAATATCTAATATTGTTTTAATGCAATGTATCACCTGTATAATTTGGTTGAAATGATTCAAAATGTATAGCATACAAAACACTTAACTTACCGTTTTGTCGAGACATTTTTGCTAATTTGTGACAATTTCTATTGTTTACATTTATCTAGTGGTGATAGTTCAAAAATATAGCCGATAATATACTCAAATGGGCAGCACTTTTGAGTAAACCGAATGTATATCGAGTACAAGCAACTGCGTCTAAACTTAACTCAACTTTTTGTCACCACTACTTTTTGTATGGGAAAAAATCTGCTTGTTGCCCTTAACGCACTAACTCAAATAAGCAGTGCCAGTGTAAACGCCGTATAACACTCCTTCTCAACGTGCTATGTAATTCTTAACTCATACTTAGTGCAAGCCTAACATTTTTATAAATTTTTCGTGCTTGACTCTACAAAGATTTTTTGTTAATACGTCAGAAATCATCAGGGGTGTGCCAGCCATAAAAACCAACCGAATTCCAACCTAAAACCAACCTCGAGCTGGTTTTAGGTGTGCCAGAGCAGAGTTCGAGATGGTTTTAAAATCTCAACAAATATGGTCAGAGATTTGGTTAATTTAAGCAATATTAGATGTCTAATGTATAACAAGTGTTACTTTTTCGAAAGGTAATTTTAAGCTTAGCTGCATATTACAAATACATTTGAATTGAATACATATTTTAATTCATGATTTTTGATATTAATAAATCTGTAACAAATCTCTAAGACTATTTGCCGTTCCGTGTAAGCGTGCAAAACCGTCCCTTATTGTGGCTTTCGGAGTACTTGTGTGGTCGAACACAAAAAGTTGTTTTTAAATCGTCTGTATCTAAACCTATTTATGTTACCTCTGGTGTTCCCCAAGGTAGCCACCTTGGTCCTTTGCTATTCAATTTGTTTGTTAACGATCTCCCAGATGTTATTACTAACTCGTATGTATATATGTTTGCTGATGATGTAAAACTATGTTTAACCTACAATGATGCTTCTCTTTGTAACTTGCTACAGTCGGATTTGGGTGCATTGTCGGCCTGGTGTCGTTTTAATTTACTCAATTTAAATTGTTCTAAATGTAAAGTCATGTCTTTTTGTAGAAGTACCCCTCATACTGCTCACTACTTGCTTGATGCTTCACCACTTGACCGCGTGTTTGAAATCAAAGATTTAGGCATTATTCTTGATCCTAAATTAAAGTTTGACTCTCATATTTCGTTTATGGTCAATAAGGCCATTAGTGTCATTGGCTTCATCAAGCGGTGGTCGAAAGAGTTTAATGATCCCTATACCACTAAAACGCTGTATACATCCCTAGTACGTCCCATCCTGGAATATGGATCTTGTGTGTGGTCCCCACAATACTCGATTCACCAGGATAGAATTGAATCTGTGCAGAAGAAATTTCTTCTATTTGCCCTTAGAAGTTTTAACTGGGTTCCTGGAGTAGACTTACCCCCGTATTCTAGTAGACTACTTTTGATTAATCTTCCCTCCCTGTTAAACCGTAGAACTATGCATGGAGTATTATTTGTTACTAACCTACTTAATGGTGAAATCGACTCATCAGTTCTTTTGAGTCGAATTAAATTAAATGTACCAATTAGATCTTCACGTAACTTTTTACCCCTTAGCCTTGATCGTTGCCTGAGCAACTATTTAACTCACGAACCATTTCGTGTTATATGTTCTGACTATAACAAACTTTATTCCCTTGTCTCCTTGGAGGCCTCAATTCCAGTACTAAAAAGATCGATCCTTTTTGCTTTATCTAATCGTAACCACTAATTACTAATCTAACACTGGTCTGATTGGGTTTTTCTGGGTTTTCCCCAATCCACGCAACAAATGTTGGACTACTAAATTTTTTATTGAATTTCCCAGAGCCTTAACGTTAACTTTTAATTATTTTTTACCTAAATTTATTTTCATATTTTTATATAATTCTATATTATACTAAATTTAATTATTTTAACTATTTTTTAATTTAAATTAATTTTGATTTCATTTTAATGTCAGCTGCTCTTAGCTGACAATAATAAATAAATAAATAAATAAATAACAAGAGAGGTGCCAACTTGTTCGTTTAACAATAACTATTATTCGGAGTCTTCAATAGGTCAATTCTAAAGACACTTTTTTGTGACAAATAAACATAAAAAAATTGTACTCTCAGGTAACAAAATTCCATGGTTGAGCAGTGGACAGTTTGTTGTAAATTTAACAAAATTATTGCAGCAAACTGTTTTTCATAAGTTGGCAGCTTTTTCGGTGTTAGTCGATAGTGGATCCGATGCGCTCCTAAGTAGCCGGCGCTCAACCTTTTCTTTCGCCAACTCTTCTTTTCGAAGCATGTCAAGCAAAAGAAAACTTCCTAGAGGCATTTTTATTTAATTTTACTTTTACTTTTGCACTTTTGAAATGGAAACAAACAGATTTGCCATTCACGAAATACGTAGAACAGCTGTTCAAGCAAGCTATCACGGCAGGGCTGTCAAGCAACATGAGTTATTTGGCGGGCAAAATATGAAATATATATTTTGTATAAGAATTACAAGAGATAAGCCCTTACATATTTTTATTTAACCATTTATTAAATATAGCACTAATGCCTTGAGGCCAACCTTGAAAACAATGACAAAAAAGGCAAATACATTTTAGGCAATTTTTACTTTTGAAAGGTAGCAACTCTTTTTGGCCATTTTCGTTTTACGTATTTGATCCGAAAAATTTAACCGAAAAATGAAATCTCCCTAACTTCTGGCACACCGACGGTTTTATTTTAGAGATTTGAAAACCTGCTCGAGCCAAAATCTCTAGAGATTTCTGGCACACCCCCGCATATGTTCAGTAGGTACATATTTCATCTCTATAATCTTATTCTTATACATTTCTCTAACATGGTGATACTTTATATCTATGTGTTTACTACGTGCGTGAAATGTAGAATTTTTGACAAGGCATTGTGCGCTCTGGTTATCGCTATGCATCATTATACCTGAAATTTTGCCGAATCCCATTTCTTCAACTAACTTTGTGAGGTATGCTGCCTCCTTTGCCGCCGACGATAGTGCCACGTATTCTGCTTCTGTGGTGCTTAGTGCAACTATGCTCTGCTTCTTTGACTCCCACGTAAATGCTGCACCTGCTGCGAAGAATGCCCATCCACTAAACGATTTGCGGTCGCTGTTGTCACCTGCCCAATCTGCGTCTACATAGCAGTATATTGGTTTACCAGTACGCTCGTAACGCATACTTAAGTTTGTTGTGCCTCTTAAATACCGCAATATACGCTTTGCCGCTGCTTCATGTTCCTGATGTGGATCCGCATTGTTCTGTGCAATCTTCGATACCGAATGCAATATATCGGGCCGAGTCGTTACAGCCAAATACATCAGTGAGCCTATTAGCGATTGATATTGAGCTTTGTCTGCCCTTGCACACCCTTCATCTTCGCATTTAACTTGGATACCAACATCAAGTGGAACTAAATTTGGTTTGCAGTTTTCCATTCCATATTGGAGCAACAGATCCTCAATATATTGTTTGTGGCTTACTGTAATGGCACCAGTTTCTCCTTCCCGATCTATCTCAATTCCCAAAAAATGATTTAGATCGCCTCCATCGACGACTTTAAATTGTTTAGATATAAGCGCCTTTATCTTCAGAAGGTCTTCTTTGCTTGAGCTAGCTAGTATAAGGTCGTCAACATATACTACTACTATATTTAAATTTGTACCGTTGCGAAGCGTATACACACACGGTTCACTTGGGCAAACAATAAACCCAATTTCTAGTAAGGTGCTATTTAGTTTCTCATTCCATTCGCGCCCACTTTGCTTAAGTCCGTAAAGCGATTTTTTGAGCTTAAGCACGCGATTGGGATGGGTTTTGTCTGCGAATCCTTCCGGTTGGCGCATGAACACATTTTCTTTTAAACTACTGTTCAAGTATGCCGCTGACACATCCATTTGGTGCATATACATGCCATGCTCTACTGCCATGGCCATCACCAACCTTATTGACGAGTACCTTGCCACTGGGGAAAATGTCTCAAAATAATTGACTCCATATCGCTGACTGCAACCCTTTGCAACCAGTCGTGACTTCAGACGCTCAACGTTACCAAACTTATCGCGCTTTATAGCGTAGACCCACTTGCAACCGATGACCATTTCGCCGTCTGGCAAACTCACTAACTCCCAAGTGTTGTTGTTTTGCAAGCTTTCGATCTCCTTCTGCATCGATAACTTCCAGGCTTCTGCCTGTGGTGTACGCAGCGCCTCCTTGAAGCTAGAAGGTACATCTAAATTCTCCCCTACCATGGCATTCAATACGTTGTACTGCAAACGTGGACGCCCGCGCTGTCTAGTGTATATTTTCTTTGGCCTACCAGGACCACGACGCTCATGCTCCTCGACCAATGCTCGTGCATGTGTAATGCCATTGCCGTGCATGTCATATTCAACATGATTTGCCTCACTCATGTTACCGTCAGTACCAGATGCATCAGCTTGTGCATCCTGTAGGTCTTCTTGTAGCGTTTCTGTTGGCTCAACAGGAGACATTACCAACATAGCATCAGGATCTTGTGCTCGATACGGAAACTGCATGTGATCATCACCTGTTGATGAAGACTCAAAAAAGATTACATCGCGAGCTTCTATTACCTTTTGCTTTTCCGGATTGTACAGACGATATGCTTTTGCATTTTCTGAATAGCCGACCATGATATGCTCTTCACCCTTTGGCTGGAACTTTTTCCTGTGCGCTTTATTAAGCACTATAGCCTTAGCGCCGAATACCTTCAAATGTTGTACGCTTGGCTTCCTTCCAGACCAAGCCTCCTGTGGTGTCATCTTAAACAATGCTGATGTTTCTGCACGATTCCGCAAATATGATGCTGTCTTCACAGCCTCAGCCCAGAACGCTTCATCCAAACCAGCATGTACCAACATACTGCGAGCCATCTCTACCAATGTCCTGTTGGCACGCTCTGCCACACCGTTTTGCTGCGGGGTGTGTGGCACTGTTAGTTGCCTCTTAATGCCATTTGTTTTTAAATAGCAGTCGAACATCTCGCTTAAGTACTCGCGCCCATTATCACTCCTGAGCGCCTTTATTGTTTTGCCTGTTTGATTCTCTGCATATGCTTTATATTCCTTAGGCTATAAGCGATGCGATGCTACAAGCGATAATTATCGCAGCGATCTTCAAAGCGAGAACATGACATAGTGAAAGCTTTTAGCAAAGAGAGAACCATTGCGAGTGCTTTAATTTTAGTCGGAATCATAGTCGCCATGGATTCAGATGACGAATTTTTTGCGTCAGCAGCAGTGGTTAATGTTATCACGAAAAAAAGTAACGGGATCCATCCACTAAATCAAAACCGTTTGAAGGGAGAATTCAATAGTTTGTTTTTAAATTTAAGACTGTATCCGGACAAATTTTTCAACTATACTCGAATGTCTATCAGTACATTTGATTATACTTTGAATAAAATTCATTTCAAACTGGAAAAGTGTTGGACAAATTTTGTTGTTCACCCCATAACGCCATGTGAAAACTTGTAATAACTTTAAGGTAAATTGTAAACATTTATTTTACTTTATTCATTATATTAAATATTATTTTTATTTTTTCTCTGCATCATTTGCATCTTCAAAATGTGAAAGAACCACGTTTTGTATGTCTGCGGCACTGCATTTTTTTTCGCATATCCATAGATTTTAGGTATGGCAGCAGGCTCTCAAAAAAAGACATGTCATCGTCGGCCTTTGGCGCATTGACTTTCTTTTCTAGTAGTTTTAGTTTTTCCTTCTCAATCGACAGTAGTTGTGAAGACATACTTAATTTAATTTTTTTATTTGGTATATTTAAATCCTGTCCCTCATCGGACTGACAAAGCTCAGCCATGTCTTGAGACAACACTGTGTCTAAGGAGTCTTCGCACTCGGGAATGCTCAAGGTTTTATTCGAGCAGCTGGCCTCTAAATTACCAAACGCTTGCCTGGGCTTCATTTGGTCTTTTAAAAAAAGCAGAGACTCAAAATAAGGCCACGAGGTATATGCACCTGCATCAGGTGCAGAATCTCCAGACTTCTCTGTCGGCCTCTTCCTAATCTCGTTTCGGAACTGGTCCCGAAGATTTTTCCATTTTTTTTTTAAACAGTCTCCTATAGGATATTACAAAAATTTAATAAGGAAACATAAATTAACCTATTTCAGATATTTAGCAACGGGTGCTTCCTTTACATCATTGTCGTATGCATTTAAAATTGGAAGGACTACAGTCTCCGTTATAGTAAAGGAAACGGTCAAAGCACTTTGGGAGGAGTTGCAGCCAAAGCATATGCCACAGCCTTCAAAAGAAATGATAACCCAGATAGCTGAAAAGTTTTGGGAATTGTGGAACTTTCCAAATTGTGCAGGGGCTATTGATGGAAAACACATTCGTATTCAGTGTCCACCCATCTATGTTCTACAATTACAAAAAATTTTTTTCTGTGGTACTTCAAGGAGTGGCTGATGCGAACTGTAAATTTATTGCGATTGAAGTTGGAGGATATGGCAAACAAAGTGATGGCGGCACTTTTAATGCCTCAGAGCTTTATTGCCAACTTAAATCTCGACAGTTTATGCCTCCAGACACTAACTTGCCCGGTACAAGCATTAAAATGCCCTACGTTCTTGTAGGCGATGAAGCATATCCGCTATTGGAAACTTTGTTGAGGCCATACTCAAGCCGCACTATTAATGCTGAGAGAGAGTATTTCAATATGCGACTCTCTCGAGCTCGCAGGTGCATTGAATGTGCTTTTGGAATTATGACATCTAAATGGCGTTTGCTCTGGAAGCCAATTGAAACCGATCCAGATTTTGTCGATATAATTGTAAAAGCAATTTGTATTCTGCATAATACAATTATTGACCTTGAGGGAAAACCCAATGTCAATCAAGACACACACACAAGCAATGAAAATACAAGAAGCGAAGAGTTATTTCATTCCACAAGTTTGAGAAGTGGACAACTTGTTCGTGATGCCTTTTGCAGTTTTATGTGTACACATAAGCTTTAAAATAAAATATTGAAAATATGAATATTTACACAACTTACTTGGTATTTTCAAAATTTCTTCAATTTCCTTCCACTTATTTTCTACAACCACTCGGTTGTGGTAATTTTTAGATTTTTGATCCCACAGAACCGAACGCGAAAATATTTCCGAAATTAACTGTTCAACGTCTATTACAGAACTCATTTTCACTTTTGTTCTTTGTGACAGTTCAAGTTTAATTGAAAGCAAATACATAAAAATATAAATAGATTTAAAACAAACAGTAACTTAAGCTTAAATGGCGAAAAAAAACATATTTTACCAAAACCAACCGTTATTTAAGCTTAGTTTGCAACAAAAACACACGCATTACCAAAGCGATATCACGCGACAAAGCGATTCAGAATCGCTTTCTCGCAACTCTCTTTAAATATCGCTTTGGCTCTCTTCTCGCTTCGCTTGCACTCTGACATCTCGTAAGCGATTACATGTAAATACGCATGCAGAGCTTTCTCGCGCATTGTCGCTCAATATTATCGCATCGCTTATCGCGGCCACTCTGCCGTCAGCCTTAAACTTTGCAAATATCTCATCTCTTGTTTTAAGAAAGCATACATGCACATGTCGCGTTTTGTCATCAATAAATGTCGCAAAATATTTTGCCCCTCCGTTTGACGTTTTGCTCATCGGGCCACAAATATCGCTGTGTATTAACTGAAGAACATTGTCAGCACGACTTTCGGATGATTTTGGGAATTTCATCACGCAAATTTTACTCTTTGCGCATGTTACACACTCATGATCTTTTACATCGCAATTTGTCTGGAAGCCACGCACCATTTTGTTCGTCACTAGTTTTTGTAGACTTTTAAAATTCAAATGACCAAACCGATAGTGCCATTTCATAATTTCATCATTTCTAACATTTACATAGCATAGCATAGCATTTTTCCATATTTGTCTCCAACACAAACAAATCGTTTTGCCTTTTTGCAGCTAGTACAACTTTGCCATATTCATCTTTAATGAACGCATTTCTTTCTTCAAACTCAACTTTATATCCCTTCTTACTGGCTTTTACGATTGATATAAAGTTGCATTGCAGGTCTTTAACATACAAAACATCAATTAGGCCGCTACGACCACAATTCCAACAGCCCGCCTTCTTGTCGCCTTGATTCTTGCTAATTTTCTTTTGCGCACGCATGCTAAACATTTTTTGCTCTTCTTCCATGTGTTCGTCTGCCTTGCGTCGCTCCCCTTCCTCCAAAAGCTTCACTTTAAGCGCGCGAAGCGGCGGCAATAAGTCGCGTGTCTCGACTGCCACAACGAAGTTCTCGAACGTACTGGATAGAGTTGACAAAAGCAGTATACATAAAAACTCATCGGGTAATTCAACGCCGATCTCGTTGAGTTTTTCCACCACGTCGAAGAAGCTGTTGAGATGTCCAACGATGCTCTCACCTTCTTTCATTTTAGTTGCTAACTGCTTTAGCAATGTAACACGCCGTGCCGGTCCTCTTGGAACATGAATCTCACGCAATTGGTTCCAAACCTCCGCTGAAGTTTTGCAATGTTTTACATTGATAATTTGCGCAGCCTTTATACACAACATTATGCTTGCTTGCGCCTTCTCATCTTTTGCGTCGAAGTCGGCTTTTGCCTGTGTGGTGTCATTCTCCGATTTTACCACGCGCCCGCAAACGACCGACCACAGATCAGCATGAACAAGAACACTTTTCATTTGAACTGCCCATGCGCCATAGTTCTCGTCATCAAGCTTCTCAATGGAATGCATTGAAGACATCATTTTGACCTTTTTATTTAATTTAACTTTTCTTAATAACGGAGTCACTTGCGCAGACCAGCAATGTCTGGGCCCATAACCTATTCGTTTTATTATTGTAATACAACCACTTTATTTGGTGTGTGAATAGCGACTGACTTAACTATTGCTGCACGCAGACAGCTCGCACTCAGTTCGATTCATTGAGTTGCATTCTTATGATAATCGATGTCTAATCTATACATCGATAACATACACGTTGCTTATTTAACATATATTCTTAACAATTTTTATGCTCGATACCGAAGGTAAAGAGTATATTGGGTTTGTGCAAATCCACCATGGTGTCTGTCCGTCTGCCAGTCTGTCCGTCTGTCTGTCTGTATGAACGCAACTTTTTTCGACACCCTTCAAGCTAGAGACTTGAAATTTTGCAAATATCTTTATCTATGGCCGGGACAGATAAAGTGTCAAGATTGGGGTTCTACGATAACTGGCAAATCGATAACTCAAAAAGATAAATCTACCTTTTCCGTACACCTTTACAGTTAGAGTTACCAAATGTGGTAGAAAGATAGCTACTGGCATCCTTAAAAAAATTGCATCAAAAATGTTTGTGCCACGCCCACCCATTCCGCCCCCAGCCTCCCCGCAGGTTGAACTTATAAACAACTATATCTCCCACAGTTTTTGAGCTACAGCCAACAAGTTTTGCGCTAAGATAGGTGATGACGATCCTCAAAAAACTGCATCATTTAATGCCGCACCCACCCATACCGCTCTTGCCCACCTCAGCCGCCCAAACTTTTCGTTAAAAGCGGGAATGCGTGTATCTTTCATAGTATTTGAGCTAGAGTCTCCAAATTTGGTAGGAAGATAACTGGTCCCACATATACCGCCCCAGCGCCCCTCCCCAACTTTTACAAACTTTGAGCTAGAGTCACCAAATTTGGTAGGAAGATTGCAATTGGCATTCCACAAAGGTTTGCATCAAATTTTGGATGCCACGCCCACCCAAAACGCCCCCAGTCCCCCTCCCCAACCTTTACAAATTTTGAGCTAGAGTCACCAAATTTGGTAGGAAGATAGCTGGTGGCATCCCCATCTGTATCAGAAAATTTTTGAGGCAGCTCACAGCCCTGTCGCATCCGTACATCCCTTTGCAATCAGGCTTCTTTTTACCGGTTCTAATACTGGTATCGAGTATATCGCAGTCGGTTGCGTCCGACTGCAACGTTTCCACTTGTTTGAAATTTATTTATGTATGGCAAGCAGCAAATTAAATTACACAAATGACAAACTCAGCTAAAACGGTAGCGAACAGCTGATTGTGCAAAGTTAACAGACTTGTGTCGTTCAATTGAGTGTTCACAACAGAAGTGTTGCAACGTTACACTTTTGCACTTTTGCAACCCAAAGTGAACAACCTAATCTCTATACAGTCTGCCAACAAAGTGTTTACACACAGTGAAAAAATTTTATTTTTTCACTTTAGAGCTATAAGAGACACACTAGATGTTGTTTTTAATTTTTTCTCATAATTTTTTAATGTTCTTCATATCCTTAAAAACTATTAATCAAACTTAAAAAAATATTAACATTAACAAAAAATAATAACTAAAACTAAATAAGGCACTAAATTCAACTGCCAACAAAGTGTTTACATAAAGTCAATCTATCTAATATTTTTTGGTATTTAACTACAACTAATACTTAGTGTGTCCACCGTTGGCTTCTAAAACTGCTCCCAGACGGCGTTTCATCAATTTTATCAGATTTTGTACGTATTCCAATGGAATATTTTGCCATTCTTCCAAGATTATCGCCTTAAGATCATTTCTATTTTTTGGATGGCGTTTGGCGGTCCGTTTTTTAAGATAAGCCCACAGATTTTCAATTAGGTTGAGGTCTGGGCTTTGGGCAGGAGCATCGAACACCTTTTTACAATTGTATAGCAGCCAGCACCTCACCGTATGTGCTTTGTGCTTAGGATCATTGTCCTGGTACAATTTAAAAGTTGGCTTGCCATCATTTATAAATCCAAATTTGTTGGCACTGGATACCAAATGTGTGCGCAATATGTTCAGATATTGTTGGGCATCCATAGTATTTTCGATGAAGCACAATTCACCAACTCCTTTGCTTGAGATGCACCCCCCAAACCATCACTGACAATTTGCCAAACTTTACAGTGGGTATAATATTTTTGGATTCAAGTGCTTTCAACGGCTTGCGCCACACTCTACTGGGTCCATCATTATAAAATAGCATCATTTTCGATTCATCACAGAACACCACGTCGTCCCAATACGAATCTGGCTGTTCCACGTGAATCCTGGCAAAAGTTAAACGTTTGTTAACATGCTCCGGCGACATTAAAGGTTTTTTCGGGCAGCTCTAGATGAAAACTCGTTTTTTTTGATGGCCTTTCTCACAGTTTCACGTGATATGGTAATGGCACATTCTTTCTCCATGTCGTTGGCAAGCGTTTTGGTCGAAATAAATGGATTTTCATTGATCTTTCTGACCATAATTCGCTCTGCTCTCGAAGTTATCAATCGCGGCTGTCCAGTTGAAGGCTTTGCCTCCAGCCTTCCCCTCGTTTTTTGCGCGGTTTATAATGTTGTAAACCGTTTTTCTGCTAATTGCAAACATATCTGCAATCTCCGAGGCCGATTTACCGATGGTGGAGTTGTAATAAACCAACTGGTTCATGTCAAACTATAGCCGTTTGCCTGGCATATTAAAATCGTATAAAACTCTCCCAATAATTAACAATTACTACCCACAAGTAAAGCGCCCCTCCCCAACTTTTACAAACTTTGAGCTAGAGTCACCAAATTTGGTAGGAAGATTGCAATTGGCATTCCACAAAGGTTTGCATCAAATTTTGGATGCCACGCCCACCCAAAACGCCCCCAGTCCCCCTCCCCAACCTTTACAAATTTTGAGCTAGAGCCACCAAATTTGGTAGGAACATTGCAATTGGCATTCCACAAAGGTCTGCATCAAATTTTGGATGCCACGCCCACCCAAAATGCCCCCAGCCCCCCCTTCCCCACCTTTAACAAACTTTGGGCTAGTTTCACCAAATTTGGAAGGAAGATAGCTGGTGGTATCCCCACCTGTATCAGAAAATTTTTGAGGCATCTTACACCCCTGCCGCATCCGTACCCCTTTGCAATCAGGCCTTTTTTTTACCGGTTTTAATACTGGTATCGAGTATACCCCTGTCGGTTGCGTCCGACTGCATTTTTCCACTTGTTTTTTATTGTGGTTTCCTCAGTAGTCCTTATCCAACTATATATAATGTTGCTTCAATTATTAAGTCTAAAGTCGACTTATTATTATAAGCAAAACAAATTAACAACTTAATTTAAAGTAAGTATTATAAATAAATACTTCAAAATACGTCAAAAATTGACTTCACTGTACAACGTGTAAGCCACTGACTGCGTGATCTGAGTTTTATCATTCTTGCGTTTTGTCTAAGTTAAGCACAAATCCAACCCCACAATATTTTCTGGTATGCCAAATTTTTCTAGACGTACCAAGTATTGCTTAGTTGTTGTTTTCTTAAATCAATGACACCAACAAAAAGTAGCAGAGCGTGCCCAACAACAATGATGCCGATTTGGCCTTTTTCCGGACATACATATCTGTTCTGTTTTTAAGTGCTTTGTCCGGAAAAAATATCAAACATCCCCTTTCCGGAAATCTGGCTTTTTTCAGATTTAATTTGATTCATTTATTTCAATCTTTTTTTCAAAGCTTTCTTTAAAAACAGTGTGACATACGATCTATTAAAAACAGCGATCTTTTTAAAACGGTGTGGCATCCTTTTTTACATACTTTGTATGTATTTTCGATATCATTTGTAATCTAATGTACAACAAAAGTGAAAAATCAACTTAAATAATGCCGAAAGATTCGTACAAACAAAAATTTCGTGATTGCTGGCTACAGCAGCCAGATGAAGCGCACACCAATAAGGCATACTGCAGATACTGCATATGCAGTCTTAATAGCAAAATAGATCACATTCGCGCGTATATGGCGACAAAAAAACATATGCAAAACGCTTTGTGCCTCGCACAAAAGAGCATAATTTGTTTTAAGCCGGCGGATTTTCCCAGGAAGCTGTATTAGCTATGTTTATGTTTATTATCACCTCACGGAATTGTGCAAGTTTCATTTTGATGCTAAAAGCTTAAAATTGCACAGAACAATTTTTGTCCTGTTTTCTGTCCTTTTTTATACTGGATATTGGGTTTGTGCAATGTCCGTCATGGTGTCAGTCCGTCCGTCTGTATGTTCGCAAATTTTCCACACCATTCAAGCTAGAGACTTGAAACTTTGCAAATGTCTTTATCTATGGCCGGGACAGATAAAGTGTAAGGATTGGGGTTCTAAGATAACTGGGGGGCTGGCAAATCGATAAATTCGATAACTCAAAATCGATAAATCCACCTATTCCGCACACCCTTACAGTTAGAGTTACCAAATTTGGTAGGAAGATAGCTACTGGCATCCCCGAAAAAATTGCATCAAAAATTTTGGAGCCACGCTAACCCATTCAGCCCCCCTGCAATTTTAAATCAGAAAGGCTTATAACTTCTTCAGTTTTTGAGCTGAAGCCACCAAATTTTGCGCCAAGGTGGGTGATGACGATCCCCCAAAAACTGCATCAAAACTTTGGATGCCATGACCACCCATACCGCCCTTGTCCACCCCAGCCGCCCCAACTTTTCGTTAAAAACGGGAATGCGTGTATCTTTCATAGTGTTTGAACTAGAGTCTCCAAATTTGGTAGGAAGATAGCTGGTAACGATCTCCAAAAATCTGCATGATCTGTTTTGGAGCCCCCTTACTGCTCACAGGGGAGCTAGTACCAACTTTTTATTAATTTGAGCTAGAGTCACCAAATTTGGTAGCAAGATAGCAATTGACATCAAACTAAGATCTGCGTCAAAAATTTGGATGACACGCCCACCCATACCGCCCTTGACCAAACCAGCCGCCCCAACTTTTCGTTAAAAACGGGAATGCGTGTATCTTTCAAAGTGTTTGAGCTAGAGTCTCCAAATTTGGTAGGAAGATAACTGGTAGCGACCCCAAATATATTTTGGAGCCAGGCCCACCCATACCGCCCTCAGCCCCCCTTTTCCAACCTTTTACAAACTTTGAGCTAGAGTCACCAAATTAGGTAGGAAGATAGCTGGTGGCATCCCCATCTGCATCAGAAAATATTTGCGGCAACTTACACCCCTGCCGCATCCGTACCCCTTTGCAATCGTTTTTTTATGACTTTGCTTGTGCGACGCGAAGGCGTCACTGCGCATTTGTTTTTGTTTTTGTGTTCTCGCTCGTGATCAAACCCTCAGCTTGTGCGACAATCAGGCGCCAGTAGTGGAATGGGTAATGTGTTTTGTGTTTGGAATGGGTCAAAGTGCTCCAAAATGTATGAGAGGTACTCACTTACTACCTGCATGGAATATTGTGTGAAAATTTCATCCTTCTAGCTCATTTCGCTTAGGCTGTGGCTCTTCAATTCAGGAATAATTTGAATGCCATACCCACCCAGCCCCCATTCCCCCACCTTTAATAAACTTTGAGCTAGTGTCAACAAATTTGGAAGGAAGATAGCTGAAACTGTTGCTGCTGTGGCTGCAGCGGCTGCATATAAAACTGTGGCAGGGCCACAGCAGACAAATCTTTGGCATTCACAGTTATATTTATACCCTGAAATGGGTAAAAAAAAGGGTATAATTGCTTTGTGCAAAAGTATGTAACAGGCAAAAAGAAGCATCTCCGACCCCATATAAAGTATATATATTCTGGATCAGCATCAACAGCCATATGCAAAATGAAAATCATACCCAACCGGTCATATGTGAAGTCACGCAAAACAGCTTTTTATGCGCAATGCGTTATCGGTATTTGCAAGTCAAACGCTCTGCAAGTCAAACAAAGAGCGTAGTATCGCTGCCTTCTTTACACGCACTGAATCAATGCAAAACATATCTAAGAGGCTGCAGTTAAGTGAATTGCATAGCCTAAACTCACACGTACTTTAGCCTTTAGCTTTGATTTAGTGTGTGCGGAGTAGGTAGGGTTATTGAACTTTATGATTGACATGCAAAGCGCGCACATAAAATTGAGAGTGAACGTAAATGAGCAACAACAAAGGAGTATGATCGGAGCGAGATTTCAAATTATCTAATTATCATCAGAGCGACGCGCGCGCTCTGTTTAGTTTTAAGCGGCTCTTTGAGTTTGGGACGAAGAGCGTGGTTCACACGTACGACGCGAGCATGCATAGATTTGTATACAAACTTATGTGAACGGCCTTTGCTTGTTCGAAATTGTATATTATTAATGTAAGTGGTTTACGTTTTGTCTAAGTTATATTAGCAGCAAGTAGGCAAATCAACCCCCACAACATACATATGTATTTTGGTGTGCAAAATTTTTCTAGACGCACCAAGTTTTGTTTTTTTGTTGTTGTTTTTTTTAATCAACGACACCAACAAAAAGTAGCAGTGCGGGCCTAACAACAAACGCTACTTGGGTCGTAAATCAATTGTCAAAGGCACACAAATTTAAAAAAATAACAATGTGCACTTTGCGAAAACAATACATGTACATAAAATTATGAAAATTATTTTCAAGCGCATTGTTCACTTATATGTGAATGCACTTATTTATTAAGAAGCGAAAATCCGTTTCTTTTTTGCGAGTGTATGAACCTTTTTGATGTGTTAACATCTAAAGGCGCGGGTAGCGCAAATATTTCGTTTCAATACATGCAAACTCACACCGCGTGACCATCACAGCGTTATATGCGTCGAAAATTTCAAAACTTTTCGCAGCGTTAGCATAGCAAATAGTATGTGTTTGTTGTAAAAACATTTTCTCTGCTCAAAATAAGTATGATGGTATTGGTGCTTGGTGCAGCGGCAGAGAGCCCCAGCCCGATACGGTCGAGCCATGCAGCTGTTAAGCAAAGAGAATGATGACTGTTGAATACTCTAATAAATTATAAGTGTTATTGTGGACATGTACTTCAATAATATATTTGCTATAAACGCATACTTTGATTAGTATAAGTTGGCGCTTAGCAAACAATTGAGAAATTACTAAAATAGTTTAATAATATTAATTGATTAATTGATAAATATAGCAAATAAGCTAGTAAGGGTATGCAGCAACATCATTCGTCCAAGGCAATTCGGTTCTGCTTCTTCGGGAATGCACAGACACAACACACACACACACTTACAGACAAACATAGCGGACTTCTGTAGTAAGAAAATGAACTGACGAATGATGAATGTTATGTACCCTAATATTATAAATATAAGTGCTACTGTGGATATTATATATATGCAATAATTGAATACTTAATAAGCATAAGTTGGCCCTTAGCAAACAATTGAGAAATTACTAAAAATAGTTTAATAATAAGTATTAATTAATTAACCAATTAATATAGCAAATAAACTAGGTAGGGTATCCCACACCATCATTCACTTATTAAAGAAGTTCGTTATGTTTGTTTGTGAGTGTTTGTGTGTGGCTGTGCGTATTTATGCGTATGCATGTGCGCGCTTTGTTGTTCTGCTGGTGGCGGTCAAAAGCAAAACAAAAAGTAAATTTGAATGGTTTTGCAATTGTTAACACATCGTTAGTGAGTTCGAACACTCATTAATTTTTTTTATGACTCTGCTTGTGCGACGCGAAGGCGTCACTGCGCATTTGATTTGTTTTTGTATTCTCGCTCGCGATCAAACTCTCAGCTTGTGCGACAAACAGGCGGCAGTAGTGGAATGGGTAATGTGGTTTGTTTATGGAATGGGTAAAAGTGCTCCAAAATGTATGGGAGGTACTCGAAAGAGTTGTCCAAAATAAAATTCCTTTCTTAGGACAAACTTACTACCTGCATAAAAAATTTTGTGAAAATTTCAGCCTTCTAGCTCTTTTCGTTTAGGCTGTGGCTCATCCATTCTTAACAGGACAAACTCTTTTATATACAGTCTGCCAACAAAGTGTTTACACACAGTGAAAAAATTTTATTTTTTCACTTTAGAGCTATAAGAGACACACTAGATGTTGTTTTTAATTTTTTTCATAATTTTTTAATGTTCTTCATTCATTTATCCTTCAAAACTATTAATCAAACTTAACATATTAACATTAACAAAAAATAATAACTGAAACTAAATAAGGCACTAAATTCAACTGCCAACAAAGTTTTTACACATCTTCTTTTTGGTTTATTTTCGTCGAATTTCTCGTATTTACAGTTACTTTTCTTAAAGTAAAAAGCGCGTAGCTATTGGTAATGCATTCTTCTAAAAATTTTATTTACTTGTGGGTAGTAATTGTTAATTATTGGGAGAGTTTTATACGATTTTAATATGCCAGGCAAACGGCTATAGTTTGACATGAACCAGTTGGTTTATTACAACTCCACCATCGGTAAATCGGCCTCGGAGATTGCAGATATGTTTGCAATTAGCAGAAAAACGGTTTACAACATTATAAACCGCGCAAAAAACGAGGGAAGGCTGGAGGCAAAGCCTTCAACTGGACAGCCGCGATTGATAACTTCGAGAGCAGAGCGAATTATGGTCAGAAAGATCAATGAAAATCCATTTATTTCGACCAAAACGCTTGCCAACGACATGGAGAAAGAATGTGCCATTACCATATCACGTGAAACTGTGAGAAAGGCCATCAAAAAAAACGAGTTTTCATCTAGAGCTGCCCGAAAAAACCTTTAATGTCGCCGGAGCATGTTAACAAACGTTTAACTTTTGCCAGGATTCACGTGGAACAGCCAGATTCGTATTGGGACGACGTGGTGTTCTGTGATGAATCGAAAATGATGCTATTTTATAATGATGGACCCAGTAGAGTGTGGCGCAAGCCGTTGAAAGCACTTGAATCCAAAAATATTATACCCACTGTAAAGTTTGGCAAATTGTCAGTGATGGTTTGGGGGTGCATCTCAAGCAAAGGAGTTGGTGAATTGTGCTTCATCGAAAATACTATGGATGCCCAACAATATCTGAACATATTGCGCACACATTTGGTATCCAGTGCCAACAAATTTGGATTTATAAATGATGGCAAGCCAACTTTTAAATTGTACCAGGACAATGATCCTAAGCACAAAGCACATACGGTGAGGTGCTGGCTGCTATACAATTGTAAAAAGGTGTTCGATGCTCCTGCCCAAAGCCCAGACCTCAACCTAATTGAAAATCTGTGGGCTTATCTTAAAAAACGGACCGCCAAACGCCATCCAAAAAATAGAAATGATCTTAAGGCGATAATCTTGGAAGAATGGCAAAATATTCCATTGGAATACGTACAAAATCTGATAAAATTGATGAAACGCCGTCTGGGAGCAGTTTTAGAAGCCAACGGTGGACACACTAAGTATTAGTTGTAGTTAAATACCAAAAAATATTAGATAGATTGACTTTATGTAAACACTTTGTTGGCAGTTGAATTTAGTGCCTTATTTAGTTTTAGTTATTATTTTTTGTTAATGTTAATATTTTTTTAAGTTTGATTAATAGTTTTTAAGGATATGAAGAACATTAAAAAATTATGAGAAAAAATTAAAAACAACATCTAGTGTGTCTCTTATAGCTCTAAAGTGAAAAAATAAAATTTTTTCACTGTGTGTAAACACTTTGTTGGCAGACTGTATAGAGATTAGGTTGTTCACTTTGGGTTGCAAAAGTGCAAAAGTGTAACGTTGCAACACTTCTGTTGTGAACACTCAATTGAACGACACAAGTCTGTTAACTTTGCACAATCAGCTGTTCGCTACCGTTTTAGCTGAGTTTGTCATTTGTGTAATTTAATTTGCTGCTTGCCATACATAAATAAATTTCAAACAAGTGGAAACGTTGCAGTCGGACGCAACCGACTGCGATATACTCGATACCAGTATTAGAACCGGTAAAAAGAAGCCTGATTGCAAAGGGATGTACGGATGCGACAGGGCTGTGAGCTGCCTCAAAAATTTTCTGATACAGATGGGGATGCCACCAGCTATCTTCCTACCAAATTTGGTGACTCTAGCTCAAAGTTTTTTTAAGGGGAAAGGGGGCTGGGGGCGTTATGGGTGGGCGTGGCAACCAAATTTTAGATGCAGATCTTTGTGGAATGTCAATTGCTATCTTCGTACCGATTTAGGTGATTCTAGCTCAAAATTTGCAAAAGGTTGTGGGAGGGGATACCAGTATATATTATAGGATTTAATGCAAAAAGTCAAAATCACGATTTTCAAAAAGGTGTCCCTATGATGGTCACCGCCCTTAATCTTGTGAAAAATTACCCAATAAAATAAAATAAAATGCCAAATCATTGTTTTTATTTAAGTTTTTGTATTTTATGCAATTAAACAATCATAAACAAACGAATTTATTAATTAATTAAAATTTATTTTTTTATTTTCGTAATAAACAATATCGCAAGCGATGCAGCGATGTATAATTTCACATTTATTAATGTAAAACCGAAAATATTGAACAGAAAATATTTTGGATTACAGATTATCAGAGCTCGCAAAAGACGGTCAACCCTTTTTTTGTTGCCGTCCGCTTGCCTAAAAGACCGAAATAAATTTACCGCAATCGGTCTCGTTCAGAATATGACCCTTTTTCGGTTCTCTTGCGTGCTCGTTTGCAGGGTTTCCATCGAGCAAATACAAGAATCAGTCTTGCAATAAAAATTTGAGAGGCGAGAAATGGTGGTGTGTCATAAAATGATTATCTGCAAATGAGTAAAATGTTCAAAGTGAAAGCAAAAAAGGTCTTTCAGTATGCATGTACAGTCTGTCAAGAAACTGTTTTGTATGTATGCATGCCTGTAATTTCAGTGAAATAAGACCCATTTTAAACGGTGAAACATTTCACTGAAAAATTTTTCAATCTGTTTTAAAGTTTCTTCGCAAATCTGGTCGCATTTACACGGTAAAATTGTTTCATGAAACATTTCACTGAAACTTTTTGGTAAACGCAACTCTGATTTAAATTTATGGTCGATAAACATACATCTTTGCCATCAACTGTTTTATTTGTTAAAATCTAATTGATTTGATAGAAGTAACAAGTAAATAATTTAATTTAATTTTATAATTTATAAGCCACAATAATTTATTTACTATTTGCGCTAACATTTGCTTGTGCGATATTTTGTATCGATAACTTTATGATTCACATCAAACACTGTGCAACTCTGTGTTTACATGCAATCGGAATAAGGCAAAGCAAAATGAGCAAATGTTTCACTGTTTCACTAAACGTGAAACTTTGCTTGAAACATATACCCCTCTACACTCTTGCCTACAAACGAATGTTTCAGTGAAATGTTTCACCGTGTAAATGGGGTCTAAGTGTTTGCCGCAAATCTGATGAATGGAATGCATTTTTGTGTTGATTATTTGTTTGTATTTTTATTTTCTTCAAACGAATTTATGTATTATTTATTTTATTATTTTATGAAATATAAAAAATTAAATCTAAAGAAACATTTGGCCTTAACTTAAGTATTAAGCTTAACAACTAGTAATGTATTTATATTTTCTGGGCTTAGTGAGCTCCGCTTCTCATTCACTATAAAATTAAGCGCCAAAAAAGATCTTTCGACCGACACCTGAGTTGCCGGTGGTGCAAGTACAACTTGAGCGAGCTCACTTAGGTAGGGGATTTTAGCTTAAGAAGTTGATTAAACTGCTTCATGTTGTAATGTAATGGCAAACGGCCATAGCAATCGATAAAATTTTCAATTTCCATATAAATGGTGTTTAATTTGTCTGATGCAGGATCTGTGTGCGTTTCGTCAGACGACAGCATGCCATCCAAAAATGATGAAAATAGTGTAGTGTTGTCGGAATCACTGCCACTAGTTGGGGAAAGTAGCTCTTCTATTGGAGCAGTGCCTTCTGCTTCAGAGTTTGATACCAAATTCACCTTAGGAAGTAGAAATTCAAACATTATTAATGTTTATTTTTATAATATACATACATATAAAAAATTGATTAGTTTTCGACAAGGACAGTTTTATTAAAACACTCAAAAATACCAACAATATCCAGCTATGTTATTACCATATCAACCTACTAGACAGGACCTAAGTGTTTTAAGCCACTTTTGCTTAAATGTGTGTCTTACTTGCTTAAGTTCAAATATACGGCATGATATTTTTTTTAAATTCTGCTTCGCCAGCTTTTTTGGTAGTCATTTAAAATTCTATTGATGCTAGGGTTCCATGAAAATAGCCGACAGCAATGCTTCATTTTCGAGCAACTTACTTTCTCTAATTTTGAACTGAGCTAATAACTTTTTTGCAAAATAATTTTGGCTTTTTTCGCACTTCAGCTTCAGCTCCATCCATAGTATGAAGAAGTCGCTATATAGCAGTTGCTCCCTTTGCAATTTTAGCGTGGTTTCATATGGGTCCCTAAACGCATCAACATATAATTTGACCCAGTCCCAGTCAATACTACTGTCAATAGCAAGCTGTGTGACAATGCACTCCTTCAACTCTAGTAATTTTGCCAACATACTGTAGGTAGAGTTCCATCTTGTGATGACATCAAGTGTTGGTATGTTTATACAATGGTCAATCAAGAAACGTCAGCGCATATTCCAATATATTGATATTTAAAAAAAAAAACGAAAGGAGTTTAACTAAATAACTTACCTATGTTTTCCAGTACGCAGAATTTTGCACAGTTTGCGACACGTGCTAATTTTTTCGCTTATGTCGCTTTGCTTATTAACGTCATAAACGCACAATTGAAGCTTGTGCGCAGCACAGCGTACCAGATGTATGTTAGGAAAGTCCATCGATTCAACTATTTTCATTAAATCATTGCCACTCTCATCATCGGCCATGGCTTCTTCTTTAGCATTCTCATTTAACAATTCAATATCCTTGATCATGTTTCTCCCATTGTCAGAGGTAATGCTAAATATGTATTATTTTTTTTATATTAATGACTATTCATTTAAAATTGCATATAATTATATTTACTTAAAAATGTGATCCAATTCTATTCCGTACTCTTTTGTGATATCCAAAATTTTTTCCTTTATATAAGCACCTGTATGCAAATCAAACAGCTGAACCATCCCAAGGGTTTTCCCAATGACCTCCCAATTAAGCATGGTGGAGTGAATCATTTGCAAATTGACACCTAAAATTGCTTTTTCCATTCTAGTGGCTACATCAATTTTTAATGATATAAGCTTTCCTTTCACCATTGCTTTGATATTGGATCTAATGCTTTCCTCTCGAATTTTCACATGATGCATAATGTTTCGAGATGTGATGGGAGATATTACCAATTCGTCATAAATTGGGTTTACGATTTCGTGAAAACCTTCGCTGTCCAAAAGCATAAACGGCCTGCCGTCGGTAGTTACAATTTTAACCAGTGATGAAACTTGTGATTCTTCATTTGTTTCGTATGAAATCTTTTTCTTTTTGGCAATTTTTGGAATTGTATTGTCGTCATTATCAATCCCTATTTCCTGGTGTTTGGTCTTTAAATGCCGCTTCAAATTCGTTAAATGCTTGCCGGTCAACTGGACACCACATACATAGCATTTTAACTTGTTAGTTTCTATATCATTATTAAAAAATACATGCAGTTTTTTTATTTTCGTTGCGATTCATTTTGAACAATATTTTGCCACACCTCTGCGAACGAACTTGACCGATGCGCATACACAAGCCTAATGCAGATTGTGCACATGAAAATCACGCAAATATACACACACAAAAGAACCATTGGCATTTGTGATCAACCAAAACGGTCCACGGAAGGCACGAGTAAAACGAAAACGAAAAAACGGTCTTCGGTTGAATATTCCACTCATTGACAAGAACAGAATTGAGGGTGGTTTCTCGCTCCCTTTTTTCATTCTGTCCCAATGTAACCGTTCTTTTTTGGACGTTCTGAAAGTGAGGCCCTTTTTGTGCGAGCTCTGCAGATTATGAAAGGGCATAAAAAACAAATAAGATAACATTTATTTCCCTTTGCTGAAACTTGAAATAATACAATTACAAACGCGTTGAAAAGATACAAAGCTTACGTCGAAATATCGGTATTTTAACCCTTTAATGGGCCGTAATGCATATCTGCAACATACCGATAAAATACCAATATCTTTTAAAACAAACACTGCAGATGATAAGTCTTTGTTTGATGTTGATCTACAATAAGCATTTTTTTCATTTTGTGGTCTGGGTATTCTCTACTGTATGTTGTCCAAAACATATTTCCAGTTGTCCCGACAATCTTGAGAAAAGGGAAATTGACTTTATTGAACGTTTTGAAATTAAATTGAATCTTACAGTGAAGGTTTATTGTCTATAAAAACTAGACTAGATTCGAAAGGAAATTTTATCAATTTTTCATTTTTTATCGGGTTATTATGTTTATCATTGTATTTTACTTGTGAATATTGATGTGTTGCAGATGAACATCAAAATACATATCAGAGTAGAATTTTTCTTATCAATTTTTGATGCAGCAAACCATATTTTTCATGTTTAATTTTATGTCGTGTGCCGTGTTTTACGGCGGATTCCTATCTTTGGGTACCATAAAGTGAAACAGAATGCAAAATTTACGTAGCAAAGAGTACATCTGAGTTTTGTGTGTTGGCGATTTTTTGAAATTTTCATGAAATTGAGTTCTTTTGGCACCAACTTTGCTTCTACACGACGGAAACCCAAATCATAAGCGAAAATGGATCCATAGGCAATGTTAAAGGCCTCCTCTATCCCTCTGATGGTTAATTTGCTGTTATTGACCAACATTTCTTTTACTGTATCAATGTTTTCGTCGGTTTTCGATGGACAGAGAAGCGAAACAGGTGCAAGAAACCAAACTGTGTTGTATTTTCGCAAGTTATGTGCAACAAATGTGGAGTTGCTCTATGCTTCAACAAAAAAAGCAATTGTTTTATGAATTTTTGTTTAGATTATTAATAATAATATTTAGTTTAATTTTCCCTCAAAGCATATTCGATGCATATGTGCAACATACCTGTTTTCCCTAATAACTCTGCCAAAAATCAAAATCTGGGAAATCGAAAAAATAGTGTATTTATTATTTTCGAATATCTTTTAAATAAAAAAAAACGCATCAAAATCCGTTTTCATGCCCTTTAAAGGGTAAATTTTTGTCTCTGGAGCATCCAAAACTGAGTATAAATACCTGTAAACTACATATAAAGCAAGCCGGCACTAAGAGCTATCAACCACAGTAACAAGACCGCGCTAGCATCAAAACTCGCCAAAATAGGCGGGGTGACCTACTTCGGGACACTGACCACCATTGTGTAAAAGGACTGCTTTAAGACTTATTTTACTGCTGTCGATAAAAAGACGCCAATCACTTGCATGATAAGCTTTTAACCCCATGAAAGTCATCAATCCGTTCACGTCATGAAAATATACTAAACTAGTAAGTGGCCCGCTTACTTCGCCTCGCGGATAGTTTATATAAATTTTAGCAATAGAAGATATAAAATAAATAAATTAGAAAATATTTCACAAAATATTAAAGCAAAGTATTTAACATTCTCTTTTCCACGCCACCATTGAGGCGCGTCATTATACTCGATACCGAAGGTAAAGAGTATATTGGGAGTATGTCCGTCATGTTGTCTGTCCGTCTGTCTGTATGAACGCAACGTTTTTCCACACAATTCAAGCTAAAGACTTGAAACTTTCCAATTCTCTTTATCTATGGCATAGTAAATTAAAGTGTCAAGATTGAGGCTTTACAATAATTGGCGGGCTGGCAAATTGATAAATTCGATAACTCAAAATCGACAAATCCCACACACACCCTTACAGTTAAAGTTACCAAATTTGGTGGGAAATTTTGGCACCCCCACCATTCCGCTCCCAGCCCCCCGCGGTTTTAAATCAAAAACGCCTATAACTTCCTCAGTTTTTAAGCTCGATCCACTAAATTTTGCGCCAAGATAAGTGATGACAATCCCCAAAAAACTGCATCAAAACTTTGGATGCCACGCCCACCCATACCGCCCAAGCTAACCCCAGCCGCCCCAACGTTTCGTTAAAAACGGAAATGCGTGTATCTTTCAGAGTTGTTGAGCTAGAGTCTCTGAATTTGGTAGAAAGATAGCTAGTAATGAATCCCAATGATCTGCATTAAAGTTTTGGAGCCACGCCCACCCTTTCCGCCCCCAGCCTTACCGCAGTTTCAAATCAGAAATGACTTTATCTTCCTCAGTTTTTGAGCTACAGCCACAAAATTTTGCGCCAAGATAGGTGATGACGATCCCCAAAAAACTGCATCAAAACTTTGGATGCCGCGCCCATAACTGGTAGTGACACCCAAAGATATTTCGTAGCCAGGCCCACCCATAACGCCCACAGCACCCTTCCCCAACCTTTTACAAACTTTGAGCTAGAGTCACCAAATTTGGTAGGAAGATAGCAATTGACATCCCAAGAAGATCTGCAGGAATAATTTGGATGCCATACCCACCCATAACTCGCCCAGCCCCCATTCCTCCACCTTTAACAAACTTTGAGCTAGTGTCAACAAATTTGGAAGGAAGATAGCTGAAACTGTTGCTGCTGTGGCTGCAGCGGCTGCATATAAAACTGTGGCAGGGCCACAGCAGGCAAAGCACCCCAATAATTTTGTCCGTTCATTTTTGTATCACCTTTAGAAATGAAATGAAGCAATACGCAAATGGCACACTTAAGTAAAAATTGTAAAATTCCCTGAGATTGAAAGATTTACTGTTATTTATGTGAATTGATCTCATCTACAGAACAATATCACATTTTCATGCTCTTAAGCCAATCGCATTCCTCTTAGTCCTCCTTTGTTGTTTCAAATTCATGTGTGCATACAACGGCTTATAATAAGCCTGAAGCGATCGACAAAAACAGCAACAACAAATTTTTTGCATTCACAGTTATATTTATACCCTGAAATGGGTAAAAAAGAGTATAATTGTTTTGTGCAAAAGTATGTAACAGGAAAAAAGAAGCATCTCCGACCCCATATAAAGTATATATTGTATATTCTTGATCAGCATCAACAGCCATAAGCAATATGAAAATCATACCCAACCGGTCACTGGTGACGTCACGCAAAACAGCTTTTTATGCGCTATGCGTTATCGGTATTTTTGCTATCATGATTTCGGCTCACTCTCTTATGTATGCGCGCGCTCTGCTAGTCAAACAAAGAGCGTAGTATCGCTGCCTTCTTCGCACGCACTGAATCAAAGCAAATGTATGTATGTAAAAGGCTGCAGTTAAGTGAATTGCATAGCCTAAACTCACACGTACTTTAGCCTTTAGCTTTAATTTAGTGTGTGCGGAGGAGGTAGGGTTATTGAACTTTATGATTGACATGCAAAGCGCGCACATTAAATTGAGAGTGAACAAAGGAGCATGATCAGAGCGAGATATCAAATTATCTAATTATCATAAGAGCGACGCGCGCGCTCTGTTTAGTTTTAAGCGGCTCTTTGAGTTTGGGACGAAGAGCGTGGTTCACACGTACGACGCAAGCAAGGCATACTTAACTAGGTAGCCGCACTCGCTCAAGGCATACTTAACTAGGTAGCCGCACTCGCTCTTCGTTACGCCTTAGCAATGTGAGAGGGAGAAAGGAATATCATGCTGTCGTCAACACAATGAAATGTGTGAGCGCATGCATTTGTATATACATACATACATATTTGTGTGCTATTTTTCCTGCAAGACCAAAATGAAAGAAAAAATTTGTCGGCATAATAAAAATCTCGTACAAAAGCGCAAAGCAGAACGCAAAAAAATTGTCCGCGGAGATGCGTCGCACACAACGCTCGGCTCGAGACTGAAGTGTAAGGCGTACAAAAGAGGGACACAAGCCGAGTGCGGCTACCTAGTTAAGTATGCCTTGCACTCGCTCTTCGTTACGCCCATGATACAACAACACAAGGTAGTCTCGTCGTGGGCAGAGGCTAGCTTAACGTATGCTTGCAATAAGTGCGAGTGAAAAGGCACTTTGTAGAGTGTGTTCGAATGGAACGGCAGTATAGCGTGTTGATTAACCCTCTAAAGGCCCGTGTGGTTTAAAATATAATTTTATAAAACAAAGATGAACATTTTTTTTTAAGTTTTATTTTCAATAATTTTGAATGCAAAAGCAATCGTTGTTTTTGATTTTGTATGTTGATTTTTTTGTTAAGATTCTTAATTCTAAAAAATATTCTAATTTTAAAATAAAAACTTTTGACTGACGTGTCAACATCAATATTTGCTGCTGCCAGCAATAATTTTTCTTTTACTTTGTTTGTTATTTTGCAATAATATTTCATGTGATGAATAAAAATCATTTCAAGTTGTTTAAGCTTAAGTGAAAAAAATCAAACAAAAATCGTCCGCGCACAACCTTTCACATCAACAAGCAAGCATGCACTGTCGATAAGCTACAAAAACGACGATCCTCTGCTGCCGACCAAGGTATACTTAACAAGGTAGCCGAACTCGCTCTTCGTTACGCCCATGATACAACAACACAAGGTAGTCTCGTCGGCAGCAGAGCCTCGTCGTTTTTGTAGCTTATCGACAGTGCATGCTTGCTTGTTGACGCGAAAGGTTGTGTGCGCACGAATTTTTTCTAAACGATTAACCCTAAGCGGACACATAAAATTGTGTTACTGCAAAATTTGCAGATTTTCTTATGTTTTATGATTTTCTTGTAGCATCTTCATTTATTAACACTTGGCGGACTTATTAAACAGTCAGACTAAACTAGTTGCTAACTCAAAATAATTAAAAATGAATCTATTTACCTCTTTGTTTTATAATGAGCTATTTTAGAAACCACGGATCTGTTGAGGGTTAATCAACATACTATACAGCCGTTTCGCTTACACTCACAGTAAAGTGTGCGTTTCACTCGCACTTATTGCAAGCATACGTTAAGCTACCCTCTGCCCAAGGCATACTTAACTAGGTAGCCGAACTCGCTCTTCGTTTCGCCTTAGCAATGTGAGAGGCAGAAAGGAATATCATGCTGTCGTCAACACAATGAAATGTGTGAGCGCATGCATTTGTATATACATACATATTTGTGTGCTATTTTTCCTGCAAGACCAAAATGAAAGAAAAAATTTGTCGGCATAATAAAAATCTCGTACAAAAGCGCAAAGCAGAACGCAAAAAAATTGTCCGCGGAGATGCGTCGCACACAACGCTCGGCTCGAGACTGAAGTCTAAGGCAAGGCATACTTAACTAGGTAGCCGCACTCGGCTTGTGTCCCTCTTTTGTTCGCCTTACACTTCAGTCTCGAGCCGAGCGTTGTGTGCGACGCATCTCCGCGGACGATTTTTTTCGATCTGCTTTGCACACTAGCACACAAATATGTGTGTATATACAAATGCATGCGCTCACACATTTCATTGTGTTGACGACAGCATGATATTCCTTTCTCCCTCTCACATTGCTAAGGCGAAACGAAGAGCGAGTGCGGCTACCTAGTTAAGTATGCCTTGGTCCATGGTTGAATTATACATGGTTAAGTCGAGAGAGAGAGCTCGCTCAATTTTTAGGAGCCTGTTGTACAGTGCATGATGAAATAACACAAGGTGGTCCCATCGGCTGCCGAAGTTTTACGAAGTATACACTTATTTCAGTGCACGTTTGCTTGTTTACGAGAACAATCACATTGCCGCCTCACTCACACTCAATACGACATACTATACTATGTTCTTTTCACTCGCACTTATTGCAAGCATACAATAAGTGGATGTCTGTTGCCGACGGGACCACCTTGTGTTATTTCATCATGGTACAGTGCATTGCATTGAGCGCTCTGAAATTAGAACCGCGGTTGAAAATGTAAACAAAATTACACATCGTTCTATCTCTTTTTTACTCACAAAAACAAGACGATAAAGCAATATCGAGAGAGCAATTATGCTATCTCTCTTGCACTCGCGTGGGCTTATCAACAGGCTCCTTCTCTCTCGCATGACTTAACCATGTATAATTCAACCATGCCTTGGTCTAAGGCGTACGAAAGAGGGACACAAGCCGAGTTCGGCTACCTTGTTAAGTATACCTTGCTGCCGACGAGACCATGATGAAATAACATAAGGTGGTCCCATCGGCAGCCGAAGTTTTACGAAGTATACACTTATTTCAGTGCACGTTTGCTTGTTGACGAGAACAATCACATTGCCGCCTCACTCACACTCAATACGACATACTATAGTATGTTCTTTTCACTCGCACTTATTGCAAGCATACAATAAGTGGATGTCTGTTGCCGACGGGACCACCTTATGTTATTTCATCATGGACGAGACTACCTTGTGTTGTTGTATCATGGTTACGCCTTAGCAATGTGAGAGGGAGAAAGAATAATCATGCTGTCGTCAACACAATGAAATGTGTGAGCGCATGCATTTGTATATACATACATATTTGTGTGCTATTTTTCCTGCAAGAAACAACAATTTGTCGGCATAATAAAAATCTCGAACAAAAGCGCAAAGCAGAACGCAAAAAAATTGTCCGCGGAGATGCGTCGCACACAACGTTCGGCTCGAGACTGAAGTGTAAGGCGTACAAAAGAGGGACACAAGCCGAGTTCGGCTACCTATATAAATATGCCTTGGACGCAAGCATGCATAGTTTTGTATACAAACTTATGTGAACGGCCTTTGCTTGTTCGAAATTGTATATTATTAATGTAAGTGTGTTACGTTTAGTCTAAGTCATGATGAAAATATATATATTATTTCATCATGGTCTAAGTTATATTAGCAGCAAGTAGGCAAATCAACCCCCACAACATACATATGTATGTATTTTGGTGTGCAAAATTTTTCTAGACGTACCAAGTTTTGTTTTGTTGTTGTTGTTTTTTTAAATCAATGACACCAACAAAAGTAGCAGTGCGGGCCCAACAACAACACTTACAACAACAACAAACGCTACTTGGGTCGTAAATCAATTGTCAAAGGCACACAAATTTGAAAAAAAAAAACAATGTGCACTGTGCGAAAAGATACATGTACATAAAATATTGAAAATTATTTTCAAGCGCATTGTTTACTTAATTGTGTATGCACTTATTCATTAAGAAGCGAAAATCCGTTTCTTTTTTCCGATTGTACGAACCTTTTTTTTATGACTTTGCTTGTGCGACGCGAAGGCGTAACTGCGCATTTGTTTTGTTTTTGTAATGTAGTGGAATGGGTAATGTGTTTTGTTTTTGGAGTGGGTAAAAGTGCTCCAAAATGTATAGGAGGTACTCGAAGGAGTTGTTCAAAATAAAATTCCTTTCTTAGGACAAACGGACTACCTGCATAAAAAATTGTGTGAAAATTTCAGCCTTCTAGCTCTTTTCGTTTAGGCTGTGGCTGAGCCATTCTTAACAGGACAAACTCTTTTATATATAGAGATTTTCATCAGAAGAAAAAAATTTTAGTAAGTGCGATTGAAAGTCATTTTTACACCAGAAAAAAAGCAATTTTTTTCTTTTAATCTTGATGATAGCAACTCAGCACGTTCTTTTGAAAGCTTTAAATCTCTGATGAGATCACTAAGCTCACCTTGTGAAAATTTTTAGGACACGATGCTTCTCCACAGTAGTTAGAATCATCGTCTTCTATTTCTTCAGAAATTTCCATTTCATTCTCCTCACATTCCTGAACTCCACGATGAAAAGCTGGTATTGGATCGGTGTCTGAATGTTGAATAGGTCTTACAGCTGAAGCGATAGTTCGGTACTTTCACTTGCCGCGGTTGTTTTTGTTAATGACGCAAATGTTCAATGCAAATCTTACAGACAATGTGTGGAACCCACAATTTATCTTGGTTGCCAATTTCAATACCAAAGTAAGCAGAATACACGTCAGGATGATTATTGCAATATCTAAACTTACTTTCCATAATAAATTTTTACAATAAAATTTATAAAAAGTTTATTTACGGAAAAAATTTAAAATAAGAATTGTCGGTTAACCAGAGCTGTCAGCTGACATATGTATGTCGTTTCAAAACGTCATATCCCGCGCGCTCATTTTAACAGCTAAACGCCTGTTGTCACATACAACGGAAACCGAAACCGAAACTGATTTTTGATTTCGGTTTCGGTCGGTGGCTGATTTTGCGTGGGTTGCCACATACAACCGAAACCGAACGGAATAACGGAATATTTCTTTTTGTTTACATTCGCTTATTTTCATCCGCATCGCGTTATTACTTACAAAATGCAAAATTTGCTTCGTTCGATTTTACGAACTCGTATCAATTTTTCCTCATCCTCCAGACTTAATTTAACTTTAGACATTTTTGCAATTTTCTATTGTTTACGCATAAAAAACATACAGAAATGACCTGCATTAAGTTGGCTGCGTTTCTAGAAACCAGCTGATCGCAAATCAGAGGAGCACAAAATAAATAATCGATAGGCAGCAACCGAATAAAGGCAAAAGTACTTGTTTCGGTTTCGGTTGCAAATGTACTGAATTCGGTTTCGGTGTCGGTTTCCGTTGTATGTGACTACAGGCCTTAAGCTGCGTGGCTCAACCGTCTCAGTCGTCTGCTTCTCTGCATCTAAAGCCTTGTTCGCACTTTGGTAGTAGTAAGTAGTAAGTTCGCACTTTGTAGCGAGTCGAGTAGGCAGTGTCCGAACAGCAAAATTTTAGTCAAGTAATTTACTCAGCTCACTCGATACTCGACTAAAATCAGAATAGAATCTACTCTATTTTTTCGTGCCAGTAGTGCGGCAGAGCTAATAATTGAGCAGTCAGCGGTCAGCTGTTGTTTCGTAAACAAGAAATTTTATCATTGAAATTATAGGTTTATAGTAACTGAAATAGGAAACATAAGTTTGAGACTTGATATCCTCTAAATATCTAAAAAAATAATGCGTCAATAGTGGTCCCATATTTTGTTGTGGATTCTTGGGGATCATTATTCATTTTCAAATTAAATTTTTCGAAATAAAAGTTGTCAACCGCTCTGATTTTTTATCAGCGAAGTTGATGTTGAAATCGCCAGCCAAGATAAGTGGAAATTTATTACCATTAGTACCAAGTATTTTCGACACTTCTTCAGTTTACTCCAGTAAAGTGCGATGAATAACATGCTCTACCTCGGCCAATTTTGGATTCGGAGAAATGTAAATTGCTACCATGACTATGTGTAGGCCATTTCTAAGCTTGTACAAGCACGCACAAATATCTCCAACATTTGATCGCCTAACATTAACATCGCTTATGTACGTCAAGGTTCGGAGTCATATTGTTAAAACATTATTATTTTTTTGGTAAATAGCTACCCCACCTTTTGGAACAGTATCTCGTTTGAAATGAACAATACAACTGAAATTAGGTATTTCAATCGGACTATCATGCGCCATGCAAGTTTCGGTAAAAAGTAACACATTTGTTTGTCTCGTAACTGAATTTTGTAAATCGTATTTGTGACAATTTAGACTTTGGCAATTGAAAGTCATTATTGAAATTCCATTTCTGTTACTTATGAAATCTAAGATACTTTGAGCTGTCGTCTGAACACTATTTGAATACTTGCAACAAAGATGCAGTCAATGCAGCTTGCCTTCGATTATGATAAAACTTCAATATTGAATTATCGTTTTTTGTCGTGATATACAATTTTTCAATATTAGTCACCCGAGAGAGCGCAACATAAACGAGTTCCTGACAATGTCCTTTATTATACTCATATACTATTTCGTCAAAAGTTCCACCTTGCGACTTCTGTATAGTTATAGCAATAGGTGAAGTAACTGATTTCTCAAGTCACAAGTCTTGATTTGAAGTTGCAAAACACTTATGAGCGAGTGGAATAGACAATTACCATCGCCAGGAATTCCTGTGTAGAATAACTTCGGGAGTAATGCATTGTTGGCTGTGAAATTGATTTTCTTGTTGCATTACACTTTCTATATTTTCAACAACCCTGTATGCTCGACATACTCTTCATAACTGTCCAAAAAAAAATCATTTTCTTTTACTATTTTTTCACCACTTTCTTCATTAACAAGTGGACTTTGAACTTTATTCATGTTCATGGTTAAAACACTTTATACACAAATTCTACGCGTACAATTATTCACCAGCAACTGACATTCATTGTTTTACATAGTGACAGTCCCGCCACTGACAGACAGATGTTTACGTATTTGTAGCGAGCTTTGTACAGTCAGAGTTAGGTTCGTAGCATCGAGCTTCATACAGTCAGCATTATGTGTTTTCGTTACGAAATTTTTTGATTCGGTCGCCAAGCAAAGCCTGTGATGAAATCCATACAATAGCTTAATATTTTAAACGATATTAACTTCTCATTTATTCAATAGAAAACAAAATTTTCAAAAGAAGAAAAAAATTTGTTATGTTATCGGTCACCACGCTCAAAAAGTGTAACTTGAATTAATATCAAAGAAAAAGAAAAAACTTGCATAAGTTGAAAAAAATGCTGTGCAATAGCTTCACCGCGGCAGTTCCGCAGTGCCACACGTCTTTTTTTCATTTGAATCGTCTAATATTTCGTCTAATATTTCATCGTTATCATCGGCATACACAGCATTAGTAACAATTAAGCGTACGACGCTATCTGGAACAGGATTGATTGCAGAATGTTGAACGGAAAACATTGCAAGTGCAATGACGACAAAATGCAGATGTTGAAGCTGGCTGAAACGTTATTTTGTGAACTTTGTGCGAAAGGCACTGCATTGTGAATATGTTTATACTCGATACCGAAGGTAAAGAGTATATTAGGTTTGTGCAATGTCCGTCTGTTTGTCCGTATGAACGCAACTTTTTTAGACACCCTTCAAGCTAGAGGCTTGAAACTTTGCAAATGTCTTTATCTATGGCCGGGACAGATAAAGTGTCAAGATTACCAAATTTGGTAGAAAGATAGCTACTGCCATCCTAGAAAAATTGCATCCAGAATTTTGGTGCCACGCCCACCCATTCCACCCCCAGTCCCCCCGCAGTTTGAAATCAGAAACGAATATATCTTCCTCAGTTTTTGAGCTACAGCCACCAAATTTGGTGCTAAGTTAGTCAGCCGCCCCCAATTTTCGTTAAAAACGGGAATGCGTGTAACTTTTATAGTGTTTGAGCTCGAGTCACAAAATTTGGTAGAAAGATAGCAATTGACATTCCACAAAGATCTGCATCAAAAATTTGGATGCCACGCACACCCACAACGCCCCCAGGCCTCCTTCCCCCACCTTTAACAAACTTTGAGCTAATGTCACCAAATTTGGAAGAAAGATAGCTGGTGGCATCCCCATCTGCATCAGACAATTTTCAGCTTAAACCCCTGCCGCATCCGTACCCCTTTGCAATCGGGCCTCTTTTTACCGGTTTTAATACTGGTATCGAGTGTATCGCAGTCGGTTGCGTCCGACTGCAACGTTTCTACTTGTTTTCTCTCTTTTAGGCAAGAGGACGACAACAAAAACAAATAAATGTTGAGAGTCTTTTGCGAGCTCTGCTGACGACAACACTAATACAATGACAAACACACCGATACGGTCTTACGCCAGATGTTTGTATGTATTGTGAAACAATAAAATATGAAACCCAATCCTATAGATGTTTACACATCAATAAAAACTTACGATCGATTATTTAGAAAATTAATTTTAAAACATACATTTTTTTAAGCTTGGGGTGGAAGTAAGTGACGCCGCACAGTGTACGATTTTGCCAATCTAGGAGGACTTAATTCAATAGCAGTCGTAATTTTAAAGCTATTGACTTAAAATTTGGAATGAATGTTTGAATATCCCCAAAGAAATTTTTGGACTAAAATTTAGAGTGGGCGTGGCAGTTTAACACACAAATCGACATACATTTTTTGTATTAATTTTAGCCAATTAAAAAATATTTTTTTAAATTTAATAATGAAAAAAAATGTTTGTTTTTCCAAATCGTATCGGTCTGCAATACCTAGTTGAGGATGAAGTTGGGTTTTGCCAAGAAACAGTTTTGACTGTTCCATTTGAAGAAGACAATTGCAGTGGAGCCATTGATATTAAAAATAATGATTTATCTGACAAATTGTCCTCTGTGAACGTTTGTTTATCCCGGCTCTGTTCAGTGAACGTTTGTTTATCCCGGCTCTGTTCAGCACCATCGCATCCCCATTTTATAACTATGTTAACATCGTCTAGTTGAGTCAATGAGTGAAACAAATCTTCGTAGGCCTTTATCAACCTTCTTATAGTGTGATCTATAAGCGATTGTAAACCTATTTCAGCATACGATTCGGTGAAAGTAATTTCACTGGGATAGCATAACGATTTTGACTCTTTGACGAGATCATAACATGGATACATTTTTGGACTGACCATTTTTGTGTGCTGCCGTAAGGTCCTGTATTGGTGCACTGATAACTTGGTGTCCACCATTAACGCAAGTGCCTGATCTGATGAAAGACGTTTTGAATGATCTGTGCATAATCTAGCTTTCTTGATGGTTGATCCTCTAGATGGGGAAGCATTTGCCAACTCATTCAATAGCCTCCCCGAATCCTATTTTCCGCTCGACCGCAAAGTCATATCTGTCGCTAAAATCAATTAATTTTCATCAAATTTCAGCAGCAGATCTTAACTTTTTCTTTGCTATGTTTTTGGGCAACAATCAGAAAACGGTTTTGTAGCTCTTCCGCTTCGGTTTGAGGTTGAGGGCGCGACATCAATTTTATAGTCGTCTTCTTTTATTGTGCCCTGCAGCCAACTTTCATTATTGATCATAAATCTCGATTTATCTCTCCTTTTTATGATCAATATCATTGCCAAAAATCATCGCTGCGTGATCTAGAAGTGAGTTAAGCTTAACGGTTCTTACGTTGCTTAACCAAACCTCGAAAACTGTGCGCAGTCATTGCTAATTTGAACTCCTTTTGGGTAAAATTTTATTTTTGATCCTGATACAGAATGATTTTCTGCAAACGATGTATGTTCTGGTTGATTTGAATGTGATTGAATGTTAGTTTTTTTCCATCAAAAATAGAAATTGCTTCCTTAGTTTAGAAGATATGATTTTTGATAAGCTAAATGAGCAAAGGCCCCACTGTGCGTCGCCTGGTTTCTTAACACCAAATTTCTAGCCTGAAAACTGTCATTTACTCTTTTTTAAAAGACTGATTGCTGCCGTGTGTTTATATTGACACTTTGCTAACACATACATCTATCAAGATATTCGTTAAGTTTCAATAAAAAAAAGTGTGTGTGTGTTTCACGCACGACTGAAGTTATACTTCTTGTTTCTACTTGTTGTTGTTGTTGTTGATTTTGTTGTTGCTGGGTTTGTTTTACAGCATTTGCATTTGGATCCATTACACTTAAAATATAAATTTGTGGTAAAGTTACTTGTCGGCCGTTTGTATAGTAGTGCTGTCAAGTACTTTAATTGAACTTTATTGATGTGTTAACATCTATAGGCGCGGGTAGCGCAACTATCTCGGTACAATACATGCAAACCTCACACCGCGTTAGATCACACATGATCAGCGTCGACGCTTTCAAAAAAAGCGTTAAGCGTTAGTATAGCAAATAGTATGTGTTTGTTGTAAAAATTTTTTCTCTGCTCAAAATAAGTATGATGGTATTAGTGCTTTGTGCAGCGGCAGAGCGCCCCAGCCCGGGCATGCAGCTGTTAAGCAAAGAGAATGATGACTGTTGAATACCCTAATAAATTATAAGTGTTATTGAGGACGTGTACTTCAATAATATATTTGCTATAAATGCATACTTTTATTAGTATAAGTTGGCGCTTAGCAAACAATTGCGAAACTACTAAAATAGTTTAATAATATTAATTGATTAATTGATAAATATAGCAAATAAGCTTGTTAGGGTATGCAGAAACATCATTCGTCCAAGGCAATTCTGTTTTGCTTCTTCGTGAATGCACAGACACAACACACACACACACTTACAGACAAACATAGCGGACTTCTGTAATAAGAAAATGAACTGACGAATGAAGAATCTTATGTACCCTAATATTATATAAGTGCTACTGTGGATATTATATATATGCAATAATTGCATACTTAATAAGAATAAGTTGGCGCTTAGCAAACAATTGAGAAATTACTAAAAATAGTTTAATAATATTAATTAATTAATCAATTAATATAGCAAATGAACTAGGTAGGGTATCCCACACCATCATTCACTTATTAAAGAAGTTCGTTATGTTTGTTTGTAAGTGTTTGTGTGTGTCTGTGCGTATTTATGCGTATGGCAGTACCGTTTCTATAGAAAAAGGAATTAGCAATATGAAATATTTTCACATATATCGTGCTATCGCGCTCTATTGTATTTGTGTTTTGTGTTTATGCTTTGTGCTATATTTTCACGTATATCTCTCCATCGCGCTCACATATTTATAAACACGTATTGTATTGTAGTATTGTATTTTTGTTTTGTGTTTATGCTTTGGCATGTCGATAATTTTCTGTCGTTTCTTTGGTATGTCGTTCTGTTTCTGTCGTTTCTTTGGTATGTCGTTCTGTTTCTGTCGTTTCTTTGGTATGTCGTTCTGTAAATTTTTACCCCCATATAAAACCCTCGATATAGAAGTATAACTTCAAAAAGTGAGCCCACAGACAGACAATTGAACATACAGACGGAAGAACAGACACCTCTATTGCTATGCACAAAATCAATATACTCTTTTGGAACATGATAGGCAGAGAAAAGCTCAGTTAAACATACATCAGATTTTATTGATCAATACATATGGGTAATACTTTTTCCCTTCTAATTTAAATATTTTTTACATTTTTTGCAGCAAAAATTTTGATACCAAGTAATATGATGATATTCGTATAAATTAGCCATTTTAGTAATCAATCCAAAATTAGTATCCGTGCCAAAAAAATACAATTTTGTTGATTTGGCGCAATGTTGGCACTAACACCAATTTTTTTTGATTTCTAAGTTATTAACAATAAAGGTTAGTATATATAAAATACTTTAGCTCTGTGAGCCCACAGACAGACAATTGAACATACAGACGGAAGAACAGACACCTCTATTGCTATGCACAAAATCAATATACTCTTTTGGAACATGATAGGCAGAGAAAAGCTCAGTTAAACATACATCAGATTTTATTGATCAATACATATGGGTAATACTTTTTCCCTTCTAATTTAAATATTTTTTACATTTTTTGCAGCAAAAATTTTGATACCAAGTAATATGATGATATTCGTATAAATTAGCCATTTTAGTAATCAATCCAAAATTAGTATCCGTGCCAAAAAAATACAATTTTGTTGATTTGGCGCAATGTTGGCACTAACACCAATTTTTTTTGATTTCTAAGTTATTAACAATAAAGGTTAGTATATATAAAATACTTTAGCTCTGTAAAGTTAATTTTAACGGTGACTCTACTTTAGAAGAGGAGGACGGCCATGGATGCACCTGGCGGCCAGCCGTCGCCACAATCACAGCCGCTGCCACATGAGCAGCTGACAACAACACCACCATGTGTCGAGCCAACTACTTTGAGCCTACAACCAATAGTTCGGCTGCAAGCTTCAACTGACATGTTTTACTCTATAGAAACAAACAATAGTTCCGTTGCAACATCAACTAGCTATGCTGGTGGTTATAGTGGATGTAGTGTAGCCCTTGTCTCTACAGCAACAACTGTTAAAGCTTCTACACAAGCAGCAACTGCATCCAGTGGCAGCTCCATGGGACATCACCTCCCGGAGCACCACCACCATATGCTTCAGCAGCAGGCAGTATTTGTTGGATCAAATGCTTCGCTTCACCAAGGCTCCGCGTCTAGTGTGAGTGCCCACACCCAACAACACTCACAGCAAAGCATTGACAAGCTTTCCCGTCCACTGGCCTTTGATAAGGTAAGAAGGTATCATATAGGGGAAATACATATTGTACATATTATAAACAGATTACAGAAAAAACGGTTAATTGAAGTAGAAGTTTACTTAAATCTAGTAAAAATTTTAGTATTTAACAAGCAGAAGGAAGCAACTCTGAACCCATAAAGTATGTATAACCTCCATCAGCAATAATGACTGATTCAATTTTGCAATGTCCGTCTGTATCAATCTAGACACTGTTAATGTCATAATTATGTATAATATCTAATGCACTGTTGCGGGTATATTTTGCGAGTCGGCCACCTGCGCACCAGCGCATGTTAAATCTGTTACGCTTATGGCCTTGGCCACGCACAGAGCAATTATCGACTAGCGATACTCTCTCGAGCGACTTATTATATCAAAACCTATTAAGGCGGGTTTAGATTGACGCTTTTAAAAATTTGAAATTCACGTTGCTAGTTTACATTGGCAGCGTGTACAATCGGTGAACAATGGATTGGAACTTGGCTACAATATGTAAACAATGCAATCAGCTGATTGAAGCTCGGCTAACACATGTGAAATGGCAAAAAATTAACGATTTGTTTTTTGTATAACAATGATTTTATTGTTATTTATTCGTCAATATGTACTTAATAAATATTAAATAGTGAATTCTATTAGCATTTACCTTAGTATTGAGTAAAATAGAGGTAAAAACTAAGGAGCTTTCAAACACATGTTACTAATTTCGAAATACGCCATTTACAGACAATTTTTAAAACTAAATTAGCGAATAGCTTTTTCTCAATGCAATCTGTGAAACAAGTGAAACCAGTTAGAGATTGAAAGTGCGTGAGACGAACTTATGAGAAAACAAGTGGAAACGTTTCAGTCGGACGCAACCGACTGCGATATACTCGATACCAGTATTAAAACCGGTAAAGAGAGGCCTGATTGCAAAGGGGTACGAATGCGACAGGGCTGTAAGCTGCCTCAAAAATTTTCTGATACAGATGGGGATGCCACCAGCTATCTTCCTACCAAATTTGGTGACTCTAGCTCAAAGTTTTTTTAAGGGGAAAGGGGGCTGGGGGCGTTATGGGTAGGCGTGGCATCCAAATTTTTGATGCAGATCTTTGTGGAATGCTAATTGCTATCTTCGTACCAATTTTGGTGATTCTAGCTCAAAGTTTGCAAAAGGTTGTGGGAGGGGGCTGTGGGCAGTATGGGTGGGCGTGGCATCCAAAAGTGTTGATCCGTCCGTCCATCCGTATGAACCCAACTTTTTTCGCAACCCTTCAAGCTAGAGACTTCAAACTTTCCAAATGTCTTCATTGGCCGGGACAGATAAAGTGTCAAGATTGGGGCTCTTCGATATTTGTGCACTAAAAACAAGTAAATCAAAAAAAATTTTGAAGACATGCTTTTATACGCTTTCTTGCATACATTTGTAATCGATTTTTTATTATCATCCATGCAATACCCAAATATCAAAATCGTCTGAAAATTTTCACGGTGCCACAGAACACCGAGTGATTTTATTTTTTTAGTGTGTGCACAAACCTATTCAGACTTGGCTGCTAAGGGTTGACACCACGCCAGATTAAATTAGACAAGTGTTTGTTTAGCACCTTTTGTAGTCTAAGGGCCAGTTTCTCAATGTCTGGTTAAAGTAAGAATTAGCTAACGACCAGATAAATTTAACGCTCGCGTTAAGCCAATTTGGTTTTCTCAATGTATGGTTAAGTTAAATCGATATGATGCTATCGCATTGATGGTGCTGCCACCCTGATCGAGCCCTTTTCGAGCAAAACAGCTGTTTTTGTTTGGTATTTTTTGTTTTGTGACTGCCAAATTCTTCTTCCAACTGAAAAATAACATTTAAAAAAATGGAAATGATAAAAAAAACAAGTTTAATGCTGCTCCATTTCTTCAAATTGTGTTTCAATTGCGTGGATGTCAAAAACTCTTTGATCCGATGCCATTTTGCTTGAATAATAAATTGTAAACAATGCAAGTGTCAGCCACAGTCAGCTGTTTGCCTAACGATGATTAAACGATATTTATATCGGCACTTAACGAGAGAACAAATTTTAACCGGCACTCAGGCCTCATGTTAGTTGTTATTACGAACAACCCTAACCAGACATTGAGAAACTCAATTTTGACTAACCATCAGATAGTTAAGCTAACCATCTGTTAGTTTAGCTAACCAGACATTGAGAAACTGGCCCTAAACATATCAGAATAAGGGGCTTTCAACTGGTTTCATATTTTATTAACATTTTTTAATGTTTTTGTCCAGAAGTTGATTGTTTTTAGCTAAAAAACATACAAGAAAACATTTAAATTTTGGCGGGAAAACAATTAAAAGATATTCGGCAACTCTAGAAGCTATCTGCCAACTGTCTGGCAACAATTTCCGCCTGACAGCAATCAGCTGTTCATAAAACATCCCCAAATTGTTTTAAACAGAAGTTTTTTGTAATTGAATATGCCGTTAGCGAGATTATTGGCCATAGAAGAGCTCCGGCGGCAGAAAATTAGGAAAGAAACCATGCAGCGAAGGCTTCTCAGATGCGCATCTGATCCGTTTTCGCCATCTGACGATACGTATGTGGTTTTTCTGCCTTTCTTCATTATCGTATGCTAATTAATTTAATTTCAATAGTTTCCGGTATAATTTTCGTGTTGACAAGAGGACCTTCCAAAAGATCCTCAATATAATCGAGGGAGATATCCTATCTTCTTCGATTTCACCAATCCTGCAATTGGCGACTGCATTGCGTTTTCTAGAAGTTGGGTCGTTTCAACGAGCGATAGGGAAGGACACGGATTTGTCAATGTCGAGGCAATCTGTTGGAAAAACCCTTTGGAATATACTTCCATTGCTGGAAAAAAAAACTTTGCCCGCGATTTATTCAATTGAATAGATCGGAAGAAATGCTAACGAAATGCAAACAGCATTTCTACCAAAAGTACAGCATTCCTGGAGTAGTTGGCTGCATCGATGGCACCCACTTCAAGATAATGAAGCCCAGCAGTGCCGAACAAGTTTATCCCTCTAACTGGTAAGACCGTCTCCAGACGGTCATCCTTTCTGATTTTTTTTCTTCTTTCTGTCAAAATTTTTTAAAAAAGTATGAATGGGAATACCTTATAAATATAGTATTTATTATTTTTAAAAATTTTGGTAGAGTTCTTTTATCATTTGCACTTGTAGTTGACATTTGATTGACATAAAGCATTTTAAACAAGCGTCAGAAGTGAACACGACAAAAAAAATTTTGTAGTGCGAAAAAAATAATGTCAACGATTTTCAAAGTGTCTAAATATTTGCAGGAATGTTTATAGAACTGTTTTTTTGAGAAATGCACTTGAAACTTTTAAAAAAAATTTAAAATGATGTGTTTTATAAGCAAAAACATAATGACCGTCTCAAGGCGGTCATGCCGGTTTAAGGCAACATAAGTATATGAAATTGCTCAACATAGCTGTACTATTTATACAGTGTACCCCATTACTGATGTTCGTTTTGATGGGCTTAACCACTTTTTTGTTTGGCTAGATAGAAAAGGTGGAAAAAAAAGGTGCAAACATTGCAAGTCCTCTGACACAAAATGTTTTTGCCAGAAATGCGAATTACATTTATGCTGTACTCAATCAAAAAATTGCTTTTTAGATTATCATAAACCATAAATGTAAAAAAAAACAACCGTTTTATCAATAAAAATTTGAACGTATTATTATTATTATGAAATTTAGATCACAATATGTAATAATTTAACTAAATATAGAGTTTAAAGTATAAACAAAAACAAAAAAATTTAATATATACCAAAATTTATGTTGACTCTAACCGGCATGACCGTCTTGAGGCGGTCATTTTATTGATGTGTTAACATCTATAGGCGCGGGTAGCGCAACTATCTCGGTTCAATACATGCAAACCTCACACCGCGTTAGATCACACATGATCAGCGTCGACGCTTTCAAAAAACTTTTCGCAGCGTTAGTATACGAATAGTATGTGTTTGTTGTAAAAATTTTTTCTCTGCTCAAAATAAGTATGATGGTATTAGTGCTTTGTGCAGCGGCAGAGCGCCCCAGCCCGGGCATGCAGCTGTTAAGCAAAGAGAATGATGACTGTTGAATACCCTAATAAATTATAAGTGTTGTTGAGGACGTGTACTTCAATAATATATTTGCTATAAATGCATACTTTTATTAGTATAAGTTGGCGCTTAGCAAACAATTGCGAAACTACTAAAATAGTTTAATAATATTAATTGATTAATTGATAAATATAGCAAATAAGCTTGTTAGGGTATGCAGAAACATCATTCGTCCAAGGCAATTCTGTTTTGCTTCTTCGTGAATGCACAGACACAACACACACACACACTTACAGACAAACATAGCGGACTTCTGTAATAAGAAAATGAACTGACGAATGAAGAATGTTATGTACCCTAATATTATATAAGTGCTACTGTGGATATTATATATATGGAATAATTGCATACTTAATAAGAATAAGTTGGCGCTTAGCAAACAATTGAGAAATTACTAAAAATAGTTTAATAATATTAATTAATTAATCAATTAATATAGCAAATGAACTAGGTAGGGTATCCCACACCATCATTCACTTATTAAAGAAGTTCGTTATGTTTGTTTGTAAGTGTTTGTGTGTGTCTGTGCGTATTTATGCGTATGCATGTGCGCGCTTTGTTGTTCTGCTGGTGGCGGTCAAAAGCAAAACAAAAAGTAAATTTGAATGGTTTTGCAATTGTTAACACATCGTTAGTGAGTTCGAACACTCATTAATTTTTTTTTTTTTTTACCTGTGCGCAACCTGACGCAACCAATCACAAATCAGACTTCAAATTCGAGTTTAGGTGGACAAAATCACCCTAAAAAATAAATATGGATGTTTTTGCTTCACTATTACAGTTTTGCCAGTTAGAGGGTTATTTTAATAGAAAGGGGTAATTTAGCATTAATGCAATGGTAGTAAGTCAGCTTTTTTTTTATTTGCTTACTTTTAAATGTGTAGAGGTAAGTTGTTAACTCGATTGTCTGTTTTGTTATGTTTGTGTTGCGGAACTCGTTTATGTTATACTTTTGTTATTCTAAACGCTTAAATAACCATTAAATATTGGTTTCCATAGATATGTGAATACGATCTTAAAGTCCTTTATGTGGATGCTTCGAAGCCTGGAGCAACTCATGACTCCTCCGCTTGGAGTCAGAGCGAAGCCAGGTCTTTTTTTCAGGAGCAGTATGAAAGTGGTTCACGTGGCAATTGGCTCCTTGGGGACTCGGGTTATTCCTTGGAGCACTTTCTGTTAACGCCCTACAGAAATCCAACACAAGGCTCGAACCAACACACGTTCAACCTTCGCCATGCTTCTGCAAGAAATGTAATCGAGAGAACTTTTGGAGTAATTAAAAGCCGATTCCGTTTACTCCAAGAGATCCGTTTGTATAGCCCCTTAAGGGTCTCATGCATTATAAATGTTTGCTGTGCTCTTCACAATTTATGCCGCGAACATGAAGATGAGGATTTTGGTATTGCTGAAGTTCCTGAACCACGCGCAGAATTTGATTATTTATCAAATTTGAATCTGCCGGAAACAACTTCTCAAATTCGAGACGATATAGCAGCGTCTTTAAAAAGACTTTAAAGTGTTTTTCATGAAATATTTGTTTTTGTTTAATAAATATGCTTTGTTCTGTTAAGTTTTTCAATTTTATCGCAATTTTGTTTCAATAGCTGCGACTAATTTTTCTAAAAACAAATTGGTTTTCTTCTGCTCCTCTAACATTTCTCGAGACGTTTTTGTTATCTCTGCCAGCTCGTTGTTAATGTTTCGGAGCACCAAGTTTTCGTCGGCCACCATTGCAGCCAGTCGGTTCTCGGCAGGCACTTTAACAATGCTGCTACTTGCAGCGTCCGTCTTCTGCCTTTTAGGGGAAGGTTCTAAAAGTGGAATTCAAATTAATTGGATTTTTGATGTGTTAACATCTATAGGCGCGGGTAGCACAAACCAAGCGTTTCAATACATGCAAACCTCACACCGCGTTAGCATCACAGCGTAATATGCGTCGACGCTTTCAAAAAAATTTTCGCAGCGTTAGCATAGCAAATAGTATGTGTTTGTTGTAAAAACATTTTCTCTGCTCAAAATAAGTATGATGGTATTGGTGCTTGGTGCAGCGGCAGAGAAGCCCCAGCCCGGGACGGTCGAGCCATGCAGCTGTTAAGCAAAGAGAATGATGAGTGTTGAATACCCTAATAAATTATAAGTGTTATTGTGGACATGTACTTCAATAATATATTTGCTATAAATGCATGAGTATACTCATTTTCAGCAGAGAAAATTGTTGTACAACAGCAACATACTATTTGCAATGCTAACGCTGAGTAAAGGCTTGTTGTCGCATACAACGGAAACCGAAACCGAAACTAATTTTCGGATTCGGTTTCGGTCGGTGGCTGATTTTGCGTGGGTCGCGACATACAACTGAAACTGAACCGAACGGAATAACGGAATATTTCTTTTTCTTTTCATTCGCTTATTTTCATCCGTTATTACTTTTAATTTTTCCTCATCTTTCACACTTAATTTTACCTTAGACATTTTTGCAATTATCAATTGTGATTACGCATAAAAAACATACAGCAATGACCAGCGTTAAGTTGGCTGCGTTTCTAGAAATCAGCTGATCGCAAATCAGAGGAGCACAAAATAAATAATCGATAGGCAGCAACCGAATAAAGTCAAATGTACTTGATTCGGTTTCGGTTGCAAATGTACAGAATTCGGTTTCGGTTTCCGTTGTATGCGACAACAAGCCTTAAGACGTAATTCTTATGCTTTCAAGCGTCGACGCTGGCACAAACATGGCTGACGCGGTGTGAGGTTTGCATGTATTGATACGTTTGGTTTTTATACTCGATACCGATGGTAAAGAGTATATTGGGTTTGTGCAATTTCTTTGCACACCCCTACAGTTAGAGCTACCAAATTTGGTGGGAAGATAGCTACTAGCAATCTACAAAAAACCTCCCATTCCGCCCCAAGCCCCCCTCCCCCCGCATTTTAAAATTGGAAATGGCTATATCTCCCACATGATGCCACGCTCACCCATACCGCACTTGACCACCCCAGCCGCCCCAACATTTCGTTAAAAACAGGAATACGTGTATCATTCACAGTGTTTGAGCAAGAGTCTCCAAATTTGGTAGGAAGATAACTGGTAGCGACCCCCAAAGACATTTTGGAGCCAGGCCCACCCATAGCGCCTCCCTCCCCATCTTTTTACAAACTTTGAGCAAGAGTCACTAAATTAGGTAGGAAGACAGAAATTGACATCCCAAAAAGATCTGTATTAAAAATTTGGATGCCACGCCCATCCATACCGCCCCCAGCCCCCTTCCCCATCCATTAACAAACTTTGAGCTAGTAGAAGGAAGATAACTGGTGGCATCCCCATCTGTATCAGAAAATTTTTAAGGCAGCTTACACCCCTGCCGCATCCGCTTATAATAATTCCTTGTAATCTTATACCTAAGGTTAAGAGTATATTGGTTGTGCGATATATCGATAAAACACAGGTATTTCTTGCATTTTTACAGCTAGAATCACAAAATAAGGTAGTCAGTTACGTAGTCAAAAAATCTGCATGCAAAACTTGGACACCAGGCCACACCTGCCGCCACCAGCTCCCCGCCATTTAAAAACATGAATGCATGGTTTTTTCATAGTCTCTTTATATTCGATACCGAAGGTAAAGATTATATTTGTGCAATGTCCGTCATGGTGTCTGTCCGTACGTCCGTCCGTATGAACGCAACTTTTTTCCACGCCCATCAAGCTAGAGATTAGAAACTTTTTAAATATTTTCAGCTATGGCCAGGACAGATCAAGTTCGAAGATTGGGGTTCTACGATAACTGGGAGGCTGTCAAATCGATAAATCCACCTTTAACGCACGTCCTTAGAGCTAGATCTACAAAATTTGGCAGGAAGATAGCTACTGGCATCCCCGAAAAAATTGCATCAAAAATTTTAGAGCCCCCCCGCAGTTTTAGATCAGAAACGCCTATATCTTCCTCAGCTTTTGAGCTGGATCCACCAAATTTTGCGCAAAGATAGGTGATGACGATGCCACGCTCACCCATACCGCCCTTGGCCACCACAGCTGTCCCAACATTTCGTTAAACACGGGAATGTGTGTATCTTTCATACTGTTTGAGTTAGAGTCTCCAAATTTGGTAGTAAGATAACTGATTGCGGCCCCCAAAGATATTTGGGAGCCACGCCCATATATACCGCCCCACACCCCCCTCCTCCAACCTTTTGCAACCTTTGAGCTAGAATCACCAAATTTGCTAGGAAGATAGCTGGTGGCATCCCCATCTGCATCAGACAATTTTTGAGGCAGCTTACAGCCCTGTCGCATCCGTACCCCTTTGCAATCAGGCCTCTTTTTACCGGTTTTAATACTGGTATCGAGTATATCGCAGTCGGTTGCGTCCGACTGCAAAGTTTCCACTTGTTTAATAATCGTTTGCTTATAAATAACTAGCAGACCCCGCCACGCTTTGCTGTTTTTTTCCTGTATTTCGTTCAATTATTAGGTACTTTTACAAATAAACTTTCAAGCTTTGATCTTGATCTAAGACATGACTTACCTCATGTGCGGCAATTTAATAGTCAGGTTAGGAATGAAAGCGCCAAATCATTAAATGAATGACTAATTTAATCAAAAATTTGAAAGGGAAAGTGGATAGGATCACCAAGAATAATATTTTAAAGTTCAAACGAATGTACCCCTGTCTAATCACCAACAAAAGGACGTTTATGATACATTGATGAAGGCAATTGATGATGCACATGGTGGTTTAAATTTCCTGAATGCCCCTGTTGGAGCTGGTTAGACATTCCTCATGTCAGTCATGTTAGCCATTGTTCGTGCGAGATCCAACATCTTCTGGAGTAGCAGAAACATTGTTAGAAGGATGCCGTACGGCACGAAGTCGAGACATCTCTTCACGCGCAATTTCTTCTTCTTCAGTCCTTTCACTCGCAAGGTTTCGAATCCTAGTTGCATTACAGCTTCGTCGGGAATGATTTGAACGTGTTGGTCGCGGCATGGCTTTCTCTCTCCGCACAAAACTCGCACAAAACAGAAACTCGAAAGAAGTAAAAAGTAATACAGTACAATTAAAACTGTTAACTGCTTAAATGTTTTCTTGTATTTAAGTTTCAGTATTTTTCAAACGGAGATTTCACGTTTGACACATTTAACACAGTCAACTAACTACCTTATACCGCCATCCTACGGAAACGTGATAAAATAACGTGACATACTATATACCATCTAATTTTCTTGGTTCTAAGCTACCTCCCCACCAATTTTCAGCCAAATCAGTTGCGCCTTTCTTGAGTTATAAGTGACTTCAATAACACGACTTTCTATTTATTTAATTTATTTATTTGGAATAACCTGCAATACAACTAAGCATTAACGCATACATAATGTAAAAATAGTTGTGACGCTGCTGCGAAGACGCTCCGTAATTGCACATTTGATTTTTTAGGACCCGAGTTCAACACCGCGTGGCAATTTCTTGAATATTTATTTTTTTCAACTAGATTATCGACTAGACGATACCCTGAACTTTAGAAATCACGCGAATAGACATTGTTTGTATGCATTCAATTGAATTTAAATGTTTAATAGTTTGTTGATTACATATTTTTATAAAAAATTGTTGTCAACCGGGCTTGCAGAACAATTTCAAATAGATGATTGTGTTGTTTTTGAGCCAACACATTAATATTTATCAAGCAAAGCCAAGCAAAATCAAAATATTTGATATTTGTAAACAATTTGAGCTGCGTTACAAATATAATTGTAGAAAAATAAATGTGTAGGCAAAAGTCACATTCCATACAATAACATGAATTGCAACTCAGAATTGCGATTTAACAGCGAGTGCGTACGGTTGGCACACATAAATGTTCGCGTATGACGTTGTCATGTGAGACTATCGTCCGTAAACAAACTTTACAGACACCCATATTTTTTGTTTATGATTTGATTGTTGGCAAATTTTGGTTGAATGTAGTTTCTATTTGATCCGGTATCTATTAAAATTTTTACAAATTGCCCATTCTTGCATATAAAATTAGTAGTGAGGATCATTTTACTCTGATAAATTTAAAGAAGCATTTTCGTGTTGTTTGTATGCATTGTTATCAGTGTCGGGTTCGTCAATCTGTTTTACGTAATCGTTCAACCCTTCCTCTAAGTTATTATTGTCGTCATAGTCTGTCATTGCATGTTCGTATTCTGTCATTGTAGCGCAAGTTTCGGCGGATCGTATTTCAGTTTTGTCGTTGGAAGCCTGTGTGTTGAAATTTTTTTTGTCGCATTGGACCTGGTGGTCTTTTGCCAGCTCCGAAGCAAAGTCCGTTATAGCTCACCATTTTTGTCTGTACACTGGGATTCATTCCATAGGTACTGGGCGCGACTGTAGTTTCGTGGCCATGAACCTGGGTGCCGCAAACTGTGGTACGAACTGCTGTGGGTGAAATTGGTTGTTGATGAAAATCTTTCGGGGCTCTGGTTCCTGTTTAGCCTTTGCTAATTTTGTGGATTGAAAAAAAGGTTGATTCTCTAACTTCAAACACAAATGCAGCGCTGAGAGTAAATCTTTCGGTTCTTTGATTTATAATAACCGAGGCAAATCTTGCAGCTCTCGTAAAAAAATGTGTAGACTTTTGGTCTGTACATCTTTGTCATGAACTGTTCCGACATAATCTCGCCAGTACAATTTTTCGGCGATCTTATGTCGTTTTTCCTCGGCGATCTTATGTCGTTTCAGAACGACATTATCGACATTATTATTTTGAAAAAGTAAACGAAAATATCAAAACAGAAGAAATCCATACACAAGAACTTAAAATTACCATATTTTAAAAGCATTTTAAAACTATATAATAAGATTAAAAATATTTAATATTGCTATGCCCATATCTCTTATTTCTTCCAGCCTTTATAAAAGTACGCAGCGGCGGCTAATTATAATAAATACTTATAAGCTCCGGCGTTATTGTACTTCTTATAGAGTCATTACGACCCTTATGACACTGAGTGTTATATTATGGCCATTTAAATTAAAGTTATGTATATAAAAATATTATATAACAGCTTTTTTAAGAAAAACATTATTTACTCAAAATGTGAATGCATAGTAAAAAACTGGCGGCGATCTTATGTCGTTTTTTATTTTTATTATGTCGGCTTAAAGCGACATAAGTTTATGTCGTTTTTTTCTCCGATCTTATGTCGTTGGGAAACGACATTATCTCGCGCGAATTATGACGTTTTGAAAACGGCGAGATTGTGGCTGCGAGATTATGTCGCTATGCCATTTATTTACTAGCAGACCCCGCCACGCGTTGCTGTTTTTCCTGTATTTCGTTTAATTATTAGGTACTTTTACAAATAAACTTTCAAGCTTTGATCTTGATCTTAGACATGACTCACCTCCTGTGCGGCAATTTATTAGTCAGGTTAGGAATGAAAGCGCCAAATCATTAAATGAATAACTAATTTTATCAAGAATTTGAAAGGGAAAGTGGATAGGATCACCAAGAATAATATTTTAAAGTTCAAACGAATGTACCCCTGTCTAATCACCAACAAAAGGAAGTTTATGATACATTGATGAAGGCAATTGATGATGCACATGGTGGTTTAAATTTCCTGAATGCCCCTGTTGGAGCTGGTTAGACATTCCTCATGTCAGTCATGTTAGCCATTGTTCGTGCGAGATCCAACATCTTCTGGAGTAGCAGAAACATTGTTAGAAGGATGCCGTACGGCACGAAGTCGAGACATCTCTTCACGCGCAATTTCTTCTTCTTCAGTCCTTTCACTCGCAAGGTTTCGAATCCTAGTTGCATTACAGCTTCGTCGGGAATGATTTGAACGTGTTGGTCGCGGCATGGCTTTCTCTCTCCGCACAAAACTCGCACAAAACAGAAACTCGAAAGAAGTAAAAAGTAATACAGTACAATTAAAACTGTTAACTGCTTAAATGTTTTCTTGTATTTAAGTTTCAGTATTTTTCAAACGGAGATTTCACGTTTGACACATTTAACACAGTCAACTAACTACCTTATACCGCCATCCTACGGAAACGTGATAAAATAACGTGACATACTATATACCATCTAATTTTCTTGGTTCTAAGCTACCTCCCCACCAATTTTCAGCCAAATCAGTTGCGCCTTTCTTGAGTTATAAGTGACTTCAATAACACGACTTTCTATTTATTTAATTTATTTATTTGGAATAACCTGCAATACAACTAAGCATTAACGCATACATAATGTAAAAATAGTTGTGACGCTGCTGCGAAGACGCTCCGTAATTGCACATTTGATTTTTTAGGACCCGAGTTCAACACCGCGTGGCAATTTCTTGAATATTTATTTTTTTTCAACTAGATTATCGACTAGACGATACCCTGAACTTTAGAAATCACGCGAATAGACATTGTTTGTATGCATTCAATTGAATTTAAATGTTTAATAGTTTGTTGATTACATATTTTTATAAAAAATTGTTGTCAACCGGGCTTGCAGAACAATTTCAAATAGATGATTGTGTTGTTTTTGAGCCAACACATTAATATTTATCAAGCAAAGCCAAGCAAAATCAAAATATTTGATATTTGTAAACAATTTGAGCTGCGTTACAAATATAATTGTAGAAAAATAAATGTGTAGGCAAAAGTCACATTCCATACAATAACATGAATTGCAACTCAGAATTGCGATTTAACAGCGAGTGCGTACGGTTGGCACACATAAATGTTCGCGTATGACGTTGTCATGTGAGACTATCGTCCGTAAACAAACTTTACAGACACCCATATTTTTTGTTTATGATTTGATTGTTGGCAAATTTTGGTTGAATGTAGTTTCTATTTGATCCGGTATCTATTAAAATTTTTACAAATTGCCCATTCTTGCATATAAAATTAGTAGTGAGGATCATTTTACTCTGATAAATTTAAAGAAGCATTTTCGTGTTGTTTGTATGCATTGTTATCAGTGTCGGGTTCGTCAATCTGTTTTACGTAATCGTTCAACCCTTCCTCTAAGTTATTATTGTCGTCATAGTCTGTCATTGCATGTTCGTATTCTGTCATTGTAGCGCAAGTTTCGGCGGATCGTATTTCAGTTTTGTCGTTGGAAGCCTGTGTGTTGAAATTTTTTTTGTCGCATTGGACCTGGTGGTCTTTTGCCAGCTCCGAAGCAAAGTCCGTTATAGCTCACCATTTTTGTCTGTACACTGGGATTCATTCCATAGGTACTGGGCGCGACTGTAGTTTCGTGGCCATGAACCTGGGTGCCGCAAACTGTGGTACGAACTGCTGTGGGTGAAATTGGTTGTTGATGAAAATCTTTCGGGGCTCTGGTTCCTGTTTAGCCTTTGCTAATTTTGTGGATTGAAAAAAAGGTTGATTCTCTAACTTCAAACACAAATGCAGCGCTGAGAGTAAATCTTTCGGTTCTTTGATTTATAATAACCGAGGCAAATCTTGCAGCTCTCGTAAAAAAATGTGTAGACTTTTGGTCTGTACATCTTTGTCATGAACTGTTCCGACATAATCTCGCCAGTAAAATTTTTCGGCGATCTTATGTCGTTTTTCCTCGGCGATCTTATGTCGTTTCAGAACGACATTATCGACATTATTATTTTGAAAAAGTAAAAGAAAATATCAAAACAGAAGAAATCCATACACAAGAACTTAAAATTACCATATTTTAAAAGCATTTTAAAACTATATAATAAGATTAAAAATATTTAATATTGCTATGCCCATATCTCTTATTTCTTCCAGCCTTTATAAAAGTACGCAGCGGCGGCTAATTATAATAAATACTTATAAGCTCCGGCGTTATTGTACTTCTTATAGAGTCATTACGACCCTTATGACACTGAGTGTTATATTATGGCCATTTAAATTAAAGTTATGTATATAAAAATATTATATAACAGCTTTTTTAAGAAAAACATTATTTACTCAAAATGTGAATGCATAGTAAAAAACTGGCGGCGATCTTATGTCGTTTTTTATTTTTATTATGTCGGCTTAAAGCGACATAAGTTTATGTCGTTTTTTTCTCCGATCTTATGTCGTTGGGAAACGACATTATCTCGCGCGAATTATGACGTTTTGAAAACGGCGAGATTGTGGCTGCGAGATTATGTCGCTATGCCATTTATTTACTAGCAGACCCCGCCACGCGTTGCTGTTTTTCCTGTATTTCGTTTAATTATTAGGTACTTTTACAAATAAACTTTCAAGCTTTGATCTTGATCTTAGACATGACTCACCTCCTGTGCGGCAATTTATTAGTCAGGTTAGGAATGAAAGCGCCAAATCATTAAATGAATAACTAATTTTATCAAGAATTTGAAAGGGAAAGTGGATAGGATCACCAAGAATTATATTTTAAAGTTCAAACGAATGTACCCCTGTCTAATCACCAACAAAAGGACGTTTATGATACATTGGTGAAGGCATTTGATGATGCAAACGGTGGTTTATATTTCCTGGATGTTCCTATTGGAACTGTTTAGACATTACTCATGTCAGTCATTTTAGCCACAAAAAGCCAGCTAAAACTTGATTGCGAGCTCTAGCTCTGTACGTCTGTTGTCGCTCCCTCTGATCTTGAAGGCGTTGGGAACGCTCAGAGCTTGATTCCCTATGGCAACCTTGTATATTTCTTGCATTTTACTCTTTAAGCCGCTGAAAACGCTCAGTACTTGACTCTTGCGCGTGCACTTGAAAGGTTCTTAAAATTTGTTCAGTAAGCCGCTGCGAACGCTCGATACTCGACACTCTGGCACGCGATTACGACACATATTTTCTCTGACTTGATAGACGATTTTCAGTTTCTGATGAAGATTCTCCATTTCGACGTATTCTTAATGCTCTAGTCTTTGAACTATTTCTAGAAAGTTGAGATATTGATCTTCTGGGCATTTTTTTTTATTAAAAACATAACTATTTAAATCACTTATGTATATACATCTATATATATAAAAGAGTTTGTCCTGTTAAGAATGGCTCAGCCACAGCCTAAACGAAAAGAGCTAGAAGGCTGAAATTTTCACACAATTTTTTATGCAGGTAGTCCGTTTGTCCTAAGAAAGGATTTTATTTTGGACAACTCCTTCGAGTACCTCCCATACATTTTGGAGCACTTTTACCCACTCCAAAAACAAAACACATTACCCATTCCACTACTGCCGCCTGTTTGTCGCACAAGCTGAGAGTTTGATCGCGAGCGAGAATACAAAAACAAAACAAATGCGCAGTGACGCCTTCGCGTCGCACAAGCAAAGTCATAAAAAAAAGAATCGTACACTCGCAAAAAAGAAACGGATTTTCGCTTCCTAATGAATAAGTGCATACACAATTAAGTAAACAATGCGCTTGAAAATAATTTTCAATATTTTATGTACATGTATCTTTTCGCACAGTGCACATTGTTATTTTTTCAAATTTGTGTGCCTTTGACAATTGATTTATGACCCAAGTAGCGTTTGTTGTTGTTGTCAGTGTTTTTGTTTGGCCTGAACTACTACTTTTTGTTGGTGTCGTTGATTTAAAAAACCAACAACAACAAAACAAAACTTGGTGCGTCTAGAAAAATTTTGCACACCAAAATACATATGTTGTGGGGGTGGATTTGCCTACTTGCTGCTTATATAACTTAGACAAAACGTAACACACTTACATTAATAATATACAATTTCGAACAAGCAAAGGCCGTTCACATAAGTTTGTATACAAATCTATGCATGCCTGCGTCGTACGTGTGAACCACGCTCTTCGTCCCAAACTCAAAAAGTCGCTTAAAATTTAACAGAACGCGCGCGTCGCTCTTATGATAATTAGATAATTTGAAATCTCGCTCCGATCATGCTCCTTTGTTGTTGCTCATTTACGTTCACTCTCTATTTTATGTGCGCGCATTGCGTGTCAATCATAAAGTTCAATAACCCTACCTCCTCCGCACACACTATATCAAAGCTAAAGGCTAAAGTACGTGTGAGTTTAGGCCAACGAGAATATATACAAATAGAGTCGCCATGAGGCCAAATTCTTACTGCCAGTTGGAACCTGAAATATTTTGATCTCAAGGGTCCACCTCTCTCAGAGAGCGCATTTTGTGGCAATTTTTGCTGGACTCGCAAGGCGCGAGAAAAGTGCAAGTCATTCTTCTTTTTGACTGCGATACGACATGAGCTCTCGTAGCACTGCCGGCCAGCCATGTTGTGTGTATGCGCCCGTATGCCAGCGATTTTCTAGCGCGCAGTAGCTTGTTTGTTTGCTGTGCGCCCATATTTTGCTTGTATATGCATATGATCGTGTGTATATCCTTCATGTGTTTTTTGTTTGTATGCTTGCTTGCGTGCATTTTATATATATATATACTAGTAAGTGGCCCGCTTACTTCGCTGCGCGGATAGCTTATATAAATTTTAGCAACAGAAGATATAAAATAAATAAATCAGAAAATATTTCACAAAATATTAAAGCAAAGTATATAACATTCTCTTTTCCACGCCACCATTGAGGTAGAGAATCAGGCGCGTCATTATACTCGATATCGAAGGTATAGAGTATATTGGGAGTATGTCCGTCATGTTGTCTGTCCGTCTGTCTGTATGAACGCAACGTTTTTCCACTTAATTCAAGCTAAAGGCTTGAAACTCTTCAATTCTCTTTATCTATGGCATAGTAAATTAAAGTGTCAAGATTGGGGCTTTACAAAAACTGGGGGGCTGGCAAATTGATAAATTAGATAACTCAAAATCCACCTATTCGGCACACCCTTACAGTTAGAGCTACCAAATTTGGTAGCAAGATAGCTACTGGCATCCCCGAAAAATTGTGGAGCCACGCCCACCCATTCCGCTCCCAGCCCCCCGCGGTTTTAAATCAAAAACGCCTATAACTTCCTCAGTTTTTAAGCTCGATCCACCAAATTTTGCGCCAAGATAAGTGATGACGATCCCCAAAAAACTGCATCAAAACTTTCGATGCCACGCCTACCCATACCGCCCAAGCTAACCCCAGCCGCCCCAACTTTTCGTTAAAAACGGGAATGCGTGTATCTTTCAGAGTTGTTGAGCTAGAGTCTCTGAATTTGGTAGAAAGATAGCTAGTAATAAACCCAATGATCTGCATTAAAGTTTTGGAGTCACGCCCACCCTTTCCGCCCCCAGCCCTACCGCAGTTTCAAATCAGAAATGACTTTATCTTCCTCAGTTTTTGAGCTACATCCACAAAATTTTGCGCCAAGATAGGTGATGACGATCCCCAAAAAACTGCATCAAAACTTTGGATGCCGCGTCCATAACTGGTAGCGACAGCCAAAGATATTTTGTAGCCAGGCCCAGCCATAACGCCCACAGCACCCTTCCCCAACCTTTTACAATTTTTAAGCTAGAGTCACCAAATTTGGTAGGAAGTTAGCAATTGACATCCCAAGAAGATCTGCAGGAATAATTAGGATGCCATACCCACCCATAACTCGCCCAGCCCCCCTTCCCCCACCTAAACATTGAGCTAGTGTCACCAAATTTGGAAGGAAGATAGCTGAAACTGTTGCTGCTGTGGCTGCAGCGGCTGCATATAAAACTGTGGCAGGGCCACAGCAGGCAAAGCACCCCAATAATTTTGTATGTTCATTCTTGTATCACTTTTAGAAATAAAATGAAGCAATGCGAAAATGGCACACTAAAGTAAAAATTGTAAAATTCCCTTAGAGTGAAAGAGTTACTGTTATTTATGTGAATTGATCTCATCTACAGAACAATATCACATTTTCATGCTCTTAAGCCAATCGCATTCCTCTTAGTCCTCCTTTTTTGTTTCAAATTCGTGTGTGCATACAACGGCTTATAATAAGCCTGAAGCGATCGACAAAAACAGCAACAACAAATCTTTTGCATTCACAGTTATATTTATACCCTGAAATGGGTTAAAAAAGGGTATAATTGTTTTATGCAAAAGTATGTAACAGGCAAAAAGAAGCATCTCCGACCCCATAAAAGGTAGATATATTTGTGGGAATGGGTCTGGCAACGCCGCTCAGCCCTCCCATCACTATTATCGAGTCAACAATATCTATCGAGCATTGAGGCCAGTTCTGATAGAGAGTCCGCGATGAAAGGGCTGCTTTCGAAGAAGCTCAAAACGAGGTTGCGAAACGACGCTCGCACAAACGACGAATAACGAATTAACTGAAATTATTGATAAATTATTACCATCAAACTATAACTATTTCTTATAAAATTAATATTAAACCTAAATATATAAATAAACACAGTGGATTTGCATATTACAATAACCCAAATCCCACAAATATGGGGGCTCAACCGACGAAAGTGCCACAAACATAAGCGTTTAATCAAAAAAAAAAAAAAAAAACAACTTAACGACGAATTGTTTTAAACAAGCGAAAATTTAAAACTAAAACATTAAAAAGTGAACATTGATGTACATTTGCAGGAACGACGCGACGCGGCAAATTGTATAGTACATTAAGAAAAAGAACGACGTAAAGTGAGTGTGTATTAGTGCGTGCACACGCAAGAATTACGAAGAACTAAAGAAAAGAGAGACGGCACCAACATGTCGCGACTAGCCGACTTCGAGAAAATAAGCGTTGCGCTTAGAAGCGAAAAGAAAAATAACATTGTTCTTTTACATAAATTTGTGTTCGAGTCAGCAGGCGACAGAAATAATCGCAAACGTTTACGCAGCTTCGAGGGATTTGAAGACGAGAGTGTATACATCACCAAAGTCGAATATGTTGCTAAAAATTTGACGAACAACGATCTGGTTATAATTTGTAATGTATTAGGGCTAAATCATGACAAAGTCGATTTGACTACACATATAGTTAAAAATCTGATGAAATCAAATTTACTGGCTGACGCTTACGAGGAAGATGACAACGAAGAAGACGACGAAAATGATGAAAACGATGTAAATGAAGAAAACAGTGACGATATCAACGCAAATGAGTTAGACAGAGACGACAACAGTGCGACAAGCAGTAGCACATTCAGAACAGCAGGAACAGACGAATCTACAAACATCGAAAAGACGCAATTACGCGCTAAACCCAATGAACAGAATATTGGTACAGTTTTAGTGCAAAAATACAAACATGCCGACAACAAGATTTGCTCTAAACTTCCGTGACATCGAAGATTCGATACGACCTTTTAGCGGAGATGATTCGTTAGCAGTTGAAATTTGGGTGAACGATTTCGAAGACCTAGCTGCCGCAATGAATTGGGAAGATTTGCAAAAATTCATCTTTGCAAAGCGATCTTTAAAAGGAATTGCAAAAATGTTTGTGATGAGTGAACGCGGAATTAACAGCTGGCAAATGTTAAAAGAATCATTAATCCAAGAATTTGAAACGCAGATTAATAGTGCACAATTACATAAATTAATGTCCGAAAGAAAAATTAAAAAAGGTGAAAGTGTACAAGAGTATCTTTTTAAAATGAAGGAGTTGTCATCACGTGGTCACATAGAAAATAGTGCTCTTATGCAATACGTTATCGACGGAATAAATGATTTGAGTGTAAACAAAGCCATTTTATACAACGCAAAAGACCTAAAAGAGTTTAAAGAAAAATTAAAAAGTTATGAAACAATGCGCGGAAAATCAGAAAATTTAAAAGCCAATGACTATAAATACAAAAGTGGACATAACAAAAAAGAATACGATGTACAAAAACAAAATAATGAGATAAAATGCTATAATTGTGGTATGAAAGGACATACATCAGATAAGTGCGAAAACAAAAGTAAAGGAAAAAAGTGTTTTAATTGTAATGAATTTGGACACATATCGAGAGAGTGTTCCAAAACAAAACAAGACAATGATTTAACACAAAGCAACACGCGAAACGTAACAGCTGATCATGCATCGATGTGCAAAACCATACGCGTACAAGACGAAAATTACGTTGCTTTGATAGACACCGGTAGCAAGTACAACATTATGAGTCAAAGGTCATACAAAAAATTAAAGAATGTGAATTTACGCTCAGTTAACCTTTCGCTCGTCGGTTTTGGTTCACAGAACAAAGTTATGCCATTTGGATCATTTCTTGAAGTTTTGAATGTGGACAATCAACAGTTTGAAGTGGATTTCCTAGTTGTTGCCGATAAGTTTCTTGATGTCGAAGCAGTCTTAGGCGAAGATTTTTGCACAAACGCTGAAATAAAAATAAATCGCGACGGCATAACAATTAAAAATCCAAATAACGCTGATAAAATGACAATAAACTCTGTTATGAAAATAAACGTGTCAAATAATGATGAACAATTTGAAATAAACCCAGAAGCAAGCAACAGTGCCAAAAATCATGTTTACGAGCTCGTGAAAAACTATAAACCGGGAAATGCCAAATCGACAAACGTAAAAATGAATATCGTAATTAAAGATGAAGCTCCAATATATTCGCGTCCGCACAGGCTCGCATATTCCGAACGCTGCATAATTGATGATCAAGTAGACCAATGGCTGAAAGACGGTATAGTTCAACAATCTGAGTCAGAGTTCACTAGCCCTGTGATACTGGTGAAGAAACGAGATGGTACGCCGAGACTTTGCGTCGATTATAGAAGAATAAATAAGGTAATACTGAAAGATCATTTCCCACTGCCGCTGATTGAAGACCAACTAGATCGACTAGTTAATGCGAAAATATATAGCACGATCGATTTGAAGAACGGATTTTTCCACGTTGACGTCGAGAAGGCAAGTCGAAAGTATACATCATTTGTTACTCACAACGGGCAGTATGAGTTCTGCAAAGTTCCATTTGGTTTATGCAACTCGCCTGGAGTATTTCAAAGACACGTGAACGCCATATTTAGAGATCTGACACGCAGAGGCATTGCCTTACCATACGTCGACGACATTATTATACCTGCCAGATCCGAAGACGAAGCCGTATCTAATCTCAAAGAAGTCTTGAAGCAATGTGAAGACTATGGTCTTGTACTTAATCTAAAAAAATGCCGTTTTCTGATGTCGAAGATTGAGTTTCTAGGACATGTCGTCGAAAATCAAACCATTAGTGCTTCAGAGACGAAAACTAAAGCGGTCACACATTTTCCAGTACCGAAAAACCAGAAACAACTACAAAGTTTTCTAGGTCTTGTTAGCTATTTTCGTAAATTCATTTTAAACCTTGCAATTATAGCTAAGCCTTTAACCGATTTAATGAAACAAGATGCCAAGTTCATCATGAACGAAAAAGAGATGATTTCATTTGAGACGCTGAAGAAACTTATAACCGAGAAGCCGATTTTGAAAATTTTTAATCCTCAGCACGAGACAGAACTGCACACGGACGCTTCTATGGATGGTTTCGGCGCAGTTTTACTTCAGAAATCTCCTGACGACGGATTAGTGCACCCAGTGTACTACATGAGTAAGAAGACGACGGATGCAGAAAGGAAGTTTACCAGCTATGAATTGGAAATCCTTGCCGTAGTAGAGGCGCTACACAAGTTCCGAGTTTATCTTTTGGGCTTACACTTTAAACTCGTAAGTGATTGCAACGCTTTTACCAAAACGATCGACAAAAAAGACGTCTGCGCTAGAGTTGCCCGATGGATTCTCCTCCTCCAAGAGTATGATTTCGACGTCGAGCATAGAGCTGGCACACGCATACGCCACGCCGATGCTTTGAGCAGGTATCCAGTCATGATGATCTCTAACGATAGCATACACAGCAAGATCAAGTATCTCCAACTTCAAGACGATGAATTAAAAGCAATCATAGATATCCTAGCTGAAAAAGACACGCACAACGATTACTTTATGAAATCTGATATACTACACAAACTGATTGCTGACGACGAACTTATAGTAGTTCCACTGGCTTTGCAACGCGAAATTATTAAGCAGGCCCACGAGAAAGGACACTTTTCAGTCAAAAAAACCAAGGAAATGATAAGTAAGGAATACTATATCCCAAAACTCGAAGACAAGATTCAACGACAAATACGATGCTGCATTCCATGCATAGTTTTAAACCGCAAACTGGGAAAGAAGGAAGGAAACTTGCATCCGCTGCCAAAAGAAGAGGCGCCATTGCAAACGTTGCATATTGATTTCTTAGGCCCTCTTGAGTCAACACATAGACAATACAAGCACATCCTGGCAGTAATCGACGGTTTCACCAAGTTCTGCTGGCTGTACCCAACAAAGACGACATCAGCTAAAGAGGTGGTTTCGACACTTCAAACACAAAGTATAACATTTGGAAATCCAGTTCAAATATGCTCCGACAAGGGATCTGCTTTTACAAGTCAAGAGTTTCAACAGTACTGCGAGGAAGAAAACATAAGACACCATGCTATAACAACGGGCTTGCCACGTGCGAATGGTCAAGTCGAACGACTCAACGCAATTATAATATCGGTATTGTCCAAATTATCTATCGATGACCCAACAAAATGGTACAAGTTTGTTGAAAAAGTACAACAAACCATTAACTCAACGTTCTGCAGAAGCACTCACATGACACCGTTTGAGTTGCTTGTTGGCATAAAAATGCGAACTAAAGATGACATCCAAATTAAACAACTTATTGACGAAGAAATTATCCAAAGTTTCAGCGACCATAGGGACGAACTACGCAAAATTGCCAAGCAGCAGATTCTCAAGTTACAAGAAGAAAACAGAAAGTCCTACAACTTACGGCGTAGACCAGCAGCAGCGTACAAGGTCGGTGATCTTGTCGCAATCAAGCGTACACAGTTTGGTAATGGTCTCAAGCTGAAGCCAAAGTATTTAGGCCCATATCGTGTCGCCAAAGACAAAGGGCAAAACACCTACGATGTAACAAAAGATGCTTATTTCAACGACGGTCCCAGAAACACATCCACCTGTGCCGAATATATGAAGCCATGGATTCCGTGCGATGACGACGACGACGAAGCATTCGAGACGAATGCATAGAAGGATGGCCGAGTTGTGGGAATGGGTCTGGCAACGCCGCTCAGCCCTCCCATCACTATTATCGAGTCAACAATATCTATCGAGCATTGAGGCCAGTTCTGATAGAGAGTCCGCGATGAAAGGGCTGCTTTCGAAGAAGCTCAAAACGAGGTTGCGAAACGACGCTCGCACAAACGACGAATAACGAATTAACTGAAATTATTGATAAATTATTACCATCAAACATAACATTTTTATAAATTATATTAACCATCAAACTATAACTATTTCTTATAAAATTAATATTAAACCTAAATATATAAATAAACTACAGTGGATTTGCATATTACAATACCCAAACCCAAATATTCATCATAAACCAAAACCAAAAAAAAAAATAAAAAAAAAAAACCAAAACCACAAAAAAAAAAAAAAAAAAAAAAAAAAAAAAAACAAAAACCCCACCCTAAAAAAAAAAAAAAAAGAAAAAAATAAAATTATTAATAAAAACCCCCAAACAAAAAAAAAAAAAAAAAAAAAAAATCGCTGCCTTCTTCGCACGCACTGAATCAAAGCAAAACATATCTAAGAGGCTGCAGTTAAGTGAATTGCATAGCCTAAACTCACACGTACTTTAGCCTTTAGCTTTGACTAAGTGTGTGCGGAGGAAGTAGGGTTATTGAACTTTATGATTGACATGCAAAGCGCGCACATAAAATATAGAGTGAACGTAAATGAGCAACAACAGAGGAGCATGATCGGAGCGAGATTTGAAATTATCTAACTATCATAAGAGCAACGCGCGCGCTCTGTTAAATTTTAAGCGGCTCTTTGAGTTTGGGACGAACAGCGTACATAGATTTGTATAAAAACTAATGTGAACGGCCTTTGCTTGTTCGAAATTGTATATTATTAATGTAAGTGTGTTACGTTTAGTCTAAGTTATATTAGCAGCAAGTAGGCAAATCCACCCCCACAACATACATATGTATTTCGGTGTGCAAAATTTTTCTACACGGACCAAGTTGTGTTTTGTTGTTGTTGTTTTTGTTTTTAATCAATGACACCAACAAAAGTAGCAGTGCGGGCCCAACAACAACACTTACAACAACAACAAACGCTACTTGGGTCGTAAATGAATTGTCAAAGGCACACAAATTTGAGAAAAAAAACAATGTGCACTGTGCGAAAAGATACATGTACATAAAATATTGAAAATTATTTTCAAGCGCATTGTTCACTTATATGTGAATGCACTTATTCATTAAGAAGCGGAAATCCGTTTCGTTTTTGCGAGTGTACGAACCAATTTTACTTGTTCGAAATTGTTTATTATTAATTAAGTGTGTTACGTTTAGTCTAAGATATATTAGCAGCAATTATGCAAATCCACCCCCACAACATTTTCTGGTGTGCCAAATTTTTCTGGACGCACCAAGTTTTGCTTAGTTGTTGTTTTTTTAATTGAATGACACAAACAACAGTGATGCCGATTTGGCCTTTTTCCGGACAGATCTGACATGTTTTTAAGTCCCTTGTCCGGAAAAAATATCAAACATCCCCTATCCGGAAATCTGGCCTTTTTTCAGATTTTATTTGATTCATTTATTTCAATATTTTTTTCAAAGTTTTCTTTAAAAACATTGTGGCATCCAATCTATTAAAAAAAGCGATCTTTTTACCTACTTTGTATGTATTTTCGATATCATTTGTAATTTTATGTACAATGTACAACAAAAGTGAAAAATAAAGTTAATTAATGCCGAAAGATTCGTACAAACAAAAATTTCGTGATTGCTGGCTACAGCAGCCAGATTTTAAAGTTTGGATAAGCCGCGATGAAACGGACACCAATAAGGAATACTGCAGATACTGCATATGCTTCTTTTTTATTTTCTGGGATTTTTTGGTTTATTTTTATACTCGATACCGAAGGTAAAGAGTATATTGGGTTTGTGCAATGTCCGTCATGGTGTCTGTCCGTCTGTCCGTCTGTCCGTCTGTCAGTCTGTCCGTCTGTCCGTCTGTCCGTCTGTATGAACGCAACTTTTTTCCACACCCTTCAAACTAGAGACTTGAAACTTTGCAAATGTCTTTATCTATGGCCGGGACAGATAAAGTGTCAAGATTGGGGTTATACGATAACTGGGAGGCTGGCAAATCGATAAATTCGATAACTCAAAATCGATAAATCCACCGTTTCCGCACACCCTTACAGTTAGAGGTACCAAATTTGGAAGGAAGATAGCTACTGGCATCCCCAAAAAAATTGCATCTAAAATTTTGGGGCCACGCCCACCCATTCCGCCCCCAGCCCCCCCGCAGTTTGAAATCAAAAACGCCTATATCTACCTCAGTTTTTGAGCTACAGCCACCAAATTTTACGCCAAGATAGGTGATGACGTTCCTCAAAAAACTGCATACAAATTTTGGATGCCGCACCCACCCATACCGCCCTTGCCCACCTCAGCCGCCCCAACTTTTCGTTAAAAACGGGAATGCGTGTATCTTTCATAGTGTTTGAGCTAGAGTCTCCAAACTTGGTAGGAAGATAACTGGTAGTGACCCCCAAAGATATCTTGGCGCCACGCCTACCCCAAGCCCCCCCTTCCCCAACTTTTAAAAACTTTGAGCTAGAGCTACCAAATTTGGTAGGAAGATAGCTACTGGCATCCCCAAAAAAATTGCATCTAAAATTTTGGGGCCACGCCCACCCATTCCGCCCCCAGCCCCCCCGCAGTTTGAAATCAAAAACGCCTATATCTACCTCAGTTTTTGAGCTACAGCCACCAAATTTTACGCCAAGATAGGTGATGACGTTCCTCAAAAAACTGCATACAAATTTTGGATGCCGCACCCACCCATACCGCCCTTGTCCACCTCAGCCGCCCCAACTTTTCGTTAAAAACGGGAATGCGTGTATCTTTCATAGTGTTTGAGCTAGAGTCTCCAAACTTGGTAGGAAGATAACTGGTAGTGACCCCCAAAGATATCTTGGCGCCACGCCTACCCCAAGCCCCCCTTCCCCAACTTTTAAAAACTTTGAGCTAGAGTCACCAAATTTGGTAGGAAGATTGCAATTGGCATTCCACAAAGATCTGCATAAAAAATTTGGATCCACGCCCACCTAAAACGCCCGCAGCCTCCTTCCCCTTCCCTTAACAAACTTTGAGATAGAGTCACCAAATTTAGCAGGAAGATAGCTGGTGGTATTCCCATCTGTATCAGACAATTTTTGATGCAGCGTACACCCCGGCTGCATCCGTACACCTTTGCAATCAGGCCTCTTTTTACCGGTTTTAATACTGGTATCGAGTATATCGCAGTCGGTTGCGTCCGACTGCAACGTTTCCACTTGTTTTTTTTGAAGTTATACTTCTATATCGAGGGTTTTATATGGGGGTAAAAATTTACAGAACGACATACCAAAGAAACGACAGAAACAGAACGACATACCAAAGAAACGACAGAAACAGAACGACATACCAAAGAAACGACAGAAAATTATCGACATGCCAAAGCATAAACACAAAACAAAAATACAATACTACAATACAATACGTGTTTATAAATATGTGAGCGCGATGGAGAGATATACGTGAAAATATAGCACAAAGCATAAACACAAAACACAAATACAATAGAGCGCGATAGCACGATATATGTGAAAATATTTCATATTGCTAATTCCTTTTTCTATAGAAACGGTACTGCCATACGCATAAATACGCACAGACACACACAAACACTTACAAACAAACATAACGAACTTCTTTAATAAGTGAATGATGGTGTGGGATACCCTACCTAGTTCATTTGCTATATTAATTGATTAATTAATTAATATTATTAAACTATTTTTAGTAATTTCTCAATTGTTTGCTAAGCGCCAACTTATTCTTATTAAGTATGCAATTATTGCATATATATAATATCCACAGTAGCACTTATATAATATTAGGGTACATAAGATTCTTCATTCGTCAGTTCATTTTCTTATTACAGAAGTCCGCTATGTTTGTCTGTAAGTGTGTGTGTGTGTTGTGTCTGTGCATTCACGAAGAAGCAAAACAGAATTGCCTTGGACGAATGATGTTTCTGCATACCCTAACAAGCTTATTTGCTATATTTATCAATTAATCAATTAATATTATTAAACTATTTTAGTAGTTTCGCAATTGTTTGCTAAGCGCCAACTTATACTAATAAAAGTATGCATTTATAGCAAATATATTATTGAAGTACACGTCCTCAATAACACTTATAATTTATTAGGGTATTCAACAGTCATCATTCTCTTTGCTTAACAGCTGCATGCCCGGGCTGGGGCGCTCTGCCGCTGCACAAAGCACTAATACCATCATACTTATTTTGAGCAGAGAAAAAAATTTTTACAACAAACACATACTATTTGCTATACTAACGCTTAACGCTTTTTTTGAAAGCGTCGACGCTGATCATGTGTGATCTAACGCGGTGTGAGGTTTGCATGTATTGTACCGAGATAGTTGCGCTACCCGCGCCTATAGATGTTAACACATCAATAAAGTTCAATTAAAGTACTTGACAGCACTACTATACAAACGGCCGACAAGTAACTTTACCACAAATTTATATTTTAAGTGTAATGGATCCAAATGCAAATGCTGTAAAACAAACCCAGCAACAACAAAATCAACAACAACAACAACAAGTAGAAACAAGAAGTATAACTTCAGTCGTGCGTGAAACACACACACACTTTTTTTTTGGGATTTTTTTGGTTTTTTTTATTTTTGGCTTTTTTTTTATTTATTGGCTTTTTCTGGCTTTTTGGCTTTTTTTTTATTTTTTGGCTATTTTTTTTATTTTTTGGCTTTTTTTTTATTTTCTGGGATTTTTTGGCTTACTGAACAATTTGCACGATGTTTTATCGAGTTTGCAAATTTCTTATTCACACACATGCTGGACGCTGGGACTGTTTCAATTGCCGCGGCATCTGCCGGGTGGACGACGCTAATAGCTACTCGCGTCGTAAATCAAATGTCAAAGGCTTACAAATTAGAAAAAAAAAAAACAATGTGCACTGTGCGAAAAGATTCATGTACATAAAATATTGAAAATTATTTGCAAGCGCATTGTTCACTTATATGTGAATGCACTTATTCATTAAGAAGCGGAAATCCGTTTCTTTTTTTGCAAGTGTACGAACCTATTTTACTTGTTCGAAATTGTATATTATTAATTAAGTGTGTTACGTTTAGTCTAAGTTATATTAGCAGCAAGTAGGCAAATCCACCCCCACAACATACATATGTATTTTGGTGTGCAAAATTTTTCTAGACGCACCAAGTTTTGTTTTGTTGTTGTTGTTTTTTTAAATTAATGACACCAACAAAAGTAGCAGTGCGGGCCCAACAACAACACTTACAACAACAACAAACGCTACTTGGGTCGTAAATCAATTGTCAAAGGCACACAAATTTGAAAAAAAAAACAATGTGCACTGTGCGAAAAGATTCATGTACATAAAATATTGAAAATTATTTTCAAGCGCATTGTTCACTTATATGTGAATGCACTTATTCATTAAGAAGCGGAAATCCGTTTCTTTTTTGCGAGTGTATGAACCTTTTTTTTATGACTTTGCTTGTGCGACGCGAAGGCGTCACTGCGCATTTGTTTTGTTTTTGTATTCTCGCTCGCGATCAAACTCTCAGCTTGTGCGACAAACAGGCGGCAGTAGTGGAATGGGTAATTTGTTTTGTTTTTGGAGTGGGTAAAAGTGCTCCAAAATGTATGGGAGGTACTCGAAGGAGTTGTCCAAAATAAAATTCCTTTCTTAGGTCAAACACATCACCTGCCAGCCTTTCAGCTCTTTTCGTTAAGGCCGATATGCTATCCATTTTAACGCGGACGAACTCTTTTATATATATAGAAGATATATATATATATATATATATATATATATATATAATTGTGCGTTTACATATGTATGTTTGCTGTTTTGCTAGACCTGGGCTTTGTAGTGATTTTGGTTTTTACTACATGTGCATATATGCGTAGCATTTGCCTTGGTTCGTTGACCTTTTTCAACTATCATGATTTTTGACAAATCCTGAACAGCCAATATTTAGATTACAATTTGGTGCATATTTGTTTCTTCCTACAAAAAACCTAAAAATCAATACTTCCAAGGCAGCCAAATTTCATTTTTGGTGCTGATCGACCACTTGCAGGATCAGGCACACAGCATAAAAAACAAGCGTCTAGTAAATTCGAGGCAAATATCAGTTTTGCATTGCTGGTCCTCATACTCTTTCATGTTTTTAGCTCTATGACCATTTTTCAACATCTTTGCCATCGCAACTACTACACAACTACCGGAAGTGTATTCGGTAGTGCATTTGTATTAGACATTTGCCGAAACTTCTGAGTAAGGAAAAATAAAATAAAATGATGTTTGGGCAAGTGTTTCACATACACACACATATCTATATGTATGTATGTGTGGTGTACATACGCTCAAGACATTTCGCTGCTGAGCGGCTAGGGCCACCAAAAACCCAGACTTTGTGTCTACGGCACTAGCACGCTAATGAATACACTTCCGGTAGTTGTGTAGTAGTTGCGATGGCAAAGATGTTGAAAAATGGTCATAGAGCTAAAAACATGAAAGAGTATGAGGACCAGCAATGCAAAACTGATATTTGCCTCGAATTTACTAGACGCTTGTTTTTTATGCTGTGTGCCTGATCCTGCAAGTGGTCGATCAGCACCAAAAATGAAATTTGGCTGCCTTGGAAGTATTGATTTTTAGGTTTTTTGTAGGAAGAAACAAATATGCACCAAATTGTAATCTAAATATTGGCTGTTTAGAATTTGTCGAAAATCATGATAGTTGAAAAATGTCAATGAACCAAGGCAAATGCTACGCATACATTTAAATATGCACATGTAGACAAACAGGGACACACACACATGCTTATGGTTCCCAGCCGAAACAAAAAAAAAACCAAAATCACTACAAAGCCCAGGTCCAGTCCAGGTCCAGCCCAGGGCAAAACTGCAATCATACATATGTATGCAAACGCACAATTATATATATATGTAAATATATATATGCTGGTATGCATATGCTCTAGGGTTTTGTAGTTATACAGCTAGTTACACAAAAAAAACGAAAAGGAAGGAGTAACAGGCGATCATCCCAAAAAACAAGGGTCAGTGCGCTAGAAAATCTCTGGCATACGAGCGCATACACACAACATGGCTGGCTGACTGTGCTACGCAGTGGCAGTCAGCAAGCAGAATGAATTGCATTTTTTCCGCGCCTCGCGCTTCTAGCAAAATGGTTGCCAAATGCGCTCTTAGAGAGAGTCCGCGCAACAAAATACTCTCTCTGAGAGAGGTGGACCCTTGAGATCAAAATATTTCAGGTTCCAACTGGCAGTAAGAATTTCGCCTCATGGCGACTCTATTTGTATATATTCTTGTTGGTTTAGGCTATGCAATTCACCTAACTGCAGCATATGTTTTGCTTTGATTCAGTGCGTGCGAAGAAGGCAGCGATACTACGCTCTTTGTTTGACTTGCAGAGCGCGCGCATACATAAGAGAGTGAGCTGAAATCATGATACAAAAAATACCGATAACGCATTGCGCATAAAAAGCTGTTTTGCGGGACGTCACATGTGACAGGTTGATATGATTTTCATATTGCATATGGCTGTTGATGCTGATCAAGAATATATATACTTTATATGGGGTCGGAGATGATTCTTTTTGCCTGTTACATACTTTTGCAAAAACAATTATACCCTTTTTTACTCATTTCAGGGTATAAATATAACTGTGAATGCAAAAGATTTGTTGTTGCTGTTTTTGTCGATCGCTTTAGGCTTATTATAAGCCGTTGTATGCACACACGAATTTGAAACAACAAAGGAGGACTAAGAGGAATGCGATAGGCTTAAAAGCATGAAAATGTGATATTGTTCTGTAGATGAGATCAATTCACATAAACAACAGTAACTCTTTCACTCTAAGGGAATTTTACAATTTTTACTTTAGTGTGCCATTTGAGCATTGCTTCATTTCATTTCTAAAAGTGATACAAGAATGAACGTACAAAATTATTGGGGTGCTTTGCCTGCTGTGGCCCTGCCACAGTTTTATATGCAGCCGGTGCAGCCACAGCAGCAACAGTTTCAGCTATCTTCCTTCCAAATTTGGTGACACTAGCTCAAAGTTTGTTAAAGGTGGGGGGAAGGGGGGCTGGGCGCGTTATGGGTGGGTATGGCATTCAAATTATTCCTGAATTGAAGAGCCACAGCCTAAGCGAAATGAGGATGAAATTTTCACACAATTTTCCATGCAGGTAGTAAGTGAGTACCTCCCATACATTTTGGAGCACTTTGACCTATTCCAAACACAAAACACATTACCCATTCCACTACTGCCGCCTAATTGTTGCACAAGCTCAGGGTTTGATCGCGAGCGAGAATACAAAAACAAAACAGATGCGCAGTGACGCCTTCGCGTCGCACAAGCAAAGTCATAAAAACAAGTGGAAACGTTGCAGTCGGACGCAACCGACTGCGATATACTCGATACCAGTATTAAAACCGGTAAAAAGAGGCCTGATTGCATAGGGGTACAGATGCAGCCGGGGTGTACGCTGCATCAAAGATTGTCTGATACAGATGGGGATACCACCAGCTATCTTCCTGCTAAATTTGGTGGCTCTAGCTCAAAGTTTGTTAAGTGAAGGGGAAGGGGGCTGGGGGCGTTTTGGTGGGCGTGGCATCCAAAATTTTGATGCAGATCTTTGTGGAATGCCAATTGCAATCTTCCTACCAAATTTGGTGAATCTAGCTCGAAGTTTTTAAAAGTTGGGGAAGGGGGGCTTGGGGTAGACGTGGCGCCAAGATATCTTTGGGGATCACTACCAGTTATCTTCCTACCAAGTTTGGAGACTCTAGCTCAAAGTTTTAAAAAGTTGGGGAAGGGGGGCTTGGGGTAGGCGTGGCGCCAAGATATCTTTGGGGGTCACTACCAGTTATCTTTCTACCGATTTTGGAGACTGTAGCTCAAACACCATGAAAGATACACGCATTCCCGTTTTTAACGAAAAGTTGGGGCGGCTGGGGTTGGCAAGGGCGGTATGGGTGGGTGCGGCATCCAAAGTTTTGATGCAGTTTTTTGGGGATCGTCATCACCTATCTTGGCGTAAAATTTGGTGGCTGTAGCTCAAAAACTGAGGTAGATATAGGCGTTTCTGATTTCAAACTGCGGGGGGGCTGGGGGCGGAATGGGTGGGCGTGGCCCCAAAATTTTAGATGCAATTTTTTTGTTGATGCCAGTAGCTATCTTCCTACCAAATTTGGTAGCTCTAGCTCAAAGTTTTTAAAAGTTGGGGAAGGGGGGCTTGGGGTAGGCGTGGCGCCAAGATATCTTTGGGGGTCACTACCAGTTATCTTCCTACCAAGTTTGGAGACTCTAGCTCAAACACTATGAAAGATACACGCATTCCCGCTTTTAACGAAAAGTTGGGGCGGCTGAGGTGGGCAAGGGCGGTATGGGTGGGTGCGGCATCCAAAATTTGTATGCAGTTTTTTGAGGATCGTCATCACCTATCTTGGCGTAAAATTTGGTGGCTGTAGCTCAAAAACTGAGGTTGATATATGCGTTTATGATTTCAAACTGCGGGGGGCGGGGGGCGGAATGGGTGGGCGTGGCCCCAAAATTTTTAATGCAGATCTTTGGGGATCGTGACCAGTTATCTTCCTACCGATTTTGGAGACTGTAGCTCAAACACCATGAAAGATACACGCATTCCCGTTTTTAACGAAAAGTTGGGGCGGCTGGGGTTGGCAAGGGCGGTATGGCTGGGCGTGGCATCCAAAGTTTTGATGCAGTTTTTTGGGGATCGTCATCACCTATCTTGGCGTAAAATTTGGTGGCTGTAGCTCAAAAACTGAGGTAGATATAGGCGTTTTTGATTTCAAACTGCGGGGGGGCTGGGGGCGGAATGGGTAGGCGTGGCCCCAAAATTTTTGATGCAATTTTTTCGGGGATGCCAGTAGCTATCTTCCTACCAAATTTGGTAGCTCTAACTGTAAGGGTGTGCGGAAACGGTGGATTTATCGATTTTGAGTTATCGAATTTATCGATTTGCCAGCCTCCCAGTTATCGTATAACCCCAATCTTGACACTTTATCTGTCCCGGCCATAGATAAAGACATTTGCAAAGTTTCAAGTCTCTAGCTTGAAGGGTGTGGAAAAAAGTTGCGTTCATACAGACGGACAGACGGACAGACGGACAGACACCATGACGGACATTGCACAAACCCAATATACTCTTTACCTTCGGTATCGAGTATAAAAAGGATTGCAAAGGGGTACGGATGCGGCAGGGGTGTAAGTTGCCGCAAATATTTTCTGATGCAGATGGGGATGCCACCAGCTATCTTCCTACCAAATGTGGTGACTCTAGCTCAAAGTTTGTAAAAGGTTGGGGAAGGGTGCTGGGGGCGTTTAGCTCAAAAACTATGAAACGTACACGCATTCCCGTTTTTAACGAAAAGTTGGGCGGCTAGGGTTGGCTAGGGCACCAAAATTTTTTTCTTCCTACCAAATTTGGTAGCTCTTACTGTAAGCCCCCCAGTTATTGTAAAGCCCCAATCTTGACACTTTAATTTACTATGCCATAGATAAAGAGAATTGGAAAGTTTCAAGTCTTTAGCTTGAATTGTGTGGAAAAAAGTTGCGTTCATACAGACTAGACATCTGCATGAATGCATTCAAAACGGCAAATGAATCATTCATTCTGAAACGCTATGCACGTTTTTTCGTCACACTGCATAGTGAATGCCAAATTTATTGTCACACAGCATAGTGAATGCCAATTTTTATGCATTCATTGAAATTGGAACAGCAATGTTCCTATTCCAACACACGATACACACAAAATCGTATGCTATGACATGTGTACACGTTCTGTACAACACTTAGGGCATTGCACGCATATCGTCACACTTTTCACACGTATACAAAAAAACACTTTTCGTGCGCTGCAGCGAAAAAACGAAGTGTGTATTTTATTCACTGTCGCTTGCTACTGAGGTCTAATGTAAATAAATGTATTAGAATAAAATTGCAAAAATGAAAAACAATTTTGTTCGTTTAATATATAATTATTTTATAAAATAGAAAAATATTTTAAATTAATTAAAAAAAAATAATATTATATTTAATTCATTTTTATTATTATAACTTAATATCTAAATCAATTCTAAGAAGCTAACATCAATATTATCAATATTTGAATGTAAAAACATTATTTTCGGTAGAGCTCAATGTAGTTGCGTCCATCTTTGAAAATTTTTGCGTTCGTGTGTTTTACTTCACTCATTCCGTTTGTCTATACACTTCGTTTCATTTCGTCCACTTCATTTCAGTCCATGTAAACCACGTTTCAAATGCTTTACATGAATTCTGGTGTAAAGCAAAAACCAGTACAACACACGCATAGTGTTCCTATTTTAGTGTTCCATTCCCCTGTAACTTTTGAATACAAAGTACAAAAGGAGAATGGGTCCACTAATTTTGCTATACCATATTAGTGTACACTACTATGACACTTCATATGAATGCATTCATGCAGAAGTCTAATACAGACACACAGACAGACAACATGACGGACATACTCCCAATATACTCTTTACCTTCGGTATCGAGTATAATGACGCGCCTGATTCTCTACCTCAATGGTTGCGTGGAAAAGAGAATGATAAATACTTTGCTTTAATATTTTGTGAAATATTTTCTAATTTATTTATTTTATATCTTCTATTGCTAAAATTAATATAAACTATCCGCGCAGCGAAGTAAGGCTGATGTCAGAGTGCGCGCGAGAAGCGATGCGATAATATTGGGCGACAACGCGCGATAAAGCTCTGCAAGCTGTTTTACAGGCAATCGCTTGAAACCTGTCAGAGTGAGAGCGAAGCGAGTTGCGAGCTCAAGCGATAAAGCGAGAGCAAAGCGAGAAAGCAGTTTGCAACCTGCTTTATCGCTTGAACTCGCTCAGAACTTGAGTTTTTTTTGTTGCATTCTGTGCTTTAGCTCGCTTCTCGCAAAGCTCTCACTCTGACATCTTCTCGCTTTGCTCTTCGCTTCTCGCTTCGCTTCTCGCGCGCACTCTGACATCAGCCTAAGCGGGCCACTTACTAGTATGTATATACCCCTATCAGCTGTAAGTGTTGCCAAACTTCGCAAATATTTGGCAGTAAAGTATCTTTATCTTAGATCGAGTACTGTGTGAAAAGTAGTAGTAGTAATTAAAGAAGTAGTACTTAGTAGTTGTTGCGAAGGTTTCATACAATGCTCAGAAGGATTAAAACAGTTGTGAATATTAAGCTAAAAAAATAATAAACCACCAAAATTTAATTGCAAGCAGTTAGCAAGTAGTGGCAAGTAAGCAAGTAGTTGCGGTCGCAAGCAGTATAAGCAGTTGAAATATAGTAAAATATATTGCCTCACAAAATTGCTTTTTTAAAGTTTTAGTAAGCATCCCTAATTTTTTTGAAAATGAATCATGGCCTATGTTCATCGCGAATCGTGTAGCTTGCCAACGGTGAAAGAATTTAAGTCGGACGAGTAGTTTTGGAGCCAAATAGTATCAAACCTTTCCTCTTTATATAATAGTATAGACTAGTAAGTGGCCCGCTTACTTCGCTGCGCGGATAGTTTATATAAATTTTAGCAACAGAAGTTATAAAATAAATAAATTAGAAAATATTTCACAAAATATTAAAGCAAAGTATTTAACATTTTCTTTTCTACGCCACCATTAAGGTAGAGAATCAGGCGCGTCATTATACTCGATACGGAAGGTAAAGAGTATATTGGGAATATGTCCGTCATGTTGTCTGTCCGTCTGTCTGTATGAACGCAACGTTTTTCCACACAATTCAAGCTAGAGACTTGAAACTTTCCAATTCTCTTTATCTATGGCATAGTAAATTAAAGTGTCAAGATTGGAGCTTTACAATAACTGGGGGGCTGGCAAATTGATAAATTCGATAACTCAAAATCGACAAATCCACCTATTCGGCGCACACTTAAAATTAGAGCTACCAAATTTGGTAGGAAGATAGCTACTGGCATCCCCGAAAAATTTTGGTACCACGCCCACCCATTCTGCCCCCAGCCCTACCGTAATTTTTAATCAGAAACACCTCTTCCTCAGTTTTTGGGCTAGAGCCACCAATTTGCGCCAATATAGGTGATGACGATCCCCAAAAAACTGCATTAAAACTTTGGTTGCCACGCCCACCCATACCACCTAGCTAACCCCAGCCGCCCCAACTTTTCGTTAAAAACAGGAATGCGTGTATGTTTCATAGTTTTTGAGCTAAACGCCCCCAGCACCCTTCCCCAACCTTTTACAAACTTTGAGCTAGAGTCACCAAATTTTGAAGGAAGATAGCTGGTGGCATGCCCATCTGTATCAGAATTTTTGAGGCAGCTTTCACCCCTGCCGCATCCGTACCCCTTTGCAATCAGGCCTCTTTTTACCGGTTTAAATACTGGTATCGAGTATAGCGCAGTCGATTGCGTCCGACTGCAACGTTTCCACTTGCTTTTTATTGTGGTTTCCTCAGTAGTCCTTATCCAACTATATATAATGTTGCTGTTGAGTTGCCAAGCTTTTTTGGCAACTATAATTGTTCAAAATGATAACAACAACGAACTCTATATGAATTACACTTTATTGTTTATTAGCACACATGACAATATGTAACTATTAATATAATTGGCTGTGGCTTGACCAAGTGTCAGCTTCGCCCAAAGCAGAATCGCGCAACCGTATGTACAAAGAGATTAACAACGACTAAATAATAGCCAAAAGTGATAAGCATGCGCAGCCGAAGCGAACATGCATATAAAGAATGCAAGCTGCGCTGCCGACAAACGTTAGACTTTTACGTTAACATAATTTAAGAGAGCAGATTAACAGTGGTAGCGTAGTTGTACAGCATTAATATTTATGTTTATGATGATCTGTCGGCTGCTCCCGACATACTCCCCCCGTTGGAAGCCTGTCTTTCAACCACGTCAGAAAGGGGCAGCAGGCAGAGTTTATTCACAGCCCTTCTGATGATGCCAGCCTCAGTCTTCAAATCTGCTACACGGACTACTCCGTCATGGCCAGGACAGATAGCGACCACTCTCGCTAGTGGCCAACGCATTGGCGGCAAATTTTCGTTTTTGACGAGGACCACATCGTTGATCTGCACGGAGTGCGAGGGACTGCGCCATTTAGACCGTTGCTGAAGAAGCGTGAGGTACTCTTCACGCCAACGGCTCCAAAATTGTTGCTGCAACTGTGTTACGCGCTGCCAGCCGTCCAGACGATCGTAGTTGAGCTTCGTTAAGTCAGGCTCGATGATGGTTGACGGAGGACCACCAAGCAGCAAATGGGCAGGCGTCAGTACGTCTAAATCTTCTGGATTTTCTGAAATTAGGAGCAGAGGACGAGAATTAACGATCGCCGAGATCTGGTAGACAAGCGTGCGCAGTTCATCATGCTTTAGGCAAGAATTTCCAATCGATCGATAAAGATGGTGCTTTGCTGTCTTCACGGCAGCCTCCCACAATCCACCAAAGTGTGGGGAACGTGGCGGGATGAACTTCCACTCGATGCTATCTGCTAGGCACCATCTGCGAACAGTCTCCATATGTTGATCGCTTAACATCAGCTGCCTTAGTTCCTCGAGCTGATTTCTTGCACCGACGAAATTGGTTGCATTGTCCGACCAGATTTGGCTGGGCTTCCCACGCAGCGAGATAAAGCGCTTGAGTGCGCTGAGAAACGTTGCAGTAGACAAGTCCTTCACAAGTTCCATATGTATAGCCTTGCTTGTGAAACATATGAAGACGCTGATGTAGGCCTTGACAGGCGGTCGATTACGCACTTCAGACTTGTAGAAGAATGGACCGCAATAATCAATTCCTGTAACAGCAAAGGGCCGAACTTCTTGTACACGTTCGCTTGGAATTTGAGCCATTATTGGCTCCAGGAATCTTGGCTTGGCTCTGAAGCAGACCACACATCTGCTGACAGCCTTGGAGACGGTTCTCAGCCCACCTAATGGCCAATACTCGAGCCGGATTTTAGCCAACAATGCACGGGATCCAGTGTGCAGATTCTTCTTGTGAGCGTAGTCGATCAGCGCGTGAGTGATGGGGTGACGTCGAGGTAGGATTATCGGATGCTTTGCATCGAACGGTAGCGATGAATTCTTGAGCCGGCCACCAACACGCACGAGTCCAAATTCGTCAATAAAAGGCAACAATGACGCAATGGAACTGGACTTCTTGACGACTCCTTTTGCACGCAGATCCTTTATATCCTCCCATAGATTTCCCAGTTGCACAATTCGAACCAGGAGACGAGTTCCATTGTGTATATCTGAAACGGTGAGATCGGCATGCCGTATGCGTTTAATAAATTTGTAAACGTAAGCAAAAATACGTTGCAAAGACTTGAAACAATTGGCATATTTGCAAGTCTGCGTTATGTCAGTGTGCGGAGATAGCACAAGCAATGCTGTCTTTCGCACTTCAAGGCTCGACTTCTCTGGAATACTGGATGTGGGCCAATTAGCAGCGTTCTCTCGTAAGTAGGGTGGACCATGGAACCATAACTCAGAATCGACCAAGACTTTAGGAGAAGCACCTCTCGAAATAATGTCCGCAGGATTTAACGCTGTAGGAACATGTAGCCACTTCATGCTGGGTGTCAGCTCTTGTATAGCTGCCACACGGTTAGCTACAAATACATTGAAGCGGAAAGGCTCATCGCTGATCCAGGCCAGCGCTACAGATGAGTCACACCAGCAAAAGAACTGTGCAGTGAAAATTCCCAACTCCATTATTTCGCGCATTAGCTTGGCCAGTAGCACAGCTCCACACAATTCAAGCTTAGGTACTGAAAGCGTTTTCAGTGGTGCAACTCGAGACTTTGCGCAGAGAAGGTGAGCAGTAGGTGCATGGCCTTTAGATACCACATACACGCAGGCTCCGTAGGCATCCAGGCTAGCATCGCAGAAACCGTGTATTTCAACATCGCCTCCTGAGCCGAGTAGAAATCTGGGAAAAGAGAGTCGACGAACGCTGTGGAAATCGCTGCATAAGTCAGTCCACGTTGTATTCCTTGCCACAGGAAGGCTTTCATCCCAATCCAGCTTGTCCTTGCAGAGTTGTTGAAGAAATATCTTTGCCTTTATAATAACAGGCCCAACAAGCCCAAGGGGATCGTAGAAACGTGCAACTGTTGAGAGCACAGAGCGCCTGCATGGTTTTTGAGATGGTTGTAGCGGCATCAAGGAGAAGAGAAGACAGTCTTCTGCTGGGTCCCAAGCAAGACCAAGAGTTTTGGTAACAGCGCCACCATCATCAAACTTTACGAATTTCTCCTTATCGTCTTCCGCTACGTCATTGAGAACCTCTGGATGACTGGAACACCACTTCCTGAGCTTAAAGTTGCCTCGAGATAGTATGCCAGCTGTTTGATCCATTTTTTCAATAGCCTGTGCTACTGAATCTCCTCCAGAGATGAAATCATCAACATAAAAATCACGCTGGAGTGCATCAGCGCCAATGGGAAATGCGTCTTTCTCATCATGTGCTAGTTGATGCATAGCACGCACAGATAGAAAAGAAGCGGCCTTAGTTCCATACGTGACAGTGTCTAATTTGTAGACTTCCAGTTTCCTATCAGGTGCATCACGCCAAATTATGCACTGATAGTAGTTATCGGGCGCGGAGAGTCGCACACACCGATACATCTTACATATGTCGCCTGTCAAGGCAACCACATATGTACGAAAGCGAATCAGGATATGAAGCAACTTGGGTTGAATGACAGGCCCGGCCATCATAACTTCATTGAGCGAGTATCCAGACGAAGTTGAAGCTGAGCCATCGAACACCACACGAAGTTTCGTAGTCGTGCTGCTCTCCTTTATGACGCAATGGTGAGGAAGGAAGTACTTGCATTGCGACATCAGTTCGGGATCAACACGAGACATGTGATTAAGCTGAAGATACTCATGAATAAAATCGGCGTAATCTTTTTTAAGATCTGGATGCCTTATTAACTTGCGCTCTAAATTGAGAAATCGTCGATACGCTTGTGTGTAAGACTCACCCAGCAAGTCAGCATTTGGTTTAAAGGGAAGGCGAACAGAGTAGTCACCAGATGCGAGCCGTGAAAAATTCTGTACGAAGTGTTCTTCGCACAGCGCCTCCTCCTTGCTAACCTTCACGACAGCTTCATCCATACCTTCAATTTCCCAGAATCGCCTCACCAGTTCGTCAAGAGCCACATCCCTCAGTGTAGCGTCATCGACGGATGTGGTGCGGCTAGTCATCAGCGACGTGTTTTTCGATCCTGAACCACCACCTGAGACGATCCAACCCAGACGAGTCTTCTGTAGGAGTGGCAGATTCGGGCCCAGCTTTATTTGTCCAACACACAGGAGCTCGAAGAATATGCTGGCACCAAGAAGTAGATCCACCCTCTGTGGTTTGTTAAAGGCGGGATCAGCCAATTTAACATTTGATGGAATATTCCAGTCTGTCGTGTCAACGGCCACACAGGGTTGACAGTCTGTGATAGTGGGAGCAATAAGAGCCGAAAGCGTGGTATTGTATTTGTCGTCTTGAGATCTCAGGCATATGCTGGCCTTGAAGCCATCTGTAGAGACGCTTGCATCCCCAAGTCCAGACACCGTTGCTGCAGATCGGGTCCTTTTGAGCTGTAGCCTCTGAGCCAACTGCGACGTGACAAGGTGAAGCTGTGAGCCTGAGTCAAGCATCGCTCTGCAGGGTATATAGGATCCGGCATGATTTTTTATCCAAACGATCGCGGTAGCTAAAAGCACAACATCAGCACGGAAACATTGGTCTGCAAGAGAGGTGGAAGGCTGGGAGGCAACGGCAACAGTCGAATTGGGCAATGATGTGGCAACATCGGTTGGTCTTTCAATCTGTGAATCAGCAATATGCAGCAGCGTATGGTGCTTGCCATTGCAGGCACGGCAATTGCCTGAGCTGCATGTCCGCGACTGATGACCCTTTTTGAGGCAGTTATAGCACAACGTAAGCTTCTGCGCTTCCTTACGACGCAGCGTAGGTGACAAATTAGCAAACCTGCTGCAGGAATAGATTCCATGGCCAGACATGTCACAAAACAGGCACTTGTTTTGGTTGACATCCGCAACGATAAAAGCCTTTCGATTGCCATTGCAACCGCTATTTGGCTTGGACACCTGAATGCTAGGCGTGTGCTGTGCCATAGCATACTGTATGCTCTCCAATTTTTGACATCGCTTGTCCAAAAACTCGAAGAATTCCGCAGATTTTGGCAGTTTGTCCACACAGATATGCTCTTCCCACGACGACTGAGTAGCAACGTCCAGCCTTTGCAGTAGCATGTGTATTATCATGCTGTCAGCAAGCTGCTCCGCATTGCCCAATGACTCTAACGCCCGCATGTGTGAATTTATTTTGTCAGCAAATTCACGTAGTTTTCCAGCTGCAGTTGCCTCCACCTTCTTGAGACCCAACATCTCCTTAATGTGTGCCTGAAATACAAGTCTTTTATTACTATAACGCTTGTTTAAAATGTCTAATGCTACTCTATAATTGGAACTTGACATTTCCAACGATCGAATTGCCTCCAGCGCAGATCCGGCCAAGCAAGAGCGCAAGTGATGCAGCTTTTCAATATCATTTAATTCGGGATCCTTATTGATCACCGAATCAAACACTGAGAAGAAGCTGGCATATTCAGTATATCCTCCAGTAAATGTGGGCAGCTTGAATTCGGGCAAGCGAATCCTATGCGCCCGTTCGGCAACATAATGCACTGCCGATTCATCATGCAGCAATGTAGATGAGCGCTGTGTTTGCGCCTTGCGAACATCCAATTGCCCTCGCAGGCGCGACTTTAGATTTAAAAACAGATCGTCGAATTGAACGCGCACATCACTTCCAATTTCGCTGAACTGAAGCTCTTCTAACGCACCGTGCGTAATGTTAAACGAGGCTCGAGTCTGATCGAGTAACTCTAGCCGCACACTGAGCTCAGCTTCGCTGAGATTAATTATTTTGCTTTCATCAAGCGCTGCATCAAGCCTTTGCGAGCTTTCAATCATTGCAGCCAGTTTGCGCTTATGAAACTTAATGCGAGACTCGAGAGTTGCCATATCTTCAGAGATCATGACAAATCTTTAAATTTTAAATCAAATTGTTCGATTTAATTCGCGGCGAATAAATATGTTTGTTTGTATGTTACCACTCATATAATGCACACGCACGCATATATGTGTTAGGGTATAATTACCGTCGACTCTGTTCACCAATTTGCAATGCACCGAAAGTTCGCGAATACAGCCGCACAAAGGCTCAAACAATTAACGGCGTTAGAAAACAGAGATTGGCAATAAGCACAAAGAATAGAGCAAAAGGGTCATTAGCCGTAGCGGTGATTCTGAGCGCGCACAAGAAACGAATGAGCCCAAAGATAACGCACAATTATAATTTTCACACCGCGCGTGTGTAAAGTATAATTAAGTTTCATATGTTTATGCACTTTTATTGCTCAAATCACAACACCATAAGTCACTTTGCTTATTAAATGCACTTTAATAAGCACCAACACGAATGCGAGTTTTAAATCTCGTCGGGGCCTCCAAATGTTGAGTTGCCAAGCTTTTTTGGCAACTATAATTGTTCAAAATGATAACAACAACGAACTCTATATGAATTACACTTTATTGTTTATTAGCACACATGACAATATGTAACTATTAATATAATTGGCTGTGGCTTGACCAAGTGTCAGCTTCGCCCAAAGCAGAATCGCGCAACCGTATGTACAAAGAGATTAACAACGACTAAATAATAGCCAAAAGTGATAAGCATGCGCAGCCGAAGCGAACATGCATATAAAGAATGCAAGCTGCGCTGCCGACAAACGTTAGACTTTTACGTTAACATAATTTAAGAGAGCAGATTAACAGTGGTAGCGCGTGCAGTTGTACAGCATTAATATTGATGTTTATGATGATCTGTCGGCTGCTCCCGACAGTTGCTTCAATTATTAAGTCTAAAGTCGACTTATTATTATAAACAAAACAAATTAACAACTTAATTTAAAATAAGTATTATGAATAAATACTTTAAAATAAGTCAAAAATTGACTTCACTGTACAACGTGTAAACCACTGACTGCGTGATCTGAGTTTTATCGTTCTTGCGTTTTGTCTAAGTTAAGCACAAATCCACCGCCACATTTTCTGGTGTGCCAAATTTTTCTGGACGCACCAAGTTTTGCTTAGTTGTTGTTTTTTTATATCAATGACACCAACAAAAAGTAGCAGAGCGGGCCCAACAACAGTGATGCCAATTTGGCCTTTTTCCGGACATATCTGTCCTGTTTTTAAGTGCTTTGTCCGGAAAAAATATCAAACATCCCCTTTCCGGAAATCTGGCCTTTTCTCAGATTTTATTTGATTCATTTATTTCAATCTTTTTTTTTTCAAAGTTTTCTTTGAAAACAGTGTGGCATCCGATCTATTAAAAACAGCGATCTTTTTAAAACGGTGGGGCATCCTTTTTTACATACTTTGTATGTATTTTCGATATCATTTCTAATCTAATGTACAACAAAAGTAAAAAATAAAGAAATGCCGAAAGATTCGTACAACAAAAATTTCGTGATTGCTGGCTACAGCAGCCAGATGAAGCGCACACCAATAGGGATACTGCTTATGCAGTCTTAATAGCAAAATAGATCACATTCGCGCGTATATGGCGACAAAAAAACATATGCAAAGCGCTTTGTGCCTCGCACAAAAAAGCATAATTTGTTTTAAGCCGGCTGATTGTCCCCAATCTTGTCACCAGGAAGCTGTATTAGCTATGTTTATGTTTATTATCACCTCACGAAATTGTGCAAGTTTCATTTTGATGCTAAAAGCTTAAAATTGCACAAAACCATTTTTGTCCTGTTTTCTGTCCTTTTTTATACTCGATACCGAAGGTAAAGAGTATATTGGGTTTGTGCAATGTCCGTCATGGTGTCTGTCCGTCCGTCTGTATGTTCGCAAGTTTTTTCCACACCCTTTAAGCTTGGGACTTGAAACTTTGCAAATGTCTTTATCTATGACCGAGACAGATCAAGTTTTAAGATTGGGGTTCTACGATAACTGGGGGGCTGGCAAATCGATAAATTCGATAACTCAAAATCTATTAAACCTAACCTAACCTAACCTATTCCGCACACCCTTGCAGTTAGAGTTACCAAATTTGGTAGGAAGACAACTGGTAGCGACCCCCAAATATATCTTGGAGCCAGGCCTACCCATAACGCCCCCAGCTCCACTTCCCCAACCCTTTACAAACTTTGAGCAAGAGTCACCAAATTAGGTAGGAAGATAGCTGGTGGCATCCCCATCTGCATCAGAAAATATTGGCGGCAACTTACACCCCTGCCGCATCCGTACCCCTTTGCAATCCTTTTTTTTGTATTCTCGCTCGCGATCAAACCCCCAGCTTGTGCAACAATCAGGCGGCAGTAGTGGAATGGGTAATGTGTTTTGTGTTTGGAATGGGTCAAAGTGCTCCAAAATGTATGGGAGGTACTCACTTACTACCTGCATGGAAAATTGTGTGAAAATTTCATCCTCATTTCGCTTAGGCTGTGGCTCTTCAATTCAGGAATAATTTGAATGCCATACCCACCCATAACGCGCCCAGCCCCCCTTCCCCCACCTTTAACAAACTTTGAGCTAGTGTCACCAAATTTGGAAGGAAGATAGCTGAAACTGTTGCTGCTGTGGCTGCACCGTCTGCATATAAAACTGTGGCAGGGCCACAGCAGGCAAAGCACCCCAATAATTTTGTACGTTCATTCTTGTATCACTTTTAGAAATGAAATGAAGCAATGCTCAAATGGCACACTAAAGTAAAAATTGTAAAATTCCCTTAGAGTGAAAGAGTTACTGTTGTTTATGTGAATTGATCTCATCTACAGAACAATAGCACATTTTCATGCTTTTAAGCCAATCGCATTCCTCTTAGTCCTCCTTTGTTGTTTCAAATTCGTGTGTGCATACAACGGCTTATAATAAGCCTGAAGCGATCGACAAAAACTGCAACAACAAATCTTTTGCATTCACAGTTATATTTATACCCTGAAATGAGTAAAAAAGGGTATAATTGTTTTGTGCAAAAGTATGTAACAGGCAAAAAGAATCATCTCCGACCCCATATAAAGTATATATATTCTTGATCAGCATCAACAGCCATATGCAATATGAAAATCATACCCAACCTGTCACATGTGACGTCCCGCAAAACAGCTTTTTATGCGCAATGCGTTATCGGTATTTTTTGTATCATGATTTCGGCTCACTCTCTTATGTATTCGCGCGCTCTGCAAGTCAAAAAAATAGCGTAGTATCGCTGCCTTCTTCGCACGCACTGAATCAAAGCAAAACTTATGTATGTAAGAGGCTGCAGTTAAGTGAATTGCATAACCTAAACTCACACGTACTTTAGCCTTTAGCTTTGATTTAGTGTGTGCGGAGGAGGTAGGGTTATTGAACTTTATGATTGACATGCAAAGCGCGCACAAAAAATAGAGAGTGAACTGAAATGAGCAACAACAAAGGAGCATGATCGGAGTGAGATTTCAAATTATCTAATTATCATAAGAGCGACGCGCGCGCTCTGTTAAGTTTTAAGCGGCTCTTTGAGTTTGGGACGAAGAGCGTGGCTCACACGTACAACGCAGGCATTCATAGATTTGTATACAAACTTATGTGAACGGCCTTTGCTTGTTCGAAATTGTATATTATTAATGTAAGTTTTACGTTTTGTCTAAGTTATATTAGCAGCAAGTAGGCAAATCCACCCCCACAACATATGTATTTTGGTGTGCAAAATTTTTCTAGACGCACCAAGTTTTGTTTTGTTGTTGTTGGTTTTTTAAATCAACGACACCAACAAAAAGTAGTAGTTCAGGCCAAACAAAAACACTGACAACAACAACAAACGCTACTTGGGTCATAAATCAATTGTCAAAGGCACACAAATTTGAAAAAATAACAATGTGCACTGTGCGAAAAGATACATGTACATAAAATATCGAAAATTATTTTCAAGCGCATTGTTTACTTAATTGTGTATGCACTTATTCATTAAGAAGCGAAAATCCGTTTCTCTTTTGCGAGTGTACGATTCTTTTTTTTATGACTTTGCTTGTGCGACGCGAAGGCGTCACTGCGCATTTTTTTTGTTTTTGTATTCTCGCTCGCGATCAAACTCTCAGCTTGTGCGACAAACAGGCGGCAGTAGTGGAATGGGTAATGTGTTTTGTTTTTGGAGTGGGTAAAAGTGCTCCAAAATGTATGGGAGGTACTCGAAGGAGTTGTCCAAAATAAAATCCTTTCTTAGGACAAACGGACTACCTGCATAAAAAATTGTGTGAAAATTTCAGCCTTCTAGCTCTTTTCGTTTAGAATTTGTACACTACGTGAATCAGGACAAACTCTTTTATATATATAGATGTAAGTGTGTTACGTTTTGTCTAAGTTATGTTAGCAGCAAGTAGGCAAATCCACTCCCACAATATATGTATTTTGGTGTGCAAAATTTTTCTAGACGCACCAAGTTTTTTTTTGTTGTTGTTGTTTTTTTAAATCAATGACACCAACAAAAGTAGCAGTGCGGGCCCAACAACAACACTTACAACAACAACAAACGCTACTTGGGTCGTAAATCAATTGTCAAAGGCACACAAATTTGAAAAAAAAAAAACAATGTGCACTGTGCGAAAAGATACATGTACATAAAATATTGAAAATTATTTTCAAGCGCATTGTTTACTTAATTGTGTATGCACTTATTCATTAGGAAGCGAAAATCCGTTTCTTTTTTGCGAGTGTACGAACCTTTTTTTACGACTTTGCTTGTGCGACGCGAAAGCGTCACTGCGCATTTGTTTTGTTTTTGTATTCTCGCTCGCGATCAAACTCTCAGCTTGTGCGACAAACAGGCGGCAGTAGTGGAATGGGTAATTTGTTTTGTTTTTGGAGTGGGTCAAAGTGCTCCAAAATGTATGGGAGGTACTCGAAGGAGTTGTCCAAAATAAAGTCCTTTCTTAGGACAAACGGACTACCTGCATAAAAAATTGTGTGAAAATTTCAGCCTTCTAGCTCTTTTCGTTTAGGCTGTGGTTGAGCCATTCTTACCAGGACAAACTCTTTTATATATAGAGAAGAAGAAGTCAAGTTAAATGGAATTTTTTATATTTATTGATTTTTAAGAGCTAAACACATTGTTGTATTTTTTAAATGGTTTGTAGATATTTCACTAAATATATGATTGCGTGAGTAGAATTTTATGGACCACATTTCTCCAACTTCACACATATAATTTAATGATTAAATTTTAATCATTAGGACTATGATTATTTTTTTTATTTTTATACTCTATACCGAAGGTAAAGAGTATATTGGGTTTGTGTAATGTCCGTCATGGTTTCTGTCCGTCATGGTGTCTTTCCGTCTGTCCGTCCGTATGAACGCAACTTTTTTCGACACCCTTTAAGCTAGAGACTTGAAACTAAAGGTCTACGCCGATGGATTTTTTTTCGGCGGCGGCGTAGGGGCCAAAAAAAGCCGGTGGCGGCTGCGCTGCCTAAAATAAATCGGCTGCGCCGGCGGCGTGGGCAGTAAGAAACAAATTTTTTTTTTATAATTTAAAGAATAACATTTAAAATTTATTTGTAGTTTTTTCAGTTGTTTTCCCACATAGTACTTGGTGGTAATAATTCGTTTTATTAATAAACCAAAATTTAAAAAAAAAAAAAAAACAAAAATCGAGTAACAAACAAGTGATCAGCTGTTAATGTTTTAGAGATGATAAGACATTATTATCGAACTACCGATTATTTTAAAGGGCTATTGACCACCATTGCCTCCAGCCCCCATCACCAACCTTATACAAACTTTGAGCTAGAGTCACCAAATTTGGTAGCAAGATAGCATTTGACATCCCAAAAAGATCTGCACAAACAAATTAGATGCCACGCCCACCCATACCGCCCACGACCCCCTCCCCCCACCTTTTGCAAACTTTGAGCTGGAGTCACCAAAATCGGTACGAAGATAGCAATTGACATTCCACAAAGATCTACATCAAAAAATTGGATGCCACGCCCACCCATAACGCCCCCAGCCCCCCTTCTCCCTTTGAGCTAGTGTCACCAAATTTGGAAGGACGATAGCTGGTGGCATCCCCATCTGTATCAGACAATCTTTGATGCAGTGTACACCCCTGCCGCATCCGTACCCCTTTGCAATCAGGCCTCTCGTTGCCGGTTTTATTACTGGTATCGAGTATATCGCAGTCGGCAGCGTCCGACTGCAACGTTTCAACTTGTTTTTTTTAGTTTTGCTGTTCTTATTAATTGAATCTTTTCTAGTGAATTAGAAAACTAACAATGAGTATACAAATCTCATTACTGAATCTTAACTAAATGGCACGCTGAAGCTTGTTCATTAATTATACTCGATACCGAAGGTAAAGAGTATATTGGGTTTGTGCAATGTCCGTCATGGTGTCTGTCCGTCTGTCCGTCTGTATGAACGCAACTTTTTTCCACACCCTTCAAGCTAGAGACTTGAAACTTTGCAAATGTCTTTATCTATGGCCGGGACAGATAAAGTGTCAAGATTGGGGTTATACGATAACTGGGAGGCTGGCAAATCGATAAATTCGATAACTCAAAATCGATAAATCCACCGTTTCCGCACACCCTTACAGTTAGAGCTACCAAATTTGGTAGGAAGATAGCTACTGGCATCCCCGAAAAAATTGCATCAAAAATTTTGGGGCCACGCCTACCCATTCCGCCCCCAGCCCCCCCGCAGTTTGAAATCAAAAACGCCTATATCTACCTCAGTTTTTGAGCTACAGCCACCAAATTTTACGCCAAGATAGGTGATGACGATCCCCAAAAAACTGCATCAAAACTTTGGATGCCACGCCCAGCCATACCGCCCTTGCCAACCCCAGCCGCCCCAACTTTTCGTTAAAAACGGGAATGCGTGTATCTTTCATGGTGTTTGAGCTACAGTCTCCAAAATCGGTAGGAAGATAACTGGTCACGATCCCCAAAGATCTGCATTAAAAATTTTGGGGCCACGCCCACCCATTCCGCCCCCAGCCCCCCGCAGTTTGAAATCATAAACGCATATATCAACCTCAGTTTTTGAGCTACAGCCACCAAATTTTACGCCAAGATAGGTGATGACGATCCTCAAAAAACTGCATACAAATTTTGGATGCCGCACCCACCCATACCGCCCTTGCCCACCTCAGCCGCCCCAACTTTTCGTTAAAAGCGGGAATGCGTGTATCTTTCATAGTGTTTGAGCTAGAGTCTCCAAACTTGGTAGGAAGATAACTGGTAGTGATCCCCAAAGATATCTTGGCGCCACGTCTACCCCAAGCCCCCCTTCCCCAACTTTTAAAAACTTCGAGCTAGATTCACCAAATTTGGTAGGAAGATTGCAATTGGCATTCCACAAAGATCTGCATCAAAATTTTGGATGCCACGCCCACCCAAAACGCCCCCAGCCCCCTTCCCCTTCACTTAACAAACTTTGAGCTAGAGCCACCAAATTTAGCAGGAAGATAGCTGGTGGTATCCCCATCTGTATCAGACAATCTTTGATGCAGCGTACACCCCGGCTGCATCTGTACCCCTATGCAATCAGGCCTCTTTTTACCGGTTTTAATACTGGTATCGAGTATATCGCAGTCGGTTGCGTCCGACTGCAACGTTTCCACTTGTTTTTTATTCATTCCGTTTTGAAAGTTCTTCGGAATTCAGGTCGCATTTACACGCTGAAGTTTTTCAGTGAAATTTTTCCTTTGAAAATGCAACTCTGGTTTTTAATCTACAATCGAAATACTTTAAGGCCATCGATTGTTTTATATGTAAACAACAGCTGATTGAAATTAATAAGAGTGATAATTGAAATAAAATGGATACGTTCGTTTTAAAATTGCTGGATTGTTGCAAATATGCTAACTCACGTTAACGCCAATGTTTTATAGTGCGATATGTAAATATTGATAGCTTGATTATTCACATGAAACTCTGTGTTTCTGTCTGTGCAACTCTGTGTTTATTCTATCGGAATAAGGCAAAATAAAATTAGAAGAAAAATTAACGACTTAACAAGTAGTGAATTTTTGCTTGAAATTTTACACCTCTACTCCCCTTGCCAGCAAACAAAAGATTCAGAGAGAAAATTCACGAAAAAACTTCAGCGTTCAAATGGGCACTTACAGTACATATTTTGACTGTAATCTGGGTACGCGTCCCTAAAGTTCATCGCTGAGTTGGTAAGTCTATACGACGAAGACGGGATCGGCTGCGAAGCCTTGTAAGACCTCTCGCGAGAAGATTAGTGTGCGATGAGAGCTTGCTTATGTATTTCACTTTTTGTTCTGCTATTTCCTCTTTGACTGTTAGGATGTTTAAATCTTTGTGAATGTTTTCGTTCCGAACATACCACGGTGCCCCGGTGATGGTTCTCAGGATTTTTGTCTGGGCTCTCTGGACAATGTCGATGCTGCTGTTGCAAGCGTTCCCCCATAACTCGGAGCCATAGGTCCAGACTATGATTTTTAAAATTTAATTTTATTGTATTATATTGTGTTTCAGATGGAATTACTTGTGCGGGAAATGCAAGACCAAGAGCATGGAGTGCCAGTGCGTCAGCAAAAGATGTTTCTAACCTCCATTCCATATGCTTTCATGGGTAAGCATGACTTCAAAGTACTTTCAAAAGAAGGAAACCACAGATCGTTATTTTTTTTAAACAGGGTATGATTTAATTGAGTGGCTTATGGATCGTCTTCAAATAGAAGAATCCGAAGCTTTAAACATTGCGAATCAGCTTTGCCTCCATGGATATTTTTTTCCCGTCAACGATTCAAAAACGTTGACTGTAAAAGACGATTCTTCACTGTATCGCTTCCAGACACCATACTACTGGCCCTGGCAACACAAGACCCCAGACAATGTAGAGTATGCCATATATTTAGCAAAACGGTCTCTCCGCAACAAGCAGCGTCATGCGTTGGAAGATTACGAGGCTGAGGCTTTGGCCTCTCTACACAAGAACCTTAAAGGAAAATGGGACTTCATTTCAATGCAGGCTGAGGAACAAGTACGCCTTGCTAAGGAGCGCAAAAAGGGAGACAAGATCGTTGGTGATTCGCAAGAACGAGCTTTTTGGCGTGTCCACCGTCCACCACCCGGCCAATTTACCCCCCTGGAGCTGTGCCCGGTACCGTCACGGCACCGCCAAGGTGTAAAGCTTTATAAAAAGAAGACTGTCGATGATATTCAACGAGAGGTAGAGTTTCTGCGTAAATCATTAAATCGTACACGGATGAAAATGTCGCAGGCTTGTGAATCTCTAGTTTGCTACTCAGAGACATTCTGCGAGTACGATTTCTTTTTGCAGCCGGCGTTGCCCTCCAATCCGTGGGTTACAGAGGATATTGCATTTTGGCAATTAAACAGCACTTTTGTGGAAATACCTACTGAAAAGCGTGTGAAACGTTGGGCCATCTCGATAGAGGAGCTCGTTTCTGATCCCACAGGTTTGCAGGAATTTACAAACTTCCTCGAGAAAGAATATTCCCACGAAAACATTCGCTTTTGGATTGCTGTAAATCGTCTGCGGCACTCAGCGCACTCGCAAGTGGCGAGCAAGGTTAACGAGATATTTGAGTGAGAAATCTTTAATGAAATAAAAATATACATATCTTCAAATTAATTTTTTTTTTTTGGTTATAGAGAGTTTCTGAAGCCTGGAGCGCCGTGTGAAATTAACATTGATGGCAAAACCATGGAAACCGTTATGCGTGGTCTTAAAAATCCCACTCGCTTTACTTTCGACTCCGCCTCAGAGCATATATACATGTTGCTACTAAAAAAAGATTGTTATCCACGCTTTGTACGTTCCGAGTATTACAAACGTCTTGTTGACAGTGGTATCCAGCCTTCGCACAAAAAGCGCTTCTTTAATTTTGGCGCTGTTAGCGGTGCCAAAAAAAAGATGACTGCTGCCCTATCTAGTCAGCCAAATTTAGGGGAAGCTACAAGGCCTACTAGCAGTGCCGGAACAGCTGGCGGCACAGGGTCTATTACCCAAGCACCACAGCCAAATAATATATCGCGACGTCGCGGTAGTGATCGCAGCCTAACGGGCTCAGTTCATGAGCTTGCTATTAGTGTTGTTTCTAAGGATAGTTCCAAAGTCTCGCACTCTCACTCCCAAAATCATCTCAGCGAGATTACCTACAGGTAAGCTACAGTTATTGGTTTTCCAGAGCAGGATATTATTGAAACACATGTTTGGTTCGGTAGTTAAAAAAAAATTTAATGCATATGATTCCTTGAATACAAAATTTTATTTAAGCAAGTTTATTGTCTCCATTTCAAAAACTAAAACAATATCTACAATTGAACAAGTGGAAACGTTGCAGTCGGACGCAACAGACTGCAATGTACTCGATACCAGTATTAAAACCGGTAAAAAAAAGGCCTGATTGCAAAGGGGTACGGATGCGGCAGGGGTGTAAGTTGCCTCAAAAATTGTCTGATGCATATCGAGATGCCACCAGCTATATTCCTTCCAAATTTGGAGAAACTAGCTCAAAGTTTGTTAAAGGTTGGGAAAGAGGGCTGGGGCGTTATGGGTGGGCGTGGCATCCAAAATTTGATGCAGATCTTTTTGAGATGCCACCAGCAATCTTCCTAACAAATTTGGTGACTCTAGCTCAAAGTTTATAAAAGTTTGGGGAGGGGGGTGGGGACGGTATATGTGGGCTCCAAAATATCTTTGGGGGTCGCAATCAGCTATCAATTTTGGAGACTCTAGCTTAAACAGTATAAAAGATACTCGCATTCCCGTTTTTAACAAAGCGTTGGAGTGGTTGGAGGTTGCTAGGGTGGTATGGGTAGGCGCGGCATCCAAAGTTTTATACAGTTTTTTGGGGATCATCATCATCGTTATCTTGGCGAAAAATTTGGTGGATCTAGCTTGAAAACTGAGGAAGTAATAGTCGAATCTGATTTAAAACTGCCGGGAGGCTGGGGGCGGAATGGGTGGGCGTGGCACCAAATTTTTGCAATTATTTTGGGGATGCCAGTAGCTATCTTCCTACCAAATTTGGTAAATCTAGCTGTAAGGATGTGCGTAAGAGGTGGATTTATCGATTTTGAGTTATAGTTATTATATAGTTAGAATTTATCGATTTGACAGCCTCCCAGTTATCGTAGAGCCCCAATCTCCGAACTTGATCAGAAAAATAAATATCCCAAAATCAATCCGAATCTTTTCTTTGAAGTGTTTCAGAAACCGATGGTACAGTGTGCAATGGTTTTGTTCAATGTCCGTCAATCTTTTTGTCCACCCTTCTGCGTGAACGCAACTTTTCGACATCCGTAAGGCTATTGACTTGAAACTTTGTAAACATATATGTCTATAGGCGGGACAGATAAAGTTTCAATATTGGAGCGCTCTACGCCTACTGAGGAACTGGGTAATCGATAAAATAGATACATCCACATATTTCCCGCATCCGTACAGCTGAAGCTACCAAAATAAGTAACACAATAGTTACAAAAAAACTGCATAAATAGATGCCATGTCCCTAAAGTATGAGCTAGAATCATCAAATTTGTCTGAGAGAAAGTTGGTAACAACCCCAACTTATCTGATACCGCCCAAAGCTTCCTTGCCGTTTAAAAACTATAATGCATCTTCCACTATATTTCAGCTAGAGTCGTCAGTTTTAGTGCTTAGATAGAAAAGTACTTAAAAAAATTGTAGACAAAAAACGGAAAGATTTATAGAATATATTAAACAAACTTGTTCTGATTATGGTCAAAGAAAATTTATATCCAACGTCTGGAGGCCTTACTAGAAAGAGGAGCTTGGTGATTTTAGTGCTTCTTTTAAACTCCACGTTTCGCATCCAACATTTTCCAACATCGTTTCAAAGATCTGTATTGACGAGGTTACTAATTACTAACTTAAAATCTTGTTGAATCCTATCGATCGACAAGTTAGCTACCCACTTTCTTTAGCATATGTGGAGAATTATTTAATGCGATATGATTGGAGGTATATGATGGGCAGTATGTCATTCCTGTTCATCAGTTTGATTTTCGATATCAACACTTACATTCGTAGGCCGCATTGTTATGGACAACAGCAACAACAAGAAAATATCCTTACTAAGAACATTCTCAGACCTCTTTTTAGTAAGACTAGGGGTTAAGAACAAAGGATTGCTATTTTCATTACATCAATATCAATGAACAGTCAAGGATTGACAACTGTTAGTGCGTCAAACTCAAAGGAGTGAGTGAGAAAACACGACCCCTAGTATGTAAACGGGCATCTCTTATGCGATCCTGTACACGAGCGTCTATAAAATGCAGGTGCGATGTTAAATGATTGATTTGTTTTGTAAAGAAGCGATGGCTGGGGTATAACTGAGTCCGGCCAGGCTCCGCGTCACAAGAAATTTATAATAAACTTAGGGACGCTTCGTGAATTTGAGGGTAAGCAGAAGTCGAGTGACCAAGGTTGGATATTGCCAGGATGCCCACAGCAAACGTGCCGCTGATCACACAGACTCCGTTCTCGGCGGGGTAAGGGTATCACAAGGTTAAACTTACGCGCGTGTGTGTTCGTTTGCCTTTGCGAACAACGAAAACCGAAAAATTCAAAACGCGCGTGGGTATTAGTGAGTAATTATTAGCGTCGTTTTATTCGGCCGTTCGCCTTTAAAAACAATGGGCTTATATATATATGTATGTAGATAGATGTACGAACTCTAACGCGCTTGTTTCTTGGCGTTTACTACTTTTAACTCCTTTTAAACTATAATAACTATTCCGCTTGTGCGATCGGCCGCCGACACTTCTGCACGCTTTCTTTCTCCTTTTCGCAATCTGCCGACGGCTCGCGCGACACTTTTTAACTCCGATCACCGACTGCCTACGCTGTTCTCGCCCTCAGCGTCATCGCACCTCTTCTTGCGCTGTGGATCGCATTGTGGGTCAAGAGCTCGTGCCCGACCTTCACTCTCCCGGCTGCTCGGCTCTTATGCTAAATCTCTGTTAAACGCTAGATGTTAATGCGCTAATTGCATTGTGATAACATATTACATTCTTGACTCTTACTATTTCATAGACTTCACTTATATATACTATATATTAATATTCTATACTAATGTGAGGGAGGCCTGCCATTGGCCTACTTCACACCACTTACATTAATAATATACAATTTCGAACAAGCAAAGGCCGTTCACATAAGTTTGTATACAAATCTATGCATGCCTGCGTTGTACGTGTGAGCCACGCTCTTCGTCCCAAACTCAAAGAGCCGCTTGAAACTTAACAGAGCGCGCGCGTCGCTCCTATGATAACTAGATAATTTGATATCTCGCTCCGATCATGCTCCTTTGTTCACTGTCTATTTTATGTGCGCGCTTTGCATGTCAATCATAAAGTTCAATAACCCTACCTCCTCCGCACACACTAAGTCAAAGCTGAAGGTTTAAAGTACGTGTGAGTTTAGACTATGCAATTCACTTAACTGCAGCCTCTAAGATACATATGTTTTGCTTTGATTCAGTGCGTGCAAAGAAGGCAGCGATACTACGCTCTTTGTTTGACTTGCAGAGCGCGCGAATACATAAGAGAGTGAGCCGAAATCATGATACAAAAAATACCGATAACGCATTGCGCATAAAAAGCTGTTTTGCGTGACGTCACATGTGACCGGTTGGGTATGATTTTCATATTGCATATGGCTGTTGATGCTGATCAAGAATATATATACTTCATATGGGGTCGGAGATGCTTCTTTTTGCCTGTTACATACTTTTGCACAAAAAAATTATACCCTTTTTTAAACACATTTCAGGGTATAAATATAACTGTGAATGCAAAAGATTTTGGGGTGCTTTGCCTGCTGTGGCCCTGCCACAGTTTTATATGCAGCCGCTGCAGCCACAGCAGGAACAGTTTCAGCTATCTTCCTTCCAAATTTGGTGACACTAGCTCAAAGTTTGTTAAAGGTGTGGAAAGGAGGGCTGGGCGCGTTATGGGTGGGTATAGCATTCAAATTATTCGTGAATTGAAGAGCCACAGCCTAAACGAAATGAGCTAGAAGGCTGAAATTTTCAACCAATATTCCATGCAGGTAGTAAGTGAGTACCTCCCATACATTTTGGAGCACTTTGACCCATTCCAAAAACAAAACACATTACCCATTCCACTACTGCCGTCTGATTGTCGCACAAGCTGAGGGTTTGATCGCGAGCGAGAATACAAAAACAAAAACAAATTCGCAGTGACGCCTTCGCGTCGCACAAGCAAAGTCATAAAAAAAGGATTGCAAAGGGGTACGGATGCGGCAGGGGTGTAAGTTGCCGCAAATATATTCTGATGCAGATGGGGATGCCACCAGCTATCTTCCTACCTAATTTGGTGACTCTAGCTCAAAGTTTGTAAAAGGTTGTGGAAGGGGGGCTGGGGGCGGTATGGGAGGGCCTGGCTCCAAAATATATTTGGGTTGTCTTCTTACCAAATTTGGAGACTCTAGCTCAAATTTATAAAAAGTTGGTACTCGCTAGCCTGTGAGCAGTAAGGGGGGCTTGGCTCCAAAACAGAGACTCTAGCTCAAACACTATGAAAGATACACGCATTCCCTTTTTTAACAAAAAGTTGGGGCGGCTGGGGTGGACAAGGGCGGTATGGGTGGTCATGGCATCCAAAGTTTTGATGCAAATTTTTGGGGATCGTCATCACCCATCTTGGCGCAAAATTTGGTGGCTCCAGCTCAAAAACTGAAGAAGTTATAAGCGTTTTTGATTTAAAATTGCAGGGGGGCTGGGGCGGAATGGGTGGGCGTGGCTCCAAAATTTTTGATGCAATTTTTTCGGGGATGCCAGTAGCTATCTTTCTACCAAATTCGGTAACTCTAACTGTAAGGGTGTGCGGAATAGGTGGATTTATCGATTTTTAGTTATCGAATTTATCAATTTGCCAGCCCCCAGTTATCGTAGAACCCCAATCTTAAAACTTGATCTGTCCCGGCCATAGATAGACATTTGCAAAGTTTCAAGTCTCTAGCTTGAAGGGTGTGGAAAAAACTTGCGAACATACAGACGGATGGACAGACACCATGACGGACATTGCACAAACCCAATAGGGGTCTTCACACGCAACGTTGTTATTCGTTAATCGTTAAAGTTTTACATGTATTTTGTTTTTGTAAATTTAACAGAATGCCGGCTTAACGAATAACACTTTAACGAGGTGGCAGCCCCGACAAACTACTCGTTATTCGGTAAAAAATGAAAATGTATGAAATGAAATGAAATAAAAGGCAATGTCAGCTGTGTTGAAAATATTTAAACGATTAACAACTGACATATGCAGTGTGGAAAATATTTTAACGACTAACGATTAACAACTGAAAAAAGGAGTCTTTACAGTTGGCAAGCTTTAACAAATTCAACGAATAACGAATTACAACTTACGTGTGAAAACCCCTAATATCTTCTTTACCTTCGGTATTGAGTATAAAAAAGGACAGAAAAAAGGACATAAATTGTTCTGTGCAATTTTAAGCTTTTAGCATCAAAATGAAGCTTGCACAATGCTGTGAGGTGATAATAAACTTAAACATATGTTCAGCTTCCTGGTGACAAGATTGGGGACAATCCGCCGGCTTAAAACAAATTATGCTTTTTTGTGCGAGGCACAAAGCGTTTTGCATATGTTTTTTTGTCGCCATATACGCGCGAATGTGATCTATTTTGCTATTAAGACTGCATATGCAGTATCTGCAGTATGCCTTATTGGTGTGCGCTTCATCGCGGCTTATCCAATCTTTAAAATCTGGCTGCTGTAGCCAGCAATCACCAAATTTTTGTTTGTACGAATCTTTCGGCATTATTTAACTTTATTTTTCACTTTTGTTGTACATAAAATTACAAATGATATCGAAAATACATACAAAGTATGTAAAAAAGGATGCCACACCGTTTTAAAAAGATCGCTGTTTTTAATAGATCGGATGCCACACTGTTTTTAAAGAAAACTTTGAAAAAAAGATTGAAATAAATGAATCAAAAAAATCTGAAAATCTGAAATCTGTCCGGAAAAAGGCCAAATTGACATCACTGTTGTTGGGCCCGCTCTGCTACTTTTTGTTGGTGTCATTGATTTAAAAAAACAACAACTAAGCAAAACTTGGTGCGTCCAGAAAAATTTGGCACACCAGAAAATGTTGTGGGGGTGGATTTGCATACTTGCTTAACTTAGACCAAAACTTAAGAACGATAAAACTCAGATCACGCAGTCAGTGGTTTACACGTTGTACAGTGAAGTAAATTTTTGACTTATTTTGAAGTATTTATTTATAATACTTACTTTAAATTAAGTTGTTAATTTGTTTTGCATGTAATAATAAGTCGACTTTAGACTTAATAATTGAAGCAACATTATATATAGTTGGATAAGGACTACTGAGGAAACCACAATAAAAAGCAAGTGGAAACGTTGCAGTTGGACGCAATCGACTGCGCTATACTCGATACCAGTATTTCAACCGATAAAAAGAGGCCTGATTGCAAAGGGGTACGGATGCGGCAAGGGTGAAAGCTGCCTCAAAAATTCTGATACAGATGGTCATGCCACCAGCTATCTTCCTTCCAAATTTGGTGACGCTCAAAATTTGTTAAAGGTGGGGGAAGAGGGGTTTTGAGCGTTATGGGTGGGCATGGCATCCAAATTATTTCTGCAGATCTTTTTGGGATGTCACTTGCTATCTTCCTACCAAATTTGGTGACTCAAGCTCAAAGTTTGTAAAAGGTTGGGGAAGGGTGCTGGGGGCGTATAGCTCAAAAACTATGAAACATACACGCATTCTCGTTTTAACGAAAAGTTGGGGCGGCTGAGGTGGGCAAGTGCGGTATGGGTGGGTGCGGCATCCAATGTTGTGATGCAGTTTGATCGTCATCACCTATCTTGGCGGAAAATTTGGTTGCTGTAGCTCAAAAACTGTGGGAGATATAGTCGTTTCTAATTTCAACCTGCGGGGGGTCTGGGGGCGGAATGGGTGGGCGTGGAACCAAAATTTTTGATGCAAATTTTTTGGGGATGCCAGTAGCCATCTACCTTAAACATTTGTTAACTCTAACTGTAAAGGTGTACGGAATAGGTGGATTTATCGATTTTGAGTTATCGAATTTATCGATTTGCCAGCCCCCCAGTTATCGTAGAACCCCAATCTTAAAACTTGATCCGTCCCGGCCATAGATAAAGACATTTGCAAGTCTCTAGCTTGAAGGGTGTGGAAAAAAGTTTCGAACTTTCAGACGGATGGACTGACGGACAGACACCATGACGGACATTGCACAATCCCAATATACTCTTTACCTTCGGTATCGAGTATAATGACGCGTTTGATTCTCTACCTCAATGGTGGCGTGGAAAAGAAAATATTGCTTTAATATTTTGTGAAATATTTTCTAATTTATTTATTTTATATCTATCTTCTGTTGCTAAAATTTTTTATAAACTATCCGCGCAGCGAAGTAAGCGGGGGACTAACTAGTCTATATATATAAAAGAGTTCGTCCGCGTTAAAATGATAGGCCACAGCCTAAACGAAAAGAGCGAGAAGGCTGAAATTTTCACACAATTTTTTATGCAGGTATTCTGTTTGTCCTAAGAAAGGAATTTTATTTTGGACAACTCTTTCGAGTACCTCCCATACATTTTGGAGCACTTTTACCCACTCCAAAAACAAAACACATTACCCATTCCACTACTGCCGCCTGTTTGTCGCACAAGCTGAGAGTTTGATCGCGAGCGAGAATACAAAAACAAAACAAATGCGCAGTGACGCCTTCGCGTCGCACAAGCAAAGTCATAAAAAAAAGGTTCATACACTCGCAAAAAAGAAACGGATTTTCGCTTCTTAATGAATAAGTGCATACACAATTAAGTAAACAATGCGCTTGAAAATAATTTTCAATATTTTATGTACATGTATCTTTTCGCACAGTGCACATTGTTTTTTTTTTTCAAATTTGTGTGCCTTTGACAATTGATTTACGACCCAAGTAGCGTTTGTTGTTGTTGTAAGTGTTGTTGTTGGGCCCGCACTGCTACTTTTGTTGGTGTCATTGATTTAAAAAAACAACAACAAAAACAACTTGGTGCGTCTAGAAAAATTTTGCACACCAAAATACATATGTATGTTGTGGGGGTGGATTTGCCTACTTGCTGCTAATATAACTTAGACTAAACGTAACACACTTAATTAATAATATACAATTTCGAACAAGTAAAATAGGTTCGTACACTTGCAAAAAAGAAACGGATTTCCGCTTCTTAATGAATAAGTGCATTCACATATAAGTGAACAATGTGCTTGAAAATAATTTTCAATATTTTATGTACATGAATCTTTTCGCACAGTGCACATTGTTTTTTTTTTTCAAATTTGTGTGCCTTTGACAATTGATTTACGACGCGAGTAGCTATTAGCGTCGTCCACCCGGCAGATGGGGCGGCAATTGGAACAGTCCCAGCGTCCAGCATGTGTGTGAATAAGAAATTTGCAAACTCGATAAAACATCGTGCAAATTGTTCAGTAAGCCAAAAAATCCCAGAAAATAAAAAAAAAGCCAAAAAATAAAAATAAAAAACCAAAAAGCCAAAAAATAAAAAAAAAGCCAAAAAATAGAAAAAAAGCCAAAAAAAAAAAAAAAAAAACAAAAAATCCCAAAACCAAAAAATCCCAGAAAATAAAAAAGAAGCATATGCAGTATCTGCAGTATTCCTTATTGGTGTCCGCTTCATCGCGGCTTATCCAAACTTTAAAATCTGGCTGCTATAGCCAGCAATCACGAAATTTTTGTTTGTACGAATCTTTCGGCATTAATTAACTTTATTTTTCACTTTTGTTGTACATTGTACATAAAATTACAAATGATATCGAAAATACATACAAAGTATGTAAAAAGATCGATATTTTTAATAGATTGGATGCCACAATGTTTTTAAAGAAAACTTTGAAAAAAAGATTGAAATAAATGAATCAAATAAAATCTGAAAAAAGGCCAGATTTCCGGATAGGGGATGTTTGATATATTTTTCGGACAAAGGACTTAAAAACAGGACAGATCTGTCCGAAAAAAGGCCAAATCGGCATCACTGTTGTTGGTGTCATTGAATTAAAAAAACAACAACTAAGCAAAACTTGGTGCGTCCAGAAAAATTTGGCACACCAGAAAATGTTGCGGGGGTGGATTTGCATACTTGCTGCTAATATAACTTAGACTAAACGTAACACACTTACATTAATAATATACAATTTCGAACAAGTAAAATTGGTTCGTACACTCGCAAAAAAGAAACGGATTTCCGCTTCTTAATGAATAAGTGCATTCACATATAAGTGAACAATGCGCTTGAAAATAATTTTCAATATTTTATGTAAATGAATCTTTTCGCACAGTGCACATTGTTTTTTTTTCTCAAATTTGTGTGCCTTTGACAATTGATTTACGACCCAAGTAGCGTTTGTTGTTGTTGTAAGTGTTGTTGTTGGGCCCGCACTGCTACTTTTGTTGGTGTCATTAATTTAAAAAAACAACAACAACAAAAAACAAGTGGAAACGTTGCAGTCGGACGCAACCGACTGCGATATACTCGATACCAGTATTAAAACCGGTAAAAAGAGGCCTGATTGCAAAGGGGTACGGATGCAGCCGGGGTGTACGCTGCATCAAAAATTGTCTAATACAGATGGGGATACCACCAGCTATCTTCCTGCTAAATTTGGTGACTCTAGCTCAAAGTTTGTTAAGGGAAGGGGAAGGAGGCTGCGGGCGTTTTTGGTGGGCGTGGATCCAAATTTTTGATGCAGATCTTTGTGGAATGCCAATTGCAATCTTCCTACCAAATTTGGTGACTCTAGCTCAAAGTTTTTAAAAGTTGGGGAAGGGGGGCTTGGGGTAATGCAGATCTTTGGGGATCGTGACCAGTTATCTTCCTACCGATTTTGGAGACTGTAGCTCAAACACCATGAAAGATACACGCATTCCCGTTTTTAACGAAAAGTTGGGGTGGCTGGGGTTGGCAAGGGCGGTATGGCTGGGCGTGGCATCCAAAGTTTTGATGCAGTTTTTTGAGGATCGTCATCACCTATCTTGGCGTAAAATTTGGTGGCTGTAGCTCAAAAACTGAGGTTGATATATGCGTTTCTGATTTCAAACTGCGGGGGGCTGGGGGCGGAATGGGTGGGCGTGGCCCCAAAATTTTTAATGCAGATCTTTGGGGATCGTGACCAGTTATCTTCCTACCGATTTTGGAGACTGTAGCTCAAACACCATGAAAGATACACGCATTCCCGTTTTTAACGAAAAGTTGGGGTGGCTGGGGTTGGCAAGGGCGGTATGGCTGGGCGTGGCATCCAAAGTTTTGATGCAGTTTTTTGAGGATCGTCATCACCTATCTTGGCGTAAAATTTGGTGGCTGTAGCTCAAAAACTGAGGTAGATATAGGCGTTTTTGATTTCAAACTGCGGGGGGGCTGGGGGCGGAATGGGTGGGCGTGGCCCCAAAATTTTTGATGAAATTTTTTCGGGGATGCCAGTAGCTATCTTCCTACAAAATTTGGTAGCTCTAACTGTAAGGGTGTGCGGAAACGGTGGATTTATCGATTTTTAGTTATCGAATTTATCGATTTGCCAGCCTCCCAGTTATCGTAGAACCCCAATCTTGACACTTTATCTGTCCCGGCCATAGATAAAGACATTTGCAAAGTTTCAAGTCTCTAGCTTGAAGGGTGTGGAAAAAAGTTGCGTTCATACAGACGGACAGACGGACAGACGGACAGACGGACAGACACCATGACGGACATTGCACAAACCCAATATACTCTTTACCTTCGGTATCGAGTATAAAAACTTGGTGCGTCTAGAAAAATTTTGCACACCAAATTACATATGTATGTTGTAGGGGTGGATTTGCCTACTTGCTGCTAATATAGCCGTACATAAGTTTGTATACAAATCTATGCATTCCTGCGTCGTACGTGTGAAACACGCTCTTCGTCCCAAACTCAAAGAGCCGCTTAAAATTTAACAGAACGCGCGCGTCGCTCTTATGATAACTAGATAATTTGAAATCTCGCTCCGATCATGCTCCTCTGTTGTTGCTCATTTACTTTCACTCTCTATTTTATGTGCGCGCTCTGCATGTCAATCATAAAGTTCAATAACCCTACCTCCTCCGTACACACTAAATCAAAGCTCAAGGCTAAAGTACGTGTGAGTACCTAACTGCAGCCTCTTAGATATGTTTATACTCGATACCGAAGGTAAAGAGTATATTGGGTTTGTGCAATGTCCGTCATGGTGTCTGTCCGTCTGTCCGTCTGTCCGTCTGTCCGTCTGTATGAACGCAACTTTTTTCCACACCCTTCAAGCTAGAGACTTGAAACTTTGCAAATGTCTTTATCTATGGCCGGGACAGATAAAGTGTCAAGATTGGGGTTATACGATAACTGGGAGGCTGGCAAATCGATAAATTCGATAACTCAAAATCGATAAATCCACCGTTTCCGCACACCCTTACAGTTAGAGCTACCAAATTTGGTAGGAAGATAGCTACTGGCATCCCCGAAAAAATTGCATCAAAAATTTTGGGGCCACGCCCACCCATTACGCCCCCAGCCCCCCGCAGTTTGAAATCAAAAACGCCTATATCTACCTCAGTTTTTGAGCTACAGCCACCAAATTTTACGCCAAGATAGGTGATGACGATCCCCAAAAAACTGCATCAAAACTTTGGATGCCACGCCCAGCCATACCGCCCTTGCCAACCCCAGCCGCCCCAACTTTTCGTTAAAAACGGGAATGCGTGTATCTTTCATGGTGTTTGAGCTACAGTCTCCAAAATCGGTAGGAAGATAACTGGTCACGATCCCCAAAGATCTGCATTAAAAATTTTGGGGCCACGCCCACCCATTCCGCCCCCAGCCCCCCGCAGTTTGAAATCATAAACGCATATATCAACCTCAGTTTTTGAGCTACAGTCACCAAATTTTACGCCAAGATAGGTGATGACGATCCTCAAAAAACTGCATACAAATTTTGGATGCCGCACCCACCCATACCGCCCTTGCCCACCTCAGCCGCCCCAACTTTTCGTTAAAAGCGGGAATGCGTGTATCTTTCATAGTGTTTGAGCTAGAGTCTCCAAACTTGGTAGGAAGATAACTGGTAGTGACCCCCAAAGATATCTTGGCGCCACGCCTACCCCAAGCCCCCCCTTCCCCAACTTTTAAAAACTTTGAGCTAGAGCTACCAAATTTGGTAGGAAGATAGCTACTGGCATCCCCAAAAAAATTGCATCAAAAATTTTGGGGCCACGCCCACCCATTCCGCCCCCAGCCCCCCGCAGTTTGAAATCAGAAACGCCTATATCTACCTCAGTTTTTGAGCTACAGCCACCAAATTTTACGCCAAGATAGGTGATGACGATCCTCAAAAAACTGCATACAAATTTTGGATGCCGCACCCACCCATACCGCCCTTGCCCACCTCAGCCGCCCCAACTTTTCGTTAAAAACGGGAATGCGTGTATCTTTCATAGTGTTTGAGCTAGAGTCTCCAAACTTGGTAGGAAGATAACTGGTAGTGACCCCCAAAGATATCTTGGCGCCACGCCTACCCAAAGCCCCCCTTCCCCAACTTTTAAAAACTTCGAGCTAGATTCACCAAATTTGGTAGGAAGATTGCAATTGGCATTCCACAAAGATCTGCATCAAAAATTTGGATCCACGCCCACCAAAAACGCCCGCAGCCTCCTTCCCCTTCCCTTAACAAACTTTGAGCTAGAGTCACCAAATTTAGCAGGAAGATAGCTGGTGGTATCCCCATCTGTATCAGACAATTTTTGATGCAGCGTACACCCCGGCTGCATCTGTACCCCTTTGCAATCAGGCCTCTTTTTACCGGTTTTAATACTGGTATCGAGTATATCGCAGTCGGTTGCGTCCGACTGCAACGTTTCCACTTGTTTTATTTGATTCAGTGCGTGCGAAGAAGGCAGCGATATTACGCTCTTTGTTTGACTTGCAGAGCGCGCGCATTCATAAGAGAGTGAGCCGAAATCATAATACAAAAAATACCGATAACGCATTGCGCATAAAAAGCTGTTTTGCGTGACGTCACATGTGACCGGTTGGGTATGATTTTTATATTGCATATAGCTGTTGATGCTGATCAAGAATATATATACTTCATATGGGGTCGGAGATGCTTCTTTTTGCCTGTTACATACTTTTGCACATAACAATTATACCATTTTTTTACCCATTTCAGGGTATAAATATAACTGTGAATGCAAAAGATTTGTTGTTGCTGTTTTTGTCTATCGCTTCAGGCTTATTATAAGCCGTTGTATGCACTCACGAATTTGAAACAACAAAGGAGGACTAAGAGGAATGCGATTGGCTTAAGAGCATGAAAATGTGATATTGTTCTGTAGATGAGATCAATTCACATAAATAACAGTAACTCTTTCAATCTCAGGGAATTTTAAAATTTTTACTATAGTGTGCCATTTGCGTATTGCTTCATTTCATTTCTAAAAGTGATACAAGAATGAACGGACAAAATTATTGGGGTGCTTTGCCTGCTGTGGCCCTGCCACAGTTTTATATGCAGCCGCTGCAGCCACAGCAGCAACAGTTTCAGCTATCTTCCTTCCAAATTTGTTGACACTAGCTCAAAGTTTGTTAAAGGTGGGGGAAGGGGGGCTGGGCGATTTATGGGTGGTTATGGCATCCAAATTATTCCTGCAGATCTGCTTGGGATGTCAATTGCTATCTTCCTTCCAAATTTGGTGACTCTAGCTCAAAGTATTTAAAAGGTTGGGGAAGGGTGCTGTGGGCGTTTTGGGTGTCGCTACCAGTTATGGGCGCGGCATCCAAAGTTTTGATGCAGTTTTTTGGGGATCGTCATCACCTATCTTGGCGCAAAATTTTGTGGCTGTAGCTCAAGAACTGAGGAAGATAAAGTCATTTCTGATTTGAAACTGCGGTAGGGCTGGGGGCGGAAAGGACGGGCGTGACTCAAAAACTTTAATGCAGATCATTGGGGTGCATTACTAGCTATCCTTTTACCAAATTCAGAGACTCTAGCTCAACAACTCTGAAAGATACACGCATTCCCGTTTTTAACGAAAAGTTGGGGCAGCTGGGGTTGGCTAGGGCGGTATGGGTGGGCGTGGAATTGATGGTTGTTTTGGTGGTTTTGATGAAGTTTTTTGGGGATCGTCATCACTTATCTTGGCGCAAAATTTGGTGGATCGAGCTTAAAAACTGGGGAAGTTATAGGCGTTTTTGATTTAAAACCGCGGGGGGCTGGGAGCGGAATGGGGTGGCGTGGCACCACAATTTTTCGGGGATGCCAAAATTTCCCACCAAATTTGGTAACTCTAACTGTAAGGGTGTGCGGAATAGGTGGAATTGTCGATTTTGAGTTATCGAATTTATCAATTTGCCAGCCCCCCAGTTATTGTTAAGCTCCAATCTTGACACTTTAATTTACTATGCCATAGATAAAGAGAATTGGAAGGTTTCAAGTCTTAAGCTTGAATTGTGTGGAAAAACGTTGCGTTCATACAGACAGACGGACAGACAACATGACGGACATACTCCTAATATACTCTTTACCTTCGGTAACGAGTATAATGACGCGCCTCAATGGTGGCGTGGAAAAGAGAATGTTAAATACTTTGCTTTAATATTTTGTGAAATATTTTCTAATTTATTTATTTTATAACTTCTGTTGCTAAAATTTATATAAACTATCCGCGCAGCGAAGTAAGCGGGCCACTTTCTAGTATTCTATATACATAAAAGAGTTTGTCCTGATTCACGTAGTGTACAAATTCTAAACAAAAAGAGCTAGAAGGCTGAAGTTTTCACACAATTTTCCATGCAGGTAGTAAGTGAGTCCTAAGAATGGAATTTTAATTTGAACAACTCCTTCGAGTACCTCCCATACATTTTGGAGCACTTTTACCCATTCCAAAAACAAACCACATTACCCATTCCACTACTGCCGCCTGTTTGTCGCACAAGCTGAGAGTTTGATTGCGAGCGAGAATACAAAAACAAAACAAATGCACAGTGACGCCTTCGCGTCGCACAAGCAAAGTCATAAGAAAAAGGTTCGTGCACTCGCAAAGAAGAAACGGATTTCCGCTTCTTAATGAATAAGTGCGTTCACATATAAGTGAACAATGCGCTTGAAAATAATTTTCAATATTTTATGTACATGCATCTTTTCGCACAGTGCACATTGTTTTTTTTTTCAAATTTGTGTGCCTTTGACAATTGATTTATGACCCAAGTAGCGTTTGTTGTTGTTGTAAGTGTTGTTGTTGGGCCCGCACTGCTACTTTTTGTTGGTGTCGTTGATTTAAAAAAACAACAACAAAACAAAACTTAGTGCGTCTAGAAAAATTTTGCTAATATAACTTAGACAAAACGTAACACACTTACATTAATAATATACAATTTCGAACAAGCAAAGGCCGTTCACATAAGTTTGTATACAAATCCATGCATGCCTGCGTTGTACGTGTGAACCACGCTCTTCGTCCCAAACTCAAAAAGCCGCTTAAAATTTAACAGAGCGCGCGCGTCGCTCTTATGATAACTAGATAATTTGAAATCTCGCTCCGATCATGCTCCTCTGTTGTTGCTCATATACGTTCACTCTCAATTTTATGTGCGCGCTTTGCATGTCAATCATAAAGTTCAATAACCCTACCTACTCCGCACACACTAAATCAAAGCTAAAGGCTAAAGTACGTGTGAGTTTAGGCTATGCAATTCACTTAACTGCAGCCTCTTAGATATGTTTTGCATTGATTCAGTGCGTGTAAAGAAGGCAGCGATACTACGCTCTTTGTTTGACTTGCAGAGCGCGCACATACATAAGAGAGTGAGCCGAAATCATGATACAAAAAATACTGATAACGCATTGCGCATAAAAAGCTGTTTTGCGTGACGTCACATGTGACCGGTTGGGTATGATTTTCATATTGCATATGGCTGTTGATGCTGATCAAGAATATATATACTTTATATGGGGTAGGAGATGCTTCTTTTTTCCTGTTACATACTTTTGCACAAAAAAATTATACCCTTTTTTACACATTTCAGGGTATAAATATAACTGTGAATGCAAAAGATTTTGGGGTGCTTTGCCTTCTGTGGCCCTGCCACAGTTTTATATGCAGCCGCTGCAGCCACAGCAGCAACAGTTTCAGCTATCTTCCTTCCAAATTTGGTGACACTAGCTCAAAGTTTGTTAAAGGTTGGGGAAGAGGGCTCGGCGCGTTATGGGTGGGTATGGCATTCAAATTATTCGTGAATTGAAGAGCCACAGCCTAAACGAAATGAGCTAGAAGGTTGCAATTTTCACACAATATTCCATGCAGGTAGTAAGTGAGTACCTCCCATACATTTTGGAGCACTTTGATCCATTCCAAACACAAAACACATTAGCCATTCCACTACTGCCGCCTGATTGTCGCACAAGCTGAGGGTTTGATCGCGAGCGAGAATACAAAAACAAAACAAATGCGCATTGCCGCCTTCGCGTCGCACAAGCAAAGTCATAAAAAAAAGGATTGCAAAGGGGTACGGATGCGGCAGGGGTGTAAGTTGCCGCAAATATTTTTTGATGCAGATGGGGATGCCACCAGCTATCTTCCTACCTTATTTGGTGACTCTAGCTCAAAGTTTGTAAAAGGTTGGGGAAGGGGGGCTGGGGGTGGTATGGGAGGGCCTGGCTCCAAAATATATTTGGGGGTCGCTACCAGTTGTCTTCTTACCAAATTTGGAGACTCTAGCTCAGACACTATGAAAGATACACGCATTCCCGTTTTTAACGAAAAGATGGGGCGGCTGGGGTGGTCAAGGGAGTTATGGGTGGGTGTGGCATCCAAATTACGTAGATATTAGTTTGATGTCAATTGCTATCTTCCTAGCTCAAATTTATAAAAAGTTGGTACTAGCTCCCCTGTGAGCAGTGAGGGGGGCTTGGCTCCAAAACAGATCATGCAGATTTTTGGAGATCGTTACCAGCTATCTTACTATCTTTTGGAGACTCTAGCTCAAACACTATGAAAGATACACGCATTCCCGTTTTTAACGAAAAGTTGGGGCGGCTGGGGTTGGCTAGGGTGGTATGGGTGGGCGTGGCATCCAAATTTGATGCAGTTTTTTGTGGATCGTCATCACCTATCTTGGCGCAAAATTTGGTGGCTCTAGCTCAAAAACTGAGGAAGAATAGGCGTTTCTGATTAAAAATTACGGGGGGGCTGGGGGCAGAATGGGTGGGCGTGGCACCAAAATTTTTCTGTCTGTATGAACGCAACGTTTTTCCACACAATTCAAGCTTAAGACTTGAAACCTTCCAATTCTCTTTATCTATGGCATAGTAAATTAAAGTGTCAAGATTGGGGCTTCACAATAACGGGGGCTGGCAAATCGATAAATTCGATAACTAAAAATTGACAAATCCACCTATTCCGCACACCCTTACAGTAAGAGTTACCAAATTTGGTAGGAAGCTACTGGCATCCCCGGAAAAATTGCATCCAAAATTTTGGAGCCACGCTAACCCATCCCGCCCCCCTGCAATTTTAAATCAGAAAGGCTTATAACTTCTTCAGTTTTCAGCTGGAGCCACCAAATTTTGCGCCAAGATGGGTTATGACGATCCCCAAAAAACTGCATAAATTTGGATGCCATGACCATCCATACCGCCCTATTCCACCCCAGCCGCCCCAACTTTTCGTTAAAAACGGGAATGCGTGTATCTTTCATAGTGTTTGAGCTAGAGTCTCCAAATTTGGTAGGAAGATAGCTGGTAGCGATCTCCAAAGATCTGCATGATCTGCCCCCCTTACTGCTCACAGGGGAGCTAGTACAAACATTTTATAAATTTGAGCTAGAGTCACCAAATTTGGTAGGAAGATAGCAATTGACATCAAACTAAGATCTGCGTCAAAAATTTGGATGCCACGCCCACCCATAACTCCCCCAGCCCCCCTTCCCAAATCTTTAACAAACTTTGAGCTAGAGTCACCAAATTTAGTAGAAAGTTAGAAATTGACATCCCGAAAAGATCTGCGTCAAAAATTTCGATGCCATACCCACCCATAACTCCCCCAGCCCCCCTTCCCACCCATTTTACAACATTGAGCTAGAGTCACAAAAATTGATAGGAAGTTAGCAATTGACATTCCACACAGATCTGCATCAAAAATTTGGATGCCACGGCCACCCATAACTCTCCCAGCCCCCCTTCCCACCCTTATTACAACTTTGAGCTAGAGTCACCAAAATTGAAAGGAAGTTAGCAATTGACATTCCACAAAGATCTGCATCGAAAATTTGGATGCCACGCCCACCCATACCGCCCTTGACCACCCCAGCCGCCAAAACTTTTCGTTAAAAACGGGAATGCGTGTATCTTTCATAGTGTTTGAGCTAGAGTCTCCAAATTTGGTAGGAAGACAACTGGTAGCGACCCCCAAATATATTTTGGAGCCAGGCCCTTCCATACCGCCCTCAGCCCCCTTCCCCAACCTTTTACAAACTTTGAGCTAGAGCAATGAGCATAAATATTAGAAGAGTGAGCAATTGGTAAGAAAAACCTAGTCCCATGCCCCCGAGCTAGGCATAGCGCTACTTTTCTATGTTCTGCCTGTGAGTGAGCGCGATAGCGGATAGCATGTGCAGCCGTTCTTGTTTCAGTTGCCTTAGCACTTAGCATGTGTCGTGTGCGTTGTTTACATTTCTTGCTTTGCCTGCCTGTCGAGATTTTTGCTATTTTTTGATATTTCTTTCGTTGTCTGTCTCTTTCACAAGTGAACTACTGAATACACTTTCGAAATTTGTGTGCATCTTTGCTAAACTGTGTGGCATAATTGTTGGCTAGTGTCATTGAACTAAAAATTTGAAAGAGTATGAATGACCAGCAATTGTCAAACTGAAATTTGGCTGTTTGTGTACATCTATGCATATCCAAATTCAATGTGTGTGTGTGGCAATTGTATATCATTTATTGACTTGCCACAACTTTAATGATTTGACAATTTAGGAAACAGCTAGAGAAATTCATAAAAAATGCACACGACACATTTTGACCCTTTTCTGAGTGCTCAAACAAGAACGGCTGCACATGCTATCCGCTATCGCGCTCACTCACAGGCAGAACATATAAAAGTACCACTATGCCTAGGTCCCGGGGCATGAGACGAAATAGCTGTTCTTCTTCGTATTACCAATTGCACTATCTTGTATACTCTATTGTCTTTGGCTAGAGTCACCAAATAAGGTAGGAAGATAGCTGGTGGCATCCCCATCTGCATCAGAAAATATTTGCGGCAACTTACACCCCTGCCGCATCCGTACCCCTTTGCAATCCTTTTTTTTATGACTTTGCTTGTGCGACGCGAAGGCGTCACTGCGCATTTGTTTTTGTTTTTGTATTCTCGCTCGCGATCAAACCCTCAGCATGTGCGACAATCAGGCGCCAGTAGTGGAATGGGTAATGTGTTTTGTGTTTGGAATGGGTCAAAGTGCTCCAAAATGTATGGGAGGTACTCACTTACTACCTGCATGGAATATTGTGTGAAAATTTCATCCTTCTAGCTCATTTCGTTTAGGCTGTGGCTCTTCAATTCACGAATAATTTGAATGCCATACCCACCCATAACGCGCCCAGCCCCCTTCCCCCAACTGTAACAAACTTTGAGCTAGTGTCACCAAATTTGGCAGGAAGATAGCTGAAAATGTTGCTGCTGTGGCTGCAGCGGCTGCATATAAAACTGTGGCAGGGCCACAGCAGACAAAGAACCCCAAAATCGTTTGCATTCACAGTTATATTTATACCCTGAAATGGGTAAAAAAGGGTATAATTTTTTTGTGCAAAAGTATGTAACAGGCAAAAAAAAGCATCTCCGACCCCATATAAAGTATATATATTCTTGATCAGCATCAACAGCCATATGCAATATAAAAATCATACCCAACCGGTCACATGTGACGTCACGCAAAACAGCTTTTTATGCGCAATGCGTTATCGGTATTTTTTGTATATGATTTCGGTTCACTCTCTTATGTATGCGCGCGCTCTGCAAGTCAAACAAAGAGCGTAGTATCGCTGCACTAAATCAAAGCAAAACATTTCTAAGATTCTGCAGTTAAGTGAATTGCATAGCCTAAACTCACACGTACTTTAGCCTTTAGCTTTGATTTAGTGAGTGAGGAGGAGGTAGGGTTATTGAACTTTATGATTGACTTGCAAAGCGCGCACATAAAATAGAGAGTGATCAAAGGAGCATGATCAGAGCGAGATATCAAATTATCTAGTTATCATAAGAGCGACGCGCGCGCTCTGTTTAGTTTTAAACGGCTCTTTGAGTTTGGGACGAAGCGCGTGGTTCACACGTACGACGCAGGCATGCATAGATTTCTATACAAACTTATGTGAGCGGCCTTTGCTTGTTCACAATTTCGAACTATTATTAATGTAAGTGTGTTACGTTTTGTCTAAGTTATATAAGCAGCAAGTAGGAAAATCCACCCCCACAACATACATATGCATTTTGGTGTGCAAAATTTTTCTAGACGCACTAAGTTTTGTTTTGTTGTTGTTGTTTTTGATGTGTTAACATCTATAGGCGCGGGTAGCAAAAACCAAGCGGTTCAATACATGCAAACCTCAGCATCACAGCGTTATCAGCGTCGCAGCGTTAGCATAACAGGTAGTATGTGTTTGTTGTAAAAACATTTTCTCTGCTCAAAATAAGTATGATGGTATTGGTGCTTGGTGCAGCGGCAGAGAAGCCCAAGCCCGGGTCGGTCGAGCCATGCAGCTGTTAAGCAAAGAGAATGATGACTGTTGAATACCCTAATAAATTATAAGTGTTATTGTGGACGTGTACGTCAATAATATATTTGCTATAAATGCATACTTTTATTAGTATAAGTTGGCGCTTAGCAAACATTTGAGAAATTACTAAAATAGTTTAATAATATTAAATGATTAATTTATAAATATAGCAAATAAGCTAGTAAGGGTATGCAGCAACGTCCAAGGCAATTCTGTTTTGCTTCTTCGTGAATGCACAGACACAACACACACACACACTTACAGACAAACATAGCGGACTTCTGTAATAAGAAAATGAACTGACGAATGATGAGTGTTAAATACCCTAATATTATATAAGTGCTACTGTGGATATTATATATATGCAATAATTGCATACTTAATAAGCATAAGTTGGCCCTTAGCAAACAATTGAGAAATTACTAAAAATAGTTTAATAATAAGTATTAATTAATTAACCAATTAATATAGCAAATAAACTAGGTAGGGTATCCCACACCATCATTCACTTATTAAAGAAGTTCGTTATGTTTGTTTGTAAGTGTTTGTGTGTGTCTGTGCGTATTTATGCGTATGCATGTACGCGCTTTGTTGTTCTGCTGGTGGCGGTCGAAAGCAAAACAAAAAGTAAATTTGAATGGTTTTGCAATTGTTAACACATCGTTAGTGAACACTCATTAATTTTTTTTTATGACTTTTACGCGAAGGCGCATTTGTTTTGTTTTTGTATTCTCGCTCGCGATCAAACTCTCAGCTTGTGCGACAAACAGGCGGCAGTAGTGGAATGGGTAATGTGTTTTGTTTATGGAATGGGTAAAAGTGCTCCAAAATGTATGGGAGGTACTCGAAGGAGTTGTCCAAAATAAAATTCCTTTCTTAGGACTCACTTACTACCTGCATGGAAAATTGTGTGAAAACTTCAGCCTTCTAGCTCTTTTCGTTAAGGCTGTGGCTCGTCCATTCTTAACAGGACAAACTCTTTTATATATATAGATAAATAATGTAAATACATACCTCGCTGATAATATGCCTTTTGACGTCCACAATTTCTTTTTCTTCTTAGCTCTTTAAGTTTTTCTACTCTATAAAACGAAATATAAATAATAGGTATAAATAATTAGGTATATATAGGTAAAAATAATGTAAATACAGACCAAAAAAATTATTCATTCAACAAATTTTAACAAAAAGAACAACATTAAGAGTTTGATCATCGAATTTTGCTCGATATACATTTATATAGATATAAAATCATATATACTTTCTCTGCGCGGCATTAATGTGTATTACCTTTACATGAAAAACATTGGTACTAGATAGTACTCGTGCTTGGCTTAATGGTTTCTTTTATATAAATAATGAAGAATAAATATATCTATTTATATGCATATAGGAGAAGCCGTTTTTCAAAGGGACAACGCCCAGACCAAACTACTGGACCTTTTGTATTGAAATTTTGCAGGGATATATATTTGATAGCGAGGATTCTGGATAAGACTGGAATTTTTCACATTCCGCCTCTAACCATAGAAAAGAGGCTTGGCAAGCTTTTGAAATTTTTATACTAGTTACCGCATACTTCGCACATCTTTACAGCTAAAACTACCAAATTTGGTGAGAAGATAGATACTAGCAACCCCCAAGAAATTGCATTATTTTAGAGCCAGGCCCACCCATTCCACCCCCAGCCCCCCAGCCTTTGTAATCAGAAACGCCAATAATGTCGACAGTTTTTGAGCTATAGCCACCAAATTCGTTGACAAGATAGGTGATGATGCCCAAAATACTTCATCAAAACTTTAGATGCCACACCTACCCATACTGCCCTAGCCGCCCCAACGCTTCGTTTAAAACGCGAATGCATGTATCTTTCAATGTTGTTCAGCTAGAGTTACCAAATTTGGTAGGAAGATAGCTGGAAGCAATCCCCAAAGATCTGCATCAACAATTTTGATGCCACGCTCCACCATACCGCCCCCAATGGGCATTAAATTTGGTAGGAAAATAGCAATTGACATTCCACAAAGATCTGCAGCGAAAATTAGGCCCACACACACCCATAACGACCCCAGCCCCCAATCAACCACCTTTTACAAACATTGAGCTAGTGTCACCAAATTTGGAAGGAAGATAGCTGGTGGCATCCCCAACTGCATCAGACAATCTTTGAGGCAGCGTACACCAATGCCGCATCCGTACCCATTTGCAACCAGGCCTCTTTTCACAGGCTTTAATACTGGTATCGAGAATATCGCAGTCGGTTGCGTCCGACTGCAACGTTTCCACTTGGTTTTTTCTAAAATTAAGAGAATGAAATGATCTTTCAGGGGAAAAAAAAAGTTTGAATATATTATCTACATTAGTATTGAACATATCAACATATTTGTTCAACATTGCATACGGGTAAAAAAGCTTGTCGAACGAATTAATAGTGGTCTGGGCTCGTACATCCGGTTAGACAGACGGAGATGGCTTAATCGACTCGGCTGATGTTGCTGATAAGGAATGCATTATAGGGTCTGAGATGACTTTTTTTTCCTTAAACATACATATTGTACATAACTTCTATAACGTTTTTAAAATCACAAGGGTTCAGGGTATACAAAAATAAAGTTGGGTGACTGTCTGTAAAGCTTGTTTCCGGACGATAGTTTTACGTGACAACGTCATAAGAGAACATTTACGTAAGCCAACCGTACGCACTCGCTGTTAGATTGAAATTGCAACTCAGTGGCGAACCATGTGTATGCAAAAACACAAAAAAGAATGACAAAACATAACGGCTCTTACATAGTCCCGTTATATTCTATCTCTATTCATCCTTGATATCTGCTATGCATGTTATTGTATGGAATGAGACTTTTGCCTACACATTTATTTTCAACAATTATATTTGTCACGCAACTTCAATTGTTTACAAATGGGAAAATATTTTGATTTTGTTTGTCTAGGCTTGATAAATATTAATGATCAAAAACAACACAATCATCTAATTGAAATTGTTCTGCAAGCCTGGTTGGCAACAATTATTTATAAAAATAATCAACAAACTATTAAACATTTAATTTCACTTGAAAGCATACAAACACTGTCTATAAGCGTGATTTCTAGAGTTCAGGGTATCGTCTAGTCGATAATCTAGTTGAAAAAAATAAAAATTCAAGAAATTGTTACGCGGTGTTGAACTCGGATCGTAAAAAATCAAATGATCAATTACGAAGCGTCTACGCAGCAGCGCCACAACTACTTTTATGTTATGTAGGTGTTAATGCGTAATTGTATTGCACGTAACGTGACCTTTGATGGTAATAATAATGGTAACAATTATGGTAATGATGGTAACAATTATGAACACTTGTTTGAACATGCAGCCTGTGTTCTTCAATTTAAAAGACGTTATCACGTCAAAAATTTCAAAATAAAAAGAAAAACATCTTTTGTAACATCAATATTTGTTTTTTTTCTTTTTTTTTTCGACATAGTGAAGCTGCGAATTCTAAGTTGTCCCAGTTGGGAAACACTGTTGAAAGATTTCAAACTATAAAAGGCGGTGTTATCTGTCCATGGGATGAACCGAACTTCAATGCACTGTCGCCAGATACAGCACAGGTAAAGCTAGCTATTTGCCCGAGGGACCTTGAGAGCAAAACTGCGGAAACTTTACATGGCTGGTCTGCCCTTAATGCTGTTTCCAATTTACCACCCGGAAAAACCGACAAAAAAGTAGAGCCGCAAAAAAGGTAAATAAAACCAACGACCAATAGTCTAAATTTATTGGAGACGGTTCTTATATTCTTTACTTAAGAAAGAATGCTTAATTTTCTGTATGCACCTCTGCACTAAATGAAAGCATTCTGCAAACGAAAACAAAAGCACAAGTCTATGCGGTTTTTATACTCTGATATCTAAGGTTAAGGTTTCCGAAGGTGTACGTCTGTATGAACGCAACTAGCTTGAGACTTAAAACTTTGCAATTATATTTTTCTTTGGCCGGGACAGATATGGTCCCTACTGGGAGGCTGAGAAATCGATTAAGGCAGAACCAAACGATGCTTTCTTGATTAAAGGCCCATACGCAGATGACTGTACAGCTCTCGTACCTCGCTGCACACATTGTACGAGTCGTAACGACCAGTTCTAAACAATGCACATATTGTGGCGGTCGGTTGACTACTTTCTCGAAATAAATCGGAAATGCAACTGTGTTTTGTTTAAATTTAACTGAATTTAAAATAATGATTTTCGACCAACGTACGCCACTTTCGTGTTTGTCTACAACAAACGCCTTAATGTTGGCGGCTATCGAAAACTAAGGCAGGCTGCAAATGCAAAAAAAAAAAAAAATGGTAGCATTTTAGTAAACCCATGTTTGATGGGCACAGCTGAAATTACCAGAGATTTTGATTAACATAACCGAAACCACTCAAAAGACTCAAAGCAAATTCACCTTACAGATCTTTACCCGGGCAGTACGGGTCGGCTTGAGTTGAAGAATAAAAATTCATATGTTATTTAAATTGTATCATATGAATTAATTTATATATTTCTATTAATTTCTTGTTGTGCAGCATTGACTTGCCCGACATGTTGTTTACTTTTTGTCACTTTTAACGAGCCGTAAAGATATGCTCAGCATTCATTACTACAACAGCCACACTCTTATTTAACATTTTCATTGTTCAACACTTATTAAAGGCCAGTAACTAACATACTGCGTAGAACTGTACGGGCGCTGTACGAGACCATTTTTTTTATCTGAAGTTTTTACGGTACGAGAGCTGTACTTTCATCTGCGTAGGCCCCTTTACCAGAGTCTCGTAGTGCTGTACGGGCGCTGTACGAGACCATTTTTTTTATATCAAGTTTTTACGATACCGGCGCTGTACTGTCATTTGCGTATGGGCCTTAACGTAGTGCACAGATTTTCTGATCAAACGACAAGTGTTGAAAAATTCACATATTATGGCGGTAGGTTAATTACTTTCACCAAAGACAATAGAGTATACAAGATAGTGCAATTGGTAATACGAAGAAGAACAGTTATTTCGTCTCATGCCCCGGGACCTAGGCATAGCGGTACTTTTCTATGTTCTGCCTGTGAGTGAGCGCGATAGTGGATAGCATGTGCAGCCGTTCTTGTTTCAGCACTCAGAAAAGGGTCAAAATGTGTCGTGTGCGTTGTTTACATTTCTTGCTTTGCCTGCCTGTCGAGATTTTTGCTATTTTTTGATATTTCTGTCGTTGTCTGTCTCTTTCACAAGTGAACTACTGAATACACTTTCGAAATTTGTGTGCATCTTTGCTAAACTGTGTGGCATAATTGTTGGCTAGTGTCATAGAACTAAAAATTTGAAAGAGTATGTATGACCAGCAATTGTCAAACTGAAATTTGGCTGTTTGTGTACATCTATGCATATCCAAATTCAATGTGTGTGTGTGGCAATTGTATATCATTTATTGACTTGCCACAACTTTAATGATTTGACAATTTAAAATTTTTATTTTATTTTTATTTAAAATTAAAAACAATTTTGTTCGTTTAATATATAATTATTTAATAAAATAGAAAAATATTTTAAATTAATTAAACAAAAATAATTTTTCAAATTACATGAGTTGTGATTAAAAATAATAAAAAAACAGTTTAAAAGATGACTATTAAGTTTGTTCTACATAAAAAAGACTGGTTGTTTTAGCATTCATATTGATGTACTTATTTTATTTAATACATTTTTATTATTACAACTTAATATCTAAATTTCTAACAAGCTAACATCAATATTATCAATATTGGAATGCAAAAACATGATTTTATTTACCATGTCTTCTTGTTGGGCAATTTTACATCGTTTTTCCGTTATTAAATTTTTTGCCACGGAAAATGCCCTTTCCGATGCCGAGCTGCTTGCCGGAGCTGATAAAATTTTGCAGCTCGTTTTATATAAAATTGGAAATTGTTCTCTATTGCTATTATACTATTAACTTACATTTTCTGTAGAGCTCAATGTAGTTGCGTCCATCTTTGAAAATTTTTGCACTCGTGTGTTTTACTTCACTCATTCCGTTTCGCTATACACTTCGTTTCATTTCGTATGCACTTCATTTCAGTCCATGTACACCACGTTTCAAATGCTATACATGAATTCTGGTTTATAGCAAAAACCAGTACAGCACACGCATAGTGTTCCTATTTTAGTGTTCCATTCCCCTGTCACTTTTGTATACACAGTACAATAAGAGAATGTGTACACCATTTTTGCTATACGATATTAGTGTACACTACTATGATGCGTCATATGAATACAATCATGCAGAAGTCTATTAGAAAGTAAATAAATAAGAAAATATTTCACAAAATATTAAAGCAATATTTTCTTTATCACGCCACCATTGAGGTAGAGAATCAGGCTCGTCGTAGATTTGGGTTCTACTTATGATAACTGGCTGGCAAATCGATAAATTTAATAACTCAAAATCGATAAATCCACTTATTCCGCACACCCTTACAGTAAGAGTTACCAAATTTTTTAGGAAGATAGCTACTGGCATCCCCGAAAAATTGTGGTGCCACGCCCACCCATTCCGCCCCAGCCCCCCGCAGTTTTAAATCAAAAACGACAATATCTTCCTCAGTTTTTGAGCTAGAGCCACTAAAATTTGCGCCAAGATAGGTGATGACGATCCATAAACTGCATCAAAACTTTGGATGCCGCGCCCATAACTGGTAGCGACACTCAAAGATATTTTGGAGCCAGGCCCACCCATACCGCCCCCCTTCCCAACCTTTTACAAACTTTGAGCTAGAGTCATCAAATTAGGTAGGAAGATAGCTGGTGGCATACCCATCTGCATCAGAAAATATTTGCGGCAACTTACACCCCTGCCGCATCCGTACCCCTTTGCAATCCTTTTTTTTATGACTTTGCTTGTGCGACGCGAAGGCGTCACTGCGAATTTTTTTTGTTTTTGTATTCTCGCTCGCGATTAAACCCTCAGCTTGTGCGACAATCACGCGGCAGTAGTGGAATGGGTAATGTTTTTTGTGTTTGAAATGGGTCAAAGTATGAAAATTTCATCCTTCTAGCTCATTTCGTTTAGGTCGTGGCTCTTCAATTCAGGAATAATTTGAATGCCATACCCACCCATAACGCGCCCAGCCCCCTTCCCCCAACTGTAACAAACTTTGAGCTAGTGTCACCAAATTTGGAAAGAAGATAGCTGAAACTGTTGCTGCTGTGGCTGCACCGGCTGCATATAAAACTGTGGCAGGGCCACAGCAGGCAAAGCATTCTTGTATCACTTTTAGAAATGAAATGAAGCAGTGCGCAAATGGCACACAAAAGTAAAAATTGTAAAATTCCCTGAGAGTGAAAGAGTTATTTATGTGAATTGATCTCATCTACAGAACAATATCACATTTTCATGCTCTTAAGCCAATCGCATTCCTCTTAGTCCTCCCTTGTTGTTTCAAATTCGTGTGTGCATACAACGGCTTATAATAAGCCTGAAGCGATCGACAAAAACAGCAACAACAAATCTTTTGCATTCACAGTTATATTTATACTCTGAAATGGGTAAAGAAAGCAAAAAGAAGCATCTCCGACCCCATATAAAGTATATATTTTCTTGATCAGCATCAACAGCCGAGTCGATACAGCCATGTGCGTCTGTCCGTCTGTCCGTCCGTCCGTCCGTCCGTCCATATGTATGAACTACTAGAGACTTCAAATTTGGAACATAACTACTCCTAAGCCATAGGAAGACGAACTCTATTTCAAACTATCGATTACTATTCTGGTTTCCGATATACATAATGGAATCGATAACGAAAAAATCTCGAATTAAGAAAATATAAAAATAGAAGTTGAAACTATAACTTTATAACTTTTGTGAAAATTTGATCCAAATCGGTTAAGAAACACCGGAGATATGTATTTTATATGAATTGGTCATAAACCCAAAGAGGCAGCTTAAACTTGAACACGCTCGCGCATCGCTCTTCATGTTCGACGCTGGATGACAAAGTATGCGCGCGCTCTGAAAGTCCAACAAAGAGCGTAGTATCGCTGCCTTCTTCGCACGCACTGAATCAAAGCAAAACATATCAAAGAGGCTGCAGTTAAGTGAATTGCATAGTCTAAGCTTACACGTACTTTAGCCTTGAGCTTTGATTTAGTGTGTGAGGAGGAGGTAGGGTTATTGAACTTTATGATTGACATGCAGAGCGCGCACATCAAATAGAGAGCATGATACAATTACATAAGGTAGTTCATTCAGCAAAATCATAGTCCCTTAATATAAGTGCGAGTGAAAGAGCGTTGAATAGTGAGTGATTAACCCACAACTGATCTGTGTTTTCGAAAATTGCTCATTATAAAACAAAGAGGTAAATAGATTCATTTTTAAAAATTTTGAGTTAGCAACTAGTTTAGTCAGACTGTTTAATTAGTCCGCCAAGTATAAATAAGTGAAAATGCTGAAAGAAAATTATAAAACATAAGAAAATCTGCAAATTCTGCAGTAACACAAATTTTTGGAGTCCGCTTAAGGGTTAATTGTTTAGAAAAAATTCATCCGCACACAACCTTTCAGTTCGACAAGCAGGCACGCACTGAAAATAGGGGACCAAAAACCGAACGACTTTGGCAGCCGAATGGACCATGATAGAATTAACATGGTAGTGTCATGCCGGAGAGCCAGATACCAATGTATATGAACGTGTGAGTGCGACAGAGAGCGCCACGTTGCTCTCTTGATTTTACTCTCGGAATTGTTTTGTAAGTGGGAGTGAGTTAGGTATACAGGGGTGCCACAGAAAACGTCAGTGAAATTTGATTCCGCCAGAAGCAAAATCGTCTTAAAATTTTCACGGTGCCACAGAACTCCGAGTGATTTCATTTACTTAGTGTGTGCACAAACCTTATCGGACTTGGCTGCTAAGGGTTGACACCACGCCAGATTAAATTAGCAAAGTGTTTGTTTAGCACCTTTTGTAGTCTAAACATATCAGAATAAAGGGCTTTCAACTGGTTTCATATTTTATTACTATTTTAAAATGTTTTTGTACAGAAGTTGATTGTTTTTAGCAAATAAACACACAAGAAAACATTTAAATTTTGGCGGGAAAACAATTAAAAGATATTCGGCAACTCTAGAAGCTATCTGCCAACTGTCTGGCAACAATTTCCGCCTGACAGCAATCAGCTGTTCATAAATCATCCCCAAATTGTTTTAATTAGAAGTTGTTTTTAATTGAATATGCCGTTAGCGAGATTATTGGCCATAGAAGAGCTTCAGCGGCAGAAAATTAGGAAAGAAACCATGCAGCGAAGGGTTCTCAGAGCGTTTTCTTCTTCTTTCTTTGTTTGTTTTGGCTCTGCCATTTTCCAGATGATGCCGCTTTTAAGGCGTTGCCACCTGGCACAATTACAGCTGACCACAAATGTTTTCACAAATTGCACAACAAGTAAAACAATTTTGAAGTCAAGTTTGTGTTTACTTCAAAGAGATATTTTTTAATGCTTTATTAAAAGAAAACAGGAGTGGTTCCACAATATTTTTATTAAACACATTACTCCGAATTTATGCGTGAGAAATGTGGCATTACTGCATTGACTGCATTGAATTTGCTTCGGACTAGGTGGCAGCATCAGATTTTAGGGTTTTTGCGACGTTTTGTTTCCGCTCAAAACTAGTGAGCGTTTTGGTCTGTGGCACCGTGAAATAAAAACGGCGTGAAATTCGGGCGGAAGCGTTTTCTGTGGCACCCCTGATAAAAAAGGTTTTGTTTGTATGCGGTTGTATGCGGTCTTAAGGCCTAATTACTCCAGCGATAAGACGTAAAACGAGAAACGTAAAACGAGAGACGTAAACAGCTGTAGCGATCAACCTTACGGCAAACAATGTTAGCGATTACTCCAGACGGAAACGAGAAACGTAAAACGAGAGACGTAAAATTTTTCTGCAGAAAACAGAAAACAGACTCGTCTTACGTTTCTCGTTTCACAGCTGATATCATTTCTTGTTTTTTTGGCTTGTTCATTAGTTGTGCTGCAATTCATAACTAATAATAATAATAATAAACATGGAAATAAATGACCATGACGCTCCTTTCGCACTTCCCTTATAATTTTGAACATTGTGCACAAACAAAAAAACAGTGTGCCTATTTCCTCCATTTCCATATCCATTTTGGAAAAGATAAAATATAAATAGATCCAAATAAATTCGTTCACTTCAATTCTTGTTGCCTTTGTTCGCTTTGTTTTAATGTGCACAGCTGTTTACGTATTACGTTCAGAGTAATTGCAAAAAAATTTACGTCTTTCGTCTCTCGTTTTACGTTTCTCGTTTTACGTTTCTCGTTTTACGTCTTATCGCTGGAGTAATTAGGCCTTTACCCATGGTTGAATTATACATGGTTCATGATGAAATAACATAAGGTGGTCCCGTCGGCAACAGACATCCACTTATTGTATGCTTGCAATAAGTGCGAGTGAAAAGAACATAGTATAGTATGTCGTATTGAGTGTGAGTGAGGCGGCAATGTGATTGTTCTCGTCAACAAGCAAACGTGCACTGAAATAAGTGTATACTTCGTAAAACTTCGGCTGCCGATGGGACCACCTTATGTTATTTCATCATGACATGGTTATGCTAAGAGAGAGAGCTCGCTCAATTTTTAGGAGCCTGTTGTTAGTCGCAAAGCAGCTGTCAACGTGGTAAGTTGTGAGTGCGGACGAATTTTTCGTGCAATTTTTAGGTTATGTTACTTTTTTTAGATAAAAAAAAACCTTAATGATAAATTAAAATTACAAAAAGATAAGCAACGAATAATGGGCCATCGCAAAATGTTAAAAATATTACTTTTAAATTGTTAAATAAATGCTTTTAATTTAATTTATACATTCGAATTTTCTTTCTTAAAAGTTAAAAATTAACTTCACAATATACATACATTAAACGCTCTGAAATTAGAGCCGCGGTTGAAAAATGTAAACAAAATCACACATCGTTCTATCTCTTTTTTGCTCACAAAAACAAGACGATAAAGCAATATCGAGAGAGCAATTATGCTATCTCTCTTGCACTCGCGTGGTCTTATCAACAGGCTCCTTCTGTTACGCATGACTTAACCTTGTATAATTCAACCATGGTCTTACCCATGGTTGAACTCATGATACAATCAACATGGTAGTGTCATGCCGGAGAGCTAGGTACTTGCCATATATAAGTGCGAGTGCGAGGGAGAGGGCTAAGCTGCTCTCTGAATTTTACTCTCTTGAGGTTGTTAAAGGGCTGTTTTGCAAGTGCGATAGAGTTAAGTATAGAAAGTGTTTTGCTGTATGTATGCGGCCGATATATTTTGGTTGCTTTGTCGTGACCATGATCAGTGAACTGCACGGGTGTCACTTTTCGGCACCTTACGTACACCCATAAAATTATGAGTGCCGGTGGCACACTTCACCCTAAAAAGAAAGTAACAATGCGCACACACACAAAAAATAGCGGGTGTTGCGAGTGGCCTGCACATCGCGCACTCATTCACCCATTGTGTTTTTACACTTTTTACGCCTACGTACCTACACTCATAACGGAATGTAGCAGCAGGCAACAAGTAAAAACAGGCACCCATGCAAAAAAGGTTCGGGTACGCAAAACACAAGTAAAACACCATGGTGTTTTACTTGACACCTTGGTGTTTTACTTGACACCATGGTGTTTCAGTTATATTTTTGTCAAAAAAGGGTGTTTTGCCTTCATATGCATCAATACCTGCAAGCAGTGCAGCAGCAAAACGATTTTTTTCTTTGGCAGGAAATATCATAACATAAAAAAGAAATAGATTGGGACCAAAATCTGTAGATTCCCTACTTTTTTTTACATTCTTTTTATAAAAATTTAATAGATTAAGTTAAAAATTATAATTTTTACTATAAGTTTATTGTTAGTTATAGTTATAAGTTTTAAGTTCCTTAACCTTAGTTTATTAAATACTTACATAAATACTCAAAAATAAAATAATAGCCGCAATTTATAGCATGTCAATATTTTTACTATTTTGTTATAGCTACTTAAAAAAAAAAACAAGGACGCACACAAGACAACAAAAAACCCATGTCGCCGAAAACATTCCATCGCTCGATTCCGTGTTCACTCTCACACCCACCCCTTCACGCTAGTGTTTTTTGCTTTACTCGCACTCATGCACACATGCAAAAAGTATACGGTACCTATAGATACCCGGGTGCGTCTACACACCCGACATTTATTGCTGAGTGTGTGCTCGCATCCGTCTTTACTGGGTCTTAAGACACCCGGGTGACAAAAACACCATGGTGTTTACTGGGTGCACTTGTAGTTGCAGTGCACTCATGCAGTTCTCTGACCATGATACAATCAACCATGATGAAATAACATAAGGTGGTCCCGTCGGCAACAGACATCCACTTATTGTATGCTTGCAATAAGTGCGAGTGAAAAGAACATAGTATACTGAGTGTCGTATTGAGTGTGAGTGAGGCGGCAATGTGATTGTTGATTAACCCTTAGCATGTCCGTAGGGTTTGAATATGCCATTTATAATAATAAGACGAGACATTGTTTTAAAGTTTAATTTTTAATAATTTTGCATTACCAATTAAACGCTGCTTTTGGTTCTTAATACAAATTTTTTTGTTTAAATATTTAACTTTAAAATATATTCTTATTTTAAAATAAAAAGAAATTACAAACTTATCCAGCTCTACATGTTTCATATCACACTTCGGTACATGAACAAGACTCACTCCCGTCACAACTTTGCAGCAAAATTTGCAATATTTCATATTGTTATGTGCACGCTCAAGGGTTAATAAACAACAAAAGAAAATTCGTCCGCAGACAACCTTTCTCGTCAACAAGCAAACGTGCACTGAAATAAGTGTATACTTCGTAAAACTTCGGCTGCCGATGGGACCACCTTATGTTATTTCATCATGCAATCAACATGGTAGTGTCATGCGAGAGTGTGCCCTCTTTTTTTTAAGTACTAGTTGTCAGTCGCTAAGTGCTAAATGTCACAAAAAAGCGCTAGGAAAATGAAAATAAATACATAAAAATAAATAAATAAATGTTATGATAATTGTAATAAACAGAAATAGATAGCAATAGGAATAATATTAAGAAATCAACATTTGAATTCTAAACTTCTAGACTGCTAGTGCTGTGGTCGCTCAGATTCCACAATGATCGTGATGCACATCGAGAGGGAGATTCGCGCTCAGGACGAGCGCAAAACGGTCAAGCAGTCGTGTTCTGAGGTTGAGGAGCACGGACGCAAAACCATACATACATATAAACGACAAGACTGCAAAAAGTGCGTGGGTGAAAGTGGTGCCGCTGCGAAAATTATAAGAATTATAATTAGTGCAAAAAGGTGAAATAAATAATAAAGAGTAAAAGTAAACCTAAATAGCAAAACAGTGAAAGATAAAAAGGAAGATCTATACTAAGGAATAGAGTGAGAATAGCGGCTGTGACCGCATTAGAAAAGACGTAATTAAATATGGATTTTAAAGACGTATTCCGCGAATCTAAGCAAAAGAAGAAGAGCGTATGGCAAAAAATTGACTACTTATGGACTCAACGAGGTGACCTGACCAGTTGGATAGAAAGTTTAGAAATTTAAAGAACACGTATGAAAAAATTAAAACTAAAAATAAGAGAACTGGTCAAGGTGCTTCGAAGTGTGAATTTTATAACGAGATGGAGGCCATTTTTTCTGACGATTTGACGGTATCAGGGGCCAATACGTTGGATACTCTATCAATGAATGAATAATGGCTTGACGAGGAGTTTGAGGCTTTTAGGGAGGATTTACAAACTGACACAAGCAGGAAAGAGAATGATGGGTGCAGCTCAGAGCTTTTGGACGATGAATATTCGTCCAACTCAATGTCTTCGACTGTCAATTCGAACAAGCGGAAACGCGCTGCAACTGCTGAACGGAAAAGGATTTAGCAGACAATTACAATTGTAATTAATAATAATAATATTAAATAACAAGTGGAAACTTTGCAGACGGACGCAACCGACTGCGATAAACTCGATACCAGTATTAAAACCGGTAAAAAGAGGCCTGATTGCAAAGGGGTGCGGATGCAGCCGGGGTGTACGCTGCATCAAAGATTGTCTGATACAGATGGGGATGCCAACAGCTATCTTCCTGCCAAATTTGGTGGCTCTAGCTTTAAGTTTGTTAAGGGAAGGGGAAGGGGGCTGGGGGCGTTTTGGGTGGGCGTGTCATCCAAAATTTTGATGCAGATCTTTGTGGAATGCCAATTGCAATCTTCCTAGCAAATTTGGTGACTCTAGCTCAAAGTTCTTAAAAGTTGGGGAAAAAGGGCTTGTGGCAGGCGTGGCGCCAAGATATCTTTGGGGGTCACTACAAGTTATCTTCCTACCAAGTTTGGAGACTCTAGCTCAAAGTTTTTAAAAGTTGGGGAAGGGGGGCTTGGGGTAGGCGCGGCGCAAAGATATCTTTGGGGGTGACTACCAGTTATCTTCCTACTAAGTTTGGAGACTCTAGCTCAAACACTATGAAAGATACACGCATTCCCGCTTTTAACGAAAAGTTGGGGCGGCTGAGGTGGGCAAGGGCGGTATGGGTGGGTGCGGCATCCAAAATTTTTGAGGCAATTTTTTCGGGGATGCCAGTAGCTATCTTCCTACCAAATTTGGTAGCTCTAACTGTAAGGGTGTGCGGAAACGGTAGATTTACCGATTTTGAGCTATCGAATTTATCGATTTGCCAGCCTCCCAGTTATCGTATAACCCCAATCTTGACACTTTATCTGTCCCGGCCATAGATAAAGACATTTGCAAAGTTTCAAGTCTCTAGCTTGAAGGCTGTGGAAAAAAGTTGCGTTCATACAGACGGACAGACACCATGACGGACATTGCACAAACCCAATATACTCTTTACCTTCGGTATCGAGTATAATTATGTAACATGCAACATGCCATGATGATATGACTTGAGCACGCTCAATTATTGACCTTGTGTAGCAGAGTCGAAAAATACCGTTTTGCTGCTGATCTTAGCATATATAGGGCTGTTTTTGTACATCATGCATTCTGCCGGGCTGGCCAACGTAAACATTTATAAATTTGCATGAGCTGTCACATATTCCTTGCAAAATAATAGAATGAAATTGATTCCGGTTATGGAAATCGTGGGAGTTTCCAACGGGCTGTCTTATAGGAAGGTGTCACCCATCAATTGCACCTATCACGCGGGGAAATCTCCTGACCTCCTTTCAAAAATGTCGGCAGTTATGGCTCTAGAACGGCTGAACTGGGTTTGCAAAAAAATTAGTGGGGAGGTTGCTAAGAACCAGGAGAACGACATAGGATATGTCACGTTATGTTATCAAGTTAGTTGACTGTGTTAAATGTGTCAAATATAAAATCTCCGTTTGAAAAATACAAGAAAACAGTTGAAGCTCAGTTACCCGAACTTATCTTAACGTGAACTGAATTAGAAAGTTAATTTGAACTTGAAACTGAACTACAAGCGATTACCCAAAACTTGAACTTAATGAACAGGTGTTGGTAATATTTATTGACATTCTCACGAATTTTTTGACATTCTCAAAACTAAGCGCGACTTTCTGCCGTAGTATTTTGCAAGTGTTTCAAAAATAATAAATTCAATAATAATGGATGATATGGTGACAATATACAGGGTGGGGCAACATAACTCCCGTATTTGAAGTGTGCGTCATTCCGTTTAACGATAACCTGGAAGGCTGGGCGTGTTACCTCTCAGTGCGTGATCATGCGATGGAGCAACGTGCAAAGAGCATTTGCCGTAGAGGCCTATTTATCCAACGATGGCTCAGTGATCGCAACACAGCGAGTGCAAAGGCCTCTGATGGAGTTGTCGGGGGTTTGTCTCAGCCCAGTATCGCATGTCTTGTTTATTGACACTTCTGCTCAGATGAAAGTGAGCTCCATCACTTCGGATGCGGGAATTATTTGGCCCCACCTTGTACTATATGTATTTAATACAAATGGGTATATTAAGTTTGGAAATGCCGGAATGGCACTTCGACAAATCAATAGAGATCGGAATGTCGCTGGGTCCTACCGAAAAACGTTCAGCAAAATTAAGAACATAGATGATTCGCAATTTTTCGTTCATAATAGAATGCCAAAAACTCATATTAACTTGTTGCTAACGTGGTTGGGTAATTGTCTATCGCGTTCAAGACAGCAGATAAGTATGGAAGAACCGCCTTCCATTACTTTGTTGCAACTTTTTATGAGTTTTGAAACTTTTTATACAAATGTTATTGTTTTAATGAAATCAATGTTTTTGGCACATGGCACAAGTAAGCAGTCAATAGCTTGGAGCTATGTATAAGATTGGCAAAACAAAAGTGAGAAAAATTATTTTGGAGACACCAACAAGTCACAGTATGAAGAAATTAAAGCGGGATTCAGGAGGAAGTGGTACATCCAAATTGTGTAGGTGCTATAGATGGCAAGCACATCGCAATGAAGTGTCCAAAAAACTCCGGCAGCTGCAGATTTACCTATACAAAATATTTCAGCATTGTGCTTATGCCTGTTTGCGATGCGCGATATATATTTACAGACGTAAGCATAGGCAGTTACGGGAGTGAAAGCGATGGAGGTAACGGAATCTCAAAACCATTTCCGCACTATTTTGTTGCGGATGCAGCCTTTCAATTAACGACAAATGTAATGAAGCCGATTGCTCCAGGACGTGCAGGAGAAATGCTGGATTTGAAGGCAAAAGTGTTCAGTTATCGGCTATCTCGAGCGCGATGTACCATTGAAAATGCTTTTAGAATACTCGCGGCACGATGGCGCATTTTGAACACGACATTGGAGCTTATGCCAGAAAACTGCGAGTCTATTGCGCTAGCTTGCATACGTAAATTTTGGGTGATTGGAGTAACGACGTTGGTCCTAACGGTATTTTAAGAGCGCAGCAAATTCGTGACAAATTATGTAGATATTTCAGCGCAGAGGGGGCAGTTCCATTAGAGCCCAATTTATAAATTAAAATAAAATACATAGGTAAATAAATGCAGATATTTTTAAAGCAGTTTTATTTCGTTGATTATTACAAAAAAAAAATGTATTGCAGTTTATAGATTACATTTCGTTGCTCTCTAGCTGCGCATCCAGCGGCAACTTCATTAGGCTCATTATTCTTTCCATTTTTTTATAAGATGCATTTCACTCAAAATGGCGTACGCCGTTGTGCTGAAACCAAGGGTCACTTTATCCTCTTGCTTATTTAATACATTCTGCACATAACTATTGAATGGTTGGTTTATTTCGCCCAGCATTTCCGTAAGGTAATTTTATTTTTATTTTGGCACGCTATTCCGCTTGTTGATTGTTGTTAGCTCGGGTGATGCCATCGGTGTCGACGTCGTCTGTAGATGTGTAGATGATGCTCTGGATCATGATGAAATAACATAAGGTGGTCCCGTCGGCAACAGACATCCACTTATTGTATGCTTGCAATAAGTGCGAGTGAAAAGAACATAGTATAGTATGTCGTTTTGAGTGTGAGTGAGGCGGCAATGTGATTGTTCTCGTCAACAAGCAAACGTGCACTGAAATAAGTGTATACTTCGTAAAACTTCGGCTGCCGATGGGACCACCTTATGTTATTTCATCATGCTCTGGATGACATGGACGCTTCATTTGAAGGAGTCGCCATCTCCGTTGCTGCATTTAGAATCGAATCGTTACTGTGATCATATACAAAAGTAAATCACTGCGAATTGTTATCCAGCGCTGGAGATAATGTTACCAATGATCCGACATCAACTTAGGCGCAACAGATACCAGAGATTCATTCGACACGTAGCTCGTGCGTTGCCTTTAAAAAGAATAGAACAATATTATAATTTAAAATGAAACACAATAACTGTTTAACCTACTGGCGCTTCAGCATATGGCCTCTTAAAATAGACATGGAATCAAAATTAATCCAGTCGTCTCCACTTTTCGCGCCACTTCCTGATGGACATTCCATTTGCCAAACGATTTTGTTGTATCGTTCCCTTAGCGAAGTCCAGCGCCGCTCACATGTATCCACTTAAAAATAAAAAGATGGGTGTCTGTAAAGTTTGTTTACGGACGATAGTCTCACGTGACAACGTCATAAGAGAACACTGATAAAATGATTTCATTCTTTTGTGAATATATTATTTATTTTTTGCAAATATTATTATTTGCAAAACCATTCAAATTTACTTTTTGTTTTGCTTTTGACCGCCACCAGCAGAACAACAAAGAGCGCACATGCATACGCATAAATACGCACAGACACACACAAAAACTTACAAACAAACATAGCAAACTTCTTTAATAAGTGAATGATGAGTGTGGGATACCCTACCTAGTTCATTTGCTATATTAATTGGTTAATTAATTAATATTCTTAAACTATTTTTAGTAATTTCTCAATTGTTTGCTAAGCGCCAACTTATGCTTATTAAGTATGCAATTATTGCATATATACAATATCCACAGTAGCACTTATATAATATTAGGGTTCATAACATTCATCATTCGTCAGTTCATTTTCTTATTATAGAAGTCCACTATGTTTGTCTGTAAGTGTGTGTGTGTGTTGTGTCTGTGCATTCACGAAGAAGCAAAACAGCCTTGGACGAATGATGATTGCTGCATACCCTAACTAGCTTATTTGCTATATTTATAAATTAATCAATTAATATTATTAAACTATTTTAGTAATTTCTCAATTGTTTGCTAAGCGCCAACTTATACTAATCAAATTATGCATTTATAGCAAATGTATTATTGAAGTACATGTCCACAATAACACTTATAATTTATTAGGGTATTCAACACTCGTCATTCTTGTTGCTTAACAGCTGCATGGCTCGACCGTCCCGTGCTGGGTAACCATAATGATGGTAATAATGATGGTAAACATAATGATGGTAACCATAATGATAGCAACGATGATGAGTGAAACGATGATGAGTGCAACGATGATGAGTGTAACGATGTTGAGTGTAACGATGATGAAGACTTTTTTGAACATGCAGCCTGTGCTCATCAATTTATAAGACGTTATCACGTCAAAAACAATAAACAAAAACAAGAAGAAACGTTGCAGTCGGACGCAACCGACTGCGATATACTCGATACCAGTATTAGAACCGGTAAAAAGAGGCCTGATTGCAAAGGGGTACGGATGCGGCAGGGGTGTAAGCTGCCTCACAAATTGTCTGATGCAGATGGGGATGCCACCAGCTATCTTCCTTCCAAATTTGGTGACATTAGCTCAAAGTTTGTTAAAGGTGGGGGAAGGAGGTCTGGGGGCGTTGCGGGTGGGCGTGGTATCCAAATTTTTGATGCAGATCTTTGTGGAATGTCAATTGCTATCTACCTACCAAATTTGGTGACTCTTGCTCAAAGTTTGTAAATGATTGGGGAAGGGGGGCTATGGGCGGTATGGGTGGGCGTGGCTCCAAAATATCTTTGGGGGTCGCTACCAGCTATCTTCCTACCGAATTTGGTGGCTCTAGCTCAAACAATGAAAGATACACGCATTTCCGTTTTTAACGAACCGTTGGGGTGGTTGGAGGTTGCTAGGGCGGTATGGGTAGGCGTGGCATCCGAAGTTTTGAAGCACTTTTTTGGGCGTCATCACTTATCATGTCGCAAAATTTGGTGGCTGTAGCTCAAAAACTGAGGAAGATATGGTCGTTTTGGATTTCAAACTGCGGGGGGCTGGGGTGGTGGGCGTGGCTTCAAATCCAATGCTGATCTTTGGGGGCCGTTATTAGCTATCATCCCACAAAATTTGGAGACTCTAGCTCAACAACTCTGAAAGAAACACGCATTCCCGTTTTTAACGAAAAGTTGGGGCGGCTGGGGTTGGCTAGGGTGGAATGGGTGGGCGTGGCATCCAACAGTGAATAGTGCATTTAGACAGTGAATAGTTTTAATTGTACTGTATTGCTTTTTACTTTATTAAATTTTCTGTTTTTTGCGAGTTGCGAAGAACGCCATGCTGTGACCAACACGATCAAATCTTTCCTGACGAAGCCGTAATGCAACAAGGATTCGAAACATTGTGAGTGAAAGAACTGAAGAAGAACAAGAAATAGCGCGTGAAGAGCTCCGCGTTAGTATGGCTCGACTTCGTGCTTCTCAATCACACCAGCAAAGCGAGGCAGCCCGTGAAACGGCTAGGTGGTTGGTAATGCGAAATCGTCGGGCAAGCCTCAGAGATAAACAAGTAGATAATTTACGACACACAAGAAAATATATATAAAATAATACAAATAAATAGATTTGAATCGAGCAGCGTTTCGATACGATTGCAGCACTGATTACGGCGTGCATATTAGCGTCCGTATTGAGCCGATGGACGTTGTTTGCGAGTATTGTGGCGCATTGAAGTTGTCCGGGGAAGCGCCCGGATTGTTCTGCCTTAGTGGGAAAGTAAAATTGCCATTATTGACTCTACCACCAGAGCCATTGCATTTATTACTTCGTGGCGAACACCCCAATTCACAACATTTTCTAGCAAACACTCAAAAATACAATGTCATTGTTTCTAAATGACATAAATCGGGGCAGGCGTTATCGAAGAACGAGTATTTAATCCGATATTCAAGATACAAGGACAGATTAACCATCGAATTGGATCATTACAACCTCTCGAGGATGCCCTGCATAAACTTTTACAAATATCCTTCATGGGCAACATTGAGGAACAATTTGATCGACGTCAAGAGATAAATGCAGCAATGAAAAAAGCCATACTGCAGCAGTTGATCTTGGAACTACTGGCAGTGTTTGGCGGAAATTTTCTGACAGTACAATTAATGCGCCTCCAAAACATCTCGAGTTATTGCGTAGATTTTTCAATGTTCTGTGAAGTGCTTCCAATGCATGTTTATGAGCAATTGTGCATTCCAATAAACATGTTGTTTCTTCAATAGTTTGAAGATTTAACGGTAATATTAATGCTGAATGCGCCATACGGCATCCTTCCATCACTGATGATTCAACAGGGGTACATTCGTTTTAACTAATTAATCTTATCACCAGGAAATCATATTCACATTCCCGTTCAAATTCTTGCCAAATAAATGCCTAGCCTGACTAATAAATTACTGCACATGAGGTAAGACATGTCTTCGATCAAGATCAAAGCCTGAATCTTTATTTGTAATAGTACCTTATAATTGAACGAAATACAGGAAAAACACAGCATCGCGTGGCCGGGTCTGCTTGTAAATAAATGGCATAGCGACATAATCTCGCAGCCACAATCTCGCCGTTTTCAAAACGTCATAATTCGCGCGAGATAATGTCGTTTCCCAACGACATAAGATCGGAGAAAAAAAACGACATAAACTTATGTCGCTTTAAGCCGACATAATAAAAAAAAAAAACGACATAAGATCGCCGCCAGTTTTTTACTATGCATTCACATTTTGAGTAAATAATGTTTTTCTTAAAAAAGCTGTTATATAATATTTTTATATACATAACTTTAATTTAAATGGCCATAATATAACACTCAGTGTCATAAGGGTCGTAATGACTCTATAAGAAGTACAATAACGCCGGAGCTTATAAGTATTTATTATAATTAGCCGCCGCTGCGTACTTTTATAAAGGCTGGAAGAAATAAGAGATATGGGCATAGCAATATTAAATATTTTTAATCTTATTATATAGTTTTAAAATGCTTTTAAAATATGGTAATTTTAAGTTCTTGTGTATGGATTTCTTCTGTTTTTATATTTTCGTTTACTTTTTCAAAATAATAATGTCGATAATGTCGTCCTGAAACGACATAAGATCGCCGAGTAAAAACGACATAAGATCGCCGAAAAATTGTACTGGCGAGATTATGTCGGAACAGTTCATGACAAAGATGTACAGACCAAAAGTCTACACATTTTTTTACGAGAGCTGCAAGATTTGCCTTATTATAAATCAAAGAACCGAAAGATTTACTCTCAGCGCTGCATTTGTGTTTGAAGTTAGAGAATCAACCTTTTTTTCAATCCACAAAATTAGCAAAGGCTAAACAGGAACCAGAGCCCCGAAAGATATTCATCAACAACCAATTTCACCCACAGCAGTTCGTACCACAGTTTGCACCACCCAGGTCCATGGCCACGAAACTACAGTCGCGCCCAGTACCTATGGAATGAATCCCAGTCAGACAAAAATGGTGAGCTATAACGGACTTTGCCTCGGAGCTGGCAAAAGACCACCAGGTCCAATGCGACAAAAAAAATTTCAACACACAGGCTTCCAACGACAAAACTGAAATACGATCCGCCGAAACTTGCGCTACAATGACAGAATACGAACATGCAATGACAGACTATGACGACAATAATAACTTAGAGGAAGGGTTGAACGATTACGTAAAACAGATTGACGAACCCGACACTGATAACAATGCATACAAACAACACGAAAATGCTTCTTTAAATTTATCAGAGTAAAATGATCCTCACTACTAATTTTATATGCAAGAATGGGCAATTTGTAAAAATTTTAATAGATACCGGATCAAATAGAAACTACATTCAACCAAAATTTATAAACAATCAAATCATAAACAAAAAATATGGGTGTCTGTAAAGTTTGTTTACGGACGATAGTCTCACATGACAACGTCATACGCGAACATTTATGTGTGCCAACCGTACGCACTCGCTGGTAAATCGCAATTCTGAGTTGCAATTGGCGAACTACATATGTATATGCACAAACTCAAGGAAGAATGACAAAACATAACGGCTCTTACACAGTCCCGTTAGGCTCTTACACAGTCCCGTTATATTCTATCTCTATTCCTCTTTGATATCTGCTATGCATGTTATTGTATGGAATGTGACTTTTGCCTACACATTTGTTTTTCTACAATTATATTCGTAACGCAGCTCAAATTGTTTACAAATATGAAAATATTTTGATTTCATCTATTTGAAATTGTTCTGCAAGCCCGGTTGACAACAATTTTTTATAAAAAATATGTTATCAACAAACTATTAAACATTTAAATTCAATTGAATGCATACACACAATGTCTATTCGCGTGATTTCTAAAGTTCAGGGTATCGTCTAGTCGATAATTTAGTTGAAAAAAATAAAAAATTAAATATTCAAGAAATTGCCACGCGGTGTTGAACTCGGGTCTTAAAAAATGAAAATCAAAATCATGTGCAATTACGGAGCGTCTACGCAGCAGCGCCAGAACTATTTTTACATTATGTATGCGTTAATGCTTAGTTGTATTGCAGGTTACGTTTTGATGGTAATAATGATGGTAACTATGATGATTGTAACTATGATGAAGACTTTTTTGAACATGCAGCCTGTGTTCATCAATTTATAAGACGTTATCACGTCAAAAACTTTTTAACGTTTTAATAAAGTAGCAAGCTTTTTTATAATCAACGACTAAGAAGTATAATTCTTTTATGCTTATGATGCCATTGATGCTGTTTTAGGCAACGATAGTTAGAAGAAGCGAGGCGCAGTAACCAAAATTAAAGAATAATGTCATGATTCTCAAAAAAGGTAGCGGAATCCATATTTTAGAAAAAAGTTTCGAAGCTGTAAACACTATTATTCCGAGAAAGTTCCATTTGTCCGATATACAGAAAACATATTTAAGTAAATTACTCAAATTATTTCCAGACCTTTTTGGCGACCCCAATCAAAAACTGACCTACACAGAAATCCAAACCTCGTCTGACACCCCAGTTTGCTCAAAGATGATACCAGTATACTATGACGCCAAAAAAACAAAGTAAGCAACCAGGTAAGAGAGCTTCTGGAACACGGAGTAATTCGGCCTTCCCGCTCCCCGTACAACTTACGAGTGGGGAATGTACACAAAAAAGCATAAGCTACGGGCGGAAAGAAATATCACATGGTTATTGATTATCGTATACCTATCCAAATAACTCTCGCAGATAAGTACCCCATCCCTGAAATAAATGAGTTACTTTCTCAACTAGACAACAACAAAGTATTCTCTGTTCTAGACCTCAAACGTGGATTCCACCAAATTCCATTAAAAAATAGCGACATAGAAAATGACGCTTGCTCAGTGAGCAATGAAATATATTAAGTTAAACGACCCCCAGTCGGTCTCATAAATGAGCCCCTGGGCACAATCTTTCACACTCTGCAGGATGCCAAAATGAAGAATCTGTTGGTCAAATGCGAGTTTAAGAAAAACTAAGTCGAATTCCTCTGTTTCGTTTTTTCTGACCAAGGAATAAAAACAATCCCAAGCAAAGTCGCAGCGGTAGCAAACTATCCCTGCCCTAAAACCAGAAGAGACTTAAGATTTTTAACAGGCCTTTCTGCCTACTATAGAAGATTTAAATAAAATTACACTTAATATGCAAAGCCCCTTACCTGAAAAGGGACATGTGTCAAAAAGAATTTCATTAACAAAAATGTATTTCACTAACAGAAGAAGCACTAGAAGCAAAGACCATACACTTCCATAGACTGGACCAATCGCTCTTAAGAAAAAATCGCTTGAAAAACATAAGTATGCGGGTAACATCGGGTGCAAAAACGACAATTTACTTTGCAAACACACGAAGCAGAGGAGGAAAGACAGCACACAGCTATGATAGATTTTTGTTATTTTCGTGTAGCTGTTTTTCTGTTCGCCCAGAGTGAGCAAGCCGATGAAGGCAGAGCAAATGAAATGAAATGACATGTATGCATGCTTGTATGATGAATATTGTATACCCTTATAAAATATAAGTGCGGATATGTAGTTTAATAAACTATTGTTAGCAATTTCGCAATTGTTAACTTAGCGCCAACTTAAACAAATCAAAATATGCAAGTATTGCATATAATGTATTGAACAAAATACTCACAATAGCACGTATATATTATTATTATTATTATTATGTTGGGGGTAATGCACTGCGACCAAACTGATCTATTGTGCCCCCTTCTTGGCCTATACCTCTTCCATCAGACCCAGGTTTTGCATGAAGGCAAGTATCTTTGTTGGGTCGATGGTTTCTAAGTCGCTAGGTTGCACAATGTGTTTCCCTAGAAAGCTACTTCTTTTCCTTGCTAAGGCTGCACATTCTGCTATAATGTGCAAGGAGGATTCTCCTTCCATTTGGCAGAATCTGCAAATCTCGCTACTGACTATACCTAGCTTTGCTAGGGGACCTCCTAGTCTACAATGTCCTGTCAAAAGACCGGTGAGTATCCTGAGTTTTTACCCATTGCTATTACTTGCTTAAACCGTTTAAGGTTATAGCTGCCTAAGAGAAGCTTTGCTTGTCTGAGTCCTGGTGTTCTTGCCCAGCTCATTCTTCGCAGAAATCTCTCTTCGTTTTTAAGCTCTTGCCGTATTGTGCTTCTTCTCACCCCACAGTACGGCTCAGGTCCTATTAGGGGTGTCGCTGCCCCCAGTCTTGCTTGCTTATCTGCCTCTTCGTTCCCTGCTATGTCGACATGTCCCGGGACCCATCTTAGGGCAAGCCTATTTTGTGATCCCAGAGTGTCTAGCTTGGTTCGTACCTCACGAACTACCTTTGACCTGATTTCGGTCTTACTAAGTGCTCTTATTGCTGCTTGGCTATCGGATAAGATGGCTATGTCTCTATTCCGATAGTTACGCTTTAAATTAAAGTCCACACACCTCCCTATTGCACACACCTCAGCTTGGAATATGCTGGTGTGCATACCTAGGGGCTCATGGTAGGTTAGCCGAGGGCCTACCACACCAAGACCGGAGCCTTGTTGTGTCAGGGATCCATCGGTGTACCATTTTATGGTATGTGGCTTCATGTTGTGGACCTCTTCTAGAGATGTCCACTCCTTTTTGTTACAGAGGTGAACTTGAAACTTTTGCACGAACATACATGTGTTCGGCTCTCATTTCGTCCCTTGGCTGTGCCAGTAGGGGAAGTTCACCCGATAGCATATCTGCCTCTACTCGACTAAGAACGTGTCCTCTCCCAACTCCCTCAACGGACATTCTTAAAAGGGTTGCCTTCTGTTGTAGCCTAATTGTGTGATGGAGTGGTGTTATCTCCAATAGAACCTCAAGCGCTGATGTGGGGCAAGTCCTCATCGCGCCCGTGATTCCTACACAGGCCATTCTCTGAAGCTTTTGAAGCTGCTTCTGCACAGTGACTTGCTGTGCCTTATCTCCCCATGCAATCACTCCGTACGTGAGCATGGGCCTTACTACCATAAGGTATAGCCATCTTATTATCTTTGGCGATGTTCCCCACGACTTCCCGGCTATGCTACGACACGTGTACAGCGCTCTGCAGCACTTCGCAATCGTATTTTGAACATGGGTGCCAAAATTTAATTTACTGTCAAAAGTGACCCCAAGGTATTTAACTTCCTTGCTTGTTTCTATTGGACTCCCTGCGAGCCTAATCTCTCTCATCCTTTGTAGCTTGTATCTTCTGGTGAATGGAACGATGACTGTTTTTGCAGGGTTTAGGTTGAGGCCAACCTCACTACACCAATCATGCGTGATCCTTAGTCCCAGTTGAACAGTATCACAAAGAGTTTCTTCATACTTGCCTCGAGCTATTATCACAATGTCATCTGCATAGCCCTGACATTGGATGCCCCTGTTCGCAAGTCTACTTAATAGATCGTCTACTAGTATACTCCATAAAAGAGGTGATAAGACCCCCCCTTGTGGACAGCCCCTTTGGTTGTTACTGTTACGGTACTATCTTGTATAGGTGCCGTAGCCTGTCTGGACCCTAGTAAAGATGAGATCCATCTACTAGTTGTACTGTCCAGCCCTCTTCTATTCAAGGTAGCCTTGACAGCATCATGTGATGTGTTGTCGAAAGCCCCTTCAATGTCTAAAAATGCACAGACTGCTACTTCTTTGTTTACTACTGCCGCCCGCAGAGTGCGGTGCAGCTCATACAGGGCAGTGTCTGTTGACCTGCCTGTTCTGTATGCATGCTGCGTTGCTTGCAGTGGACTCTGTGTAAGCAGAGTACTCCTAATATTGTAGTCCACCAACTTTTCCAACGTTTTCAGCAAAAACGATGTTAAGCTGATGGGTCTGAAGGACTTTGGGTTGGTGGTATCTGTTTATTTATTTATTTATTTACTGATTATTCCTAGTGCTACAAGTAAAAGTACTTATAAATTATTGCACTAGTCACTTTTACATTTGCTATTTAAACATACAAAACATTATTATTATTTTAATTATTCTAAACAAAATGACTTTAATACTACCTATGTGATAAACATCAAAATATAAATTCAAAAACAAAAATATAAGCTCAAAAACAAAAAAAAGTATCCATTACCCTATGACCCTCATTATTGTTGTCATTACCATCATAAATCAATTCGCTGTAAATATGTCTTTAGCTTAGATTTAAAAATTGATGTGCTTCTAACGGTCTTAATCTCCAGTGGCAACTGATTCCAAAGTCGAGCAACCCATACAAAAAAGTGCCTGTCGGAGGATGCAAGCTTAGTTCTAGGACGAACAACATTACAGGTTCTTAATGACACTGCAAAGCGTAGTTTCTCATATAAATAATCAGGCGCTTTTGTGTATATAATGTCATGAAGCAGATTTAAAGTTTTATACTTAGTCCAGTTTCTTCAGTCTAAGTCAAAAATACAATTTGCAAAACATGTAACATGATCATATCTCTTAAGTCCAAAAACATAACGTGCTACACTATTGAAGGCTACTTTAAGCTTTTGCTGACTAGCAATATCACAGTTTGAGAAAATTTCAATGCCATAAAATAGTATGGGGGTTACAAGAGTTTTTGCGATGGTCATTCTTGTTTTAACAGGCAGCCAGGGCTGTGTTAGAACAATCTGCCGAAGAACTCCATAGGTCTTTCCCACAGCCTTATTTACCTGGTCTTTCCATGTAAGTGTATTGTTAAATGTAATCCCTAGATTGTCAGCCTTTTCTACATATTTAATTTCTACATTGTCAACACACAGTTTACTTAAATTGCTAACATTTAATTTTTTTTTAATAATAACAATACATTTACATTTAGAAGGATTTAAACAAAGACCATTGTTACCTGCCCATTGACACACACGTTACAGATCATTATTACAAAACATGACACACTGGTTAATCTGACTTACTGGACGACTCACATATAATTGGACATCATCAGCATACATATGAGCTTCACACATAGACAAAACATTTGGAAGATCATTAACATATATTACAAAAAGAAGAGGACCAAGAACTGATCCCTGAGGAACACCACGGGTGGTCGCAATAAGGTCAGAGGTGGAGTGCTGTACAACTACGGCCTGTTTTCTATTTTTCAAGTATGAGACCATTAACTTGACTGCCGCATTTGAGAAGTTATAAAGATTGCTTAACTTTGTTATCAAAATTTCGTGGCTAACCGTGTCAAAAGCCTTACTGAAATCAAGAAGCGTTAAAAGGGTAACTTCATTATTGTCCATATGGTTTCTTATGTCCTCAACAATTTTTAATACAGCGGTTGTACAGCTTTTCTTTTTCCTAAACCCAGATTGCTTGTTGCTAAGTAAGTTATTGGTGTCCAAAAAAGCTGAGATTTGGTTTGCCAATAATTTTTCAAGGACTTTGGACAAGAATGGCAATATGGCTATCGGTCTAAACTCATGTTTGCCTTTTGGGATGGGCGTAATTTTAGCGATTTTCCACGTCTCAGGAAATGTGGACGTGGTTATTGCATAATTTAATATGTGCGTTATATGACCTTAAATTAGTGGAAGTATTATTTTTACAAACTTTGGGCTGACATCATCTAATCCACTCGCATTTGACTTAATTTTTAAGATTGCCTCAAGTACATCACATTGACTTACACTAACAAAGTTAAAACAGCTAGTACAATTATTTAACGAGACAGAGTTTATGTACGGGTTACATGTTGCTGGACGAACATTGACATTTACAAAACTACCATTAAGAACATTTACATCCAAGTTGTCATTTATCACATGCTTAGGCTTTCCAATTCCAACGTTCTTCAACTCCTTCCATAATTTTTGCGTAGAATTTATATTATCAAACTTTAAACCATAATGTCTACGCTTAGCACTGCTAATCAATTCATTTACAGAAGGCCTGGCAGTCTTAAAAAATTTAAACAATTGGTCAGTCTTGTAACGTTTCCACCTCTCGTAAAGCTTATCCCGGCGTTTTATTGCACTTTTTATATCACTGCTAAACCATGGATTTAGCTTCGGCTTAATAACTAAGGTTCTAAGCGGTACATGTTTATTGTACAAATATTCCATATTATTTTGCAATGTTGCTAACTGGGTGTCAACCGAGGGAAGAAAATATAACCTATTCCAGTCACAATTATTACAGTCACTGAACAACAAACAATTATCTACTTTTTTAAAATCTCTGTATTGAATAATCTGATTATTATAGTCAAGTTGAGTGTCATAAGAAAGAAAGATAAGGTCGTGCTTGGAAAATTCAGGTACTGAAATTTGGTCATACAACATTACCCTGCTTGTATTGTTTACAAAGATAACATCAAGTAATGTGTTAGTGGTTTGTGAGAAATGGGTTGGTGTGTCTGCATTTACAAGTTTTAGACCCAGTGCATTAAGTTCTCCTGATAAGTCTTGGTTCTGAAGCATAGGTTTAGGTCGCCCAGTATTATCATGTCAGTAAAGGTCAGTGATAAGTTTGCTATTTGACAATCATGTCAGAGTAACTAATGCGATTATGTGCCCTATACACACACCCTAGCAGCATCTTAATATTTTTATTAAGACTAATTAATTCTAAAAATAAATATTAAATTGGGCTGTCAAGGGGATGACTTAGAACAACTTTACACTTAATTCTCTTAGTTACATACACTGCTACACCACCCGCATGACTTACACGATCAGAACGGAAAACATTAAAGCCATCACAAACAATAGACAAGTCACTTAATTCTGGGACAAACCATGTTTCAGAGACACAGACAACATCAACATTAGAATTCACAAAAATAAAGCGAAACTCATCCATCTTCTTAACAAGACTCTGAGCATTTATAAGGCAAATATTTAAACCGCTGTTTTGCTTACAAAGCACTCTAACCATGGCTTGGGTGCTCGACCTGGATGTTATTAAAGACGCGGACATCTAAAAAGCTTGAATTTAAAACCTAACAGAAGCACATCAAAAAATTTTATAGTTCCTAACGCTAAAAACAGAATAATGATAGTATTAACAACAAGAACAAAAATCAGCTGCACATCAGACGCACTCAAATATGAAAGATGTGAGCACTCTTTTAAACGCAAGAAATTACTTAAAATAGGAATGAGAGAGAAATCACTTAAAATAGGAATTAACATACAATAAGAGCGAAAAAGCTCCGCCTGTGTGGTCGGTAGCGTAGACGTGGCGACTGCAGATGAGCTTTGTAAGAGCACGAGCTTTTGCGGGTTGTCTAATCTAATTACATCTGCCTTCTCACTCTGCCTGACATGGACGATGCCCTGGCGACAGAACACAGCTGTCAGCAGCTTTTGCCTCTTCATTTGAATTGTTTTTTTGAATATCTCATAATTCTCTTTGCTTAATTGCTCATTCAGGTAAATTGGTACATTGCCATGTGCTTCAAAGCCCAGCATATGCAAGTTTAGTTGCGCTTTGTTACTTCGCCGGTATTCCGCTGCCGCTCGCATAACTCTCACTTTATCGTGTGTGTTATCAAATTTTATAATAATTTCCGGGTCTACTACTGAGTTGGTTCTAGCGGATCGCCTGATTCTAAAAATCTCCTTTAGTCTCGGTGCCGGGGTGCACCCAAGAGAGAAAACTAGTGCGTTGAAAATGGACCGCAGCTGTTCACCCTCAACGAGGGGCACACCATGTAGCCGAACATCATTGGCTATGCATGCATTGGCTTGCGCATTTAGCTTAGCTTCAAGCGCCGCAACTTGCACATGTAGTGATCGAGTTCCCTCCGCAGCTTGCTCCAGAAATTGCACCTGCTGCATAATGCTGTGAAGCTCACCTTTTATGCCATCCAGCTTCTCATTGAGTATGCAGTGCAAGCGCTCCTCCGACTCTCTCATCCAGCTTGAAATCAACTCAACCTGTTCCTCGAAACGTTGGTCAATCAGCTGGATGAGCGAACTTGTGTCGATCGCCTTTGCAGCCTTGAGATCACCGGTGGAGTTTTCGCGCAAACGTTTTGGTACACGTGCCATTATTGTGCAAATAAAGACAAAGCAGTAGGAAAAGTGTTGTCGTGCTGCGAGCAGAGTAGTTTTCGTGTGTTTAGTATGTTTGCTGTGGTGGAGAGCAAGAGTAATTCTCAGCTTCCCAAATGTGTTGTTGTTTATTGTGTGCGCGCGATTTTCGCAAATAGTAATTGTTTACTTTATTTAGTAATGTAAAAATTTATAAACGAATGCAGCGCTTGTATGTTTGTTTTCAATTAACAACTTTTAACAAAACAATGCCGTTTACTGCTTTAAAAAAAAAATGTTTTTATCGCGGAGCTTGAAAAAAATACGTACTGTCGCGTTTCAGTGTGTACACAACTAGTTGTCTTCCCTACTTTGGGGATGAAGACCACCCTAGCTCTACTCCAGGCGCTTGGTATATGACCAAGTGCTAGGCTACTGACCAGAATTTTACTTAGAATGGGTAGGAGTATTCCCTGTCCCTGCTGAAGGAATATCGGTGATATGCAGTCCAGACCGGGAGATTTGTAAGGCTGGAAGGTTCCAATTGCCCATTTTATTCTCTCCACTGTGACCACCGACTTGGCACATGCCCAGTCGATGGCCGTTGGTCTGCGCTGACCCTCTGCTTCAAGCGATACGCACTGTTGCCGGGAGATACTCCCTGGGAAGTGCGTCTCAAACAGAAGTTCTAGCTTCTGCATATTTGTGCTCGTATACGAGTTATCTCCACGCTTCAGGGCTAAATTAGCCACCGGCACCCGCTTTGCTAAAGCCCTAAGCATTTTTAATGCCACTATTTAAATTTCTAACAACTCTTTCTAGCTCACCCGTGTATCTGGGTATTCCAGAGTTTTCAGTGGCTAGGTTAAGTTCTAGGGTAGACCTGAATTTTTCCCAGTTTGTTTTCCGGGGGTTACGAGTTGGTACACTACTATCCGTATTAACCTGAAGTTTAAACAGGATGATCCTGTGATCAGACATGGATTCTTCTGAAGAGACATGCCATTCTCTGAGATGTGGCCTAAGGGACCGACTAATCAGAGTAACATCTAATACCTCTTCCCTCACTCTAGTTACGAATGTCGGTGACGATCCGACATTACCAATTTCTAAATTATATTTGAATATAAAGTTGGTAAGGCACTCACCCCTTGTGTTGATGTCAGTGCTACCCCATATGGTATGGTGTGCATTGGCATCGCAGCCGATTATCACTGGCAGCTTCTCTCTCCATCAGCTTTTCTATTTCCGGTGGCGGGCAGTCCACCTCACCGGCAAAATAGGCAGATACTATCACCATAGGGGGGGGCGTTCCCTCTTGCCCTTACGGCAATCGGTACACAGTCCCTAGTGAGGAATTCTGAAAGAATAGTAAAATTAATACATTTTCTTACCATTATGCATGCTCTAGGTATAGGATCTCTTTGATCCCAGACTACCTTCGAGTCAGCGGTGTACAGGCCTTTTATGCCATTGTTGACCCATGGCTTCTGTACCAGGGCTAGCCCAAGATGTTGGGTGATAAACATCTGGGCTAGCCTAGTGACGGTGACGTTGGGCGTCACTATCACTTGTCCGCAGCTCCAGCTCCTGGTGATGCGGGTGGATAGTCGTCCACATCACCGCTGCTCGTCATTATGACGTCAGCTTCTTCGCATACCGCCATATGCAGCTCCTCAGCCAACTCCTGCGAGGACATCGGCACCACCTCATCCATCCCATCCAGCTATGCTGGACCGAGCGTCATGTCGGCCAGTTCCTCATTATCAGCCACATCCTCTGATGCATCGGCAACTGCCGGATGAGCCATCGGAACAGTGGCGGTGGGTGGTGCGGGTGCCGAGCCTGCGACTTCCGGGCTGTGGGGGGGGGGGGCTGCGGGGGCAGTCCTCGCGCCAACATTCTTCTTCTTCAGCCCGCTAACGGAGATGGTCCCGTAGCGGAATGAAATTTGGTGGTCTTTCGCCACAATCGTGTCCTTGGATGCCTCATCGATGCCAATCACCATCAGCGCACCTCCGCCTTCCGTCCTTCTCGACAACACCTTCCACGAATTGGTCTCGATCTTGTTTTGGTTCCTCAGCAGAGCCAACAAGGATTCGGTTGACCGATCCGCACTTCTTGGGCAGAAGATTGTGATGTTGTGAGGTGATTGGATGTCATCACCTAACTTGCAATGCAGTTGAGCACCTTTCCACGATTGCAGCCTCGACGCCACGGTCCTCAGCCACTCAGCTGAGTGTTCGTCAGAACATTCAATCACCAGGTAGCCAACCCAGAAATGGATGCCCGCGAACTCGACCGCGGTGTCCCATCCTGTGAGGATAACCTCATCCAGGATGGCCTCCTCTAATGCGGACAAGTCCCCATGGCTGAGCATCACCTGCGGGTATTCCACAGGTAACACGGCCACCTTGACTTTTTTCGCAATCGCTGCATACGATATGCGAGCCTCGGTGGACATCGGGGAGGAAGACCTCACTGCTGCTGCTGCTATAGCGGCAGCCGACGTGCATGGTCGCTCCTCCGGACACACCCTCTTGGGGGGTGCAGTGGGTGGCGTCAGCGTGCTGTTGAGGCGTTTGGGGGCTGGTCCCTGTGCCTGGCTCGCCGAGTCTCAACCTGCCATCGCCATGCGCAGTGCCTCAGCTGGGGGTAGTCCCTGCTGAAGGTACCTTAGGTACCATTTGGTCTTTGAGCCGTTGAGTTTTTTCCGGTTCGGGTCATCCAAACCGCCCGGCTCTCCCAATTTTGGCAACTGCATCCTTGGTTGCTGGCTCTGCGCGCCATGTCGCCGAACTGCATTGAGGCTCGGTCGCATCGGCTGGGATGGTCCAGCTCTGCTTCCTCTACCTGCAGCAGGGGCGACATGGTGACGAGGGGCTTCCCCCGTCGGTTGGGCACGCACTGTAGCGTTTGCCGATTGCGGCCTTCTTGGTTGCGCTTGAGGGCGCCGTGGGGGTGGTCCCACATCAGGCCGCTCCCCGTCAAGGAGGCGGTCCTCGTATTGTCTTGCGACACTGGCAGCAGGGGTATCCCGCTGTACTATTTGGTTTTTATTATGCTTCTTCATGTTATCCCACGAGTTGCGGAGAAATATAGGGTCCACCCGGGCAGAGATCCGCCATACCCGGGTAAGGCTAGTTAGAACAGAATCAATTAATATAGCAAATAAACTAGGTAGGGTATTCCACACTCATCATTCACTTATTAAAGAAGTTCGCTATGTTTGTCTGTAAGTGTTAGTGTGTGTCTGTGCGAATTTATGCGTATGCATGTGCGCGCTTTGTTGTTCTGCTGGTGGCGGTCAAAAGCAAAACAAAAAGTAAATTTGAATGGTTTTGCAATTGTTAACACATCGCTAGTGAGTTCGAACACTCATTAATTTTTTCTATTTAATTACCTTAAATAAACCATCTATACATATATGAAAAATTAATATTTGAATTTTTAATTGACTATTACTGAAGGTTGGTACATAGCGTATGTTTACTTCGTGCATTTTGTGAGTTTAAGCAAAACACAGAATTGCAAAGGTTTTGTCATTTTCGTTGTGGCAATGTAGATCGAATTTCGTTTATGTGTGTGCACACGCATTTACCATACATTTTCTGCGTATGTATGTGCACGCTGTGTTGTTTATTTATTGTCAACTGTGAACAGCTGACATAAAATCAAAATTAATAAAAATTAAAATATATTAATTAAATTAAAATTAAAATAAAAAATTATTATTTAACCTGCAAGTAAATAGTGGAATGTCATTGGTGTTTATTATTTTTGTAACTTATAAATAAATACAGTTTTCCACAACACCATAGAGGTACTGCATTCAGCGCATTAACCATTTATTGGCTGGTTTCCCCTTGAGGTATATTCACCATAACAAATAGAGCAGAATTTTGAGCTTGGCTTATTTAAATGCCTAATTTAACTTTTTTTTTGTTTGCGGATCATGTTTATTTCCAGCAGTGTGTGACTTCCTCTTCCGTGCTTTATCGCTTGCTAGCTCCGACTCAAGCAGCCACTGAGCAGACTTACGCAGCAATACACAAATCAAATGGTCCAGTATCATCACTTTGTTGTCGTAGCACGGCAAATCTTTTTTAAACCACTCCGGGTATTTGAGATCCGTCTGTGTAACACATTCTTCCACAATTTTGCGCTTAATTTCCTTTGCATGTGGAGTTGTGTGGAAATAGTAATTGGCAAAGGTCGCGAAATGGGTCTGGCAGACTTTAAAAAAGTAATCTGAAGGATTTTGTAAACAAAGTCTATCTTCCTTGAAATTTTTGTTTTTAATAAATTGTTCAGAAATAAGACTTAAGTTGTCATACTTAACCATTACTTTGTCACATTTATCACATTTAATTTTTTTTAGAAAGCTGCGACAAAGTATCTCGCTGCTGCTGCTGCTGAGGTGGAAGGTTGATTATAGTCTATGATGATCTCAGGTGGTGGTGGTATTGCAGGTGTCGAACTCTCAAGTGCACTTTCTTCGATTCCCGGCGCGTAATTCCAATCCAAATTTAAGTCATCCTCGCAATTTTTGTTGTTCAAATAGTTTTGGGTAAGAATTTTCATTGACGCTATCCTAGCCGTCAAATAATGTATTTCCCGTGCCGACGGATTGGTATTGTTACCCAGCTTGGAGCGAAGCGATTCAAAATAGTTCTCTAGAGGGTCTTGGCTGAATCTGCTCAGCATTACGAATTGAGTTTCTGTGTCTTCAAATAACTCTCTGCACAGACTAATCATACCATGCAGTGTGTTTGACAATCGCTCAATACAAATAGTGCGAGATAGACGGACGGGATGCAATCCTTCGACAAATTTAGCAAATTCTTCCAGTTTCTCTATTTTTCCGTTGGTTCTCGTTACGGGATGCTTGAGAGGGTTTCTGCTGTCAAAGGATTGACCATTGCACAAGTCAAAGCCATTGTTGAGGGTCGCAATGAAGTTTTTAGTTGCCTCAGCACAAGCAATATTGTCGGCATTTTTAAATTTTCTCAACTCAATGAAAGTCGCAATGCCTTGTGCGACGGTATGGCTGAATGGCTGAACACTTGCATAGCGAGGCTAACACGCATTTTTTGGTACAGGCCTGGAGAAATATGGTCGTCAGTTAATTTTGGGGCTAGGCGAAATGTGCTTTCTTTATTTACTTCATGAAATTCTCTAAGAACCCCCCAACTTGCTATTCCATATGATGTGCGTAGCTTGTTGGCATACAACGTGTTACGGATGCTTTTGAACAGATGCACGTAGTCATATAGCAGGTATATTTTATCGCCATCGTTATGCATTACATTCGCACCCGGTGCATCTCGTAGCAATCTGTAACAGCCAATAGCTCCTTGTTCCGAGACTATTGCTCTAACATTCAAACCACATGCTTTCAGATATTTTAGGTTTTCCAAAAGTATTGTTTTCAATTCTGCGGTATGCATACCTGATTGGGAGAAGTAGAAGCTCACCACGTATTTCCACGGTTAAAAAATGCCACGCACCATAAAAAACATAATTGAGCTGGCCAAGAACTTACTTCGTAGATTTTTGCCAAGGTCACAAAAGCCATCTATTTGATCGGCATTAGAGACATATTCCAACTCTCTTCTGCCGACAATCTCATCCAACATGAGAACACAATTTCTATTTCGGATAGACATTTTAACAACCTCTTTTTTTAAATGGGACACTATGACGAAGTCTAAGCCAGTGTCCAGTCTTTTAATTGGGCTTCGTCTATGCAGTGTTCAAGGAGAGGGTAAACTAAGTTGCAACACATTGCGCATAAAACCGTAAGCCTTGCTCGAAACATAATTTATGTTCTGGAGCAAGTTTTTTTGAGCTTCAGAATATTTGATCCTAGACTTATTTGTTATTATGCTAGCAAACAACTGAGCCCTGTTTTCCACACCAACACAACGAGGGTCTCTTTCAGCACGGCTTTTCCAAATCTTCAATTCTTTCTCATCTGAGCGCAATTTTTCTTCAAGAACTAACTCTAACTCTTTGTATTTTCTGGTTAAATTGTCAAGCTGCTCTTGCGCTGCCGTCCACTTGTTTCGGTGAAAATCCGAAAGACGAGCAAACTTTAGGCAGTTTTCACAATTGAAATCTGCTTCCTCATGCACGCTGACGTCTTCAATTGGTGGTTCTGTTTCACCTTCAGGATAACCAAGATAATGTTTTGGCACAGCCGTTACGTTAATGCACTTCACACCTACATCTGATGCATCAAAATGCTTTGCATAAATGCGTAGGACTTTTAGAGACCTCGCAGATCTTGCAATGTTGCACAACGACGTCCAATTATCGAACCGACTTTCGTCAGTTGGGAAGGAAAACAGTGTTCCAATGGGGCCGTTGAATCACAAAATTCCACACAACAATTTCGCACATGCCTCAATGCACTTTTAGACTCATCACAAAAAGTAGGAAAATGTTCAATTTCATTATCATGCCCTATAACAAATTACATACAATTTACTTTATTAGCGCCAGACAGCACTACGGCAAAAACTACACACTAAAAATTGTAACAAATAAACTTACCTAAGTTCTCTGTTGGGACAGATCCAATTTTAAGCTTATTTGTCCCGAAACAGGATGAATCGAAATGCCTGTCACATATAAATGTATTTGATGTTATTGAACTGGGTGAAATTTGCAAACTTTCACACCAGAATAAGATTTCACGCTCCGGAAAACGAAAATACTTCACATTTTCGCCACTAACGCAACCATTTACCACGCACTTCTTCATAATTGAATACAGCTTTTAAAATCACCGAATGATGCAGCTAATGCAGCTTAATATTGCCAAGTATTAGTTTCACATATTCGTCATATTCGTCATAATAGACGAGCCCATAAGCCGATGTCACTTTTAAGTTAGAGAAAGCTCGACTATGAAATACTCTAAGTTCAAAATATAAAGCATACAGACATAGCTAATCTTACTCGTCTGTTGATGCTGATCAAGACTATAGGGGTGTTCAACAGTCGTTTCAACGTTTCAAAGTTTCAAGTTTCAAACGTCAAGCAACAACAACCACATAGAACAATTTCTTGAAACGTTGAAACACCCCAGCCTATGTATACAAAAAGTGTTTCAAGTTTGAACAAAGTAAAGATGGGAAGAGCACAATATTTAACCGATATTTGCTATCGATGTGCAGTATTTATCAGTATATTTGGTGTTTTTTTGTGCAAAAAAGTATGAGCACACTTGATTAATGGCTGCCAAACAACTGTTTTGTTTGAAAAAATTAATTTTCTTTAGCTTGAGCTAGAATTAAGATTTAAAGATAATAAATAAATGAACATAACAATATAATTATTAAATGGTGTTTTAATTAAACATCATTTCATACAAAAATTGCCTTTTCGTGTCTGCCGCCACGCAGCTAAGACTACTAGACTCTAGAAATGTAAACAACAAAAGCTGACAGCTCAAGTTTGAAACGATTGTCACACAAAATCCTGTTCACAAGTTAATCGTTTCAAACTTGAAACTTTGGAATGTTGAAACGACTGTTGAACACCCCTTATATATACTTTATGGGATCGAAAATTCTTCCTTCTGTCAGTTACATGCATAATCATAAAACCAATATACCAGTTTTGCAATATTAAAATAATACTGCTTTGGTTGTTTTACAAAAGTAGAAGCGGCATAAGAAAAGATCGGCACAGCCAAATGTAACAATAAAGGTCAATGATCTTCGAGGCCAATGCTACGCATAATATGTACATGTACCCAGCCAGCAATTGGATGATTTGCTGGCGATAATCGTCCGACGCGACTCTTCTGCGAGTCGCCAGGAAGATGATTTACTGATTTTCTGTACTTATTTTTTTTGATTTGATACAAATCTTCCTATGCGACTCTTCTGCGAGTCGCCAGGAAGATGATTTGCTGATTTTTGCATGGTTCGTTTTGTTATTTCATAAAAATCGCAAATCATCGTCTGACGCGACTCTTCTGCGATTCGCCAGGAAGATGACTTACTGATTTTTGCATGGTCTGTTTTGTTATTTCATAAAAATCAGTAAATCATCGTCTGACGCGACTCTTCTGCGATTCGCCAGGAAGATGACTTGCTGATTTTTGCATGGACGGTTCCGTTATTTCAAAACAGATACCGAAAATCAGGCTAACGGAATATTTTATTTTAGAATATTCTATTATGCCTGTCGCATTTATGTTTTATGGTTCAGTGCAGTTCAGAAAGTGCAAGCACAAAGGCTGACTTATTATATATTTAAACCAAAGCTCGTCAAAGGTTAAATAAAGTGTTAATCGTATCAAGTCCTTTGTTTGTTTTTGTTTGTGCAATAGTAAATAGTTAAGGATTTACAATATAAATAAATTTAATCTGTTTTGTGTAGTTTTGTGCAGTGAAAAGAAATAATAATGTTGTCGTCCAAACAAATAAGGAAAAAAGCTAAATTAGAAGCGCGCAAAATTGTAGATCAAGTAAAAAATGCAAGCGGTGAATCAGAGAAAGTTCATAATATTGAAGAAGAGAAAATAGTGCAAAATATTGAAGAAGAAGTAGTGCAAAATATTGAAGAGGAAATTGTTCAAAATATTGATGAGGAAATTGTTAATGAAATAATGAAATGAAAGGAAATTGTTAATGAGGATAGCGAAGAAGAAGGTGAAAGTGTTAATGGAAATAGTCAAGCAACTTTGAGTGAAGGAATTTGCAAGTGGGCAATTAAGTTTAATATAGCTAATGCCGCTTTAAATGGTTTGTTGGAGTTGCTAAATAGTGAAAGTATTAATGTGCCTAAAGATGCGAGGACAATTAAAAAAACGCCTACTGAAGTTGAGCAAAAAAAAACTAGCAGGAGGTATATATGTTCACTATGGTATTAAAACAGCTCTCACAGACTTCTTACATGCAAACGATTTCCTATTAAATGATTTAATATCAGATTTTAATATTGACGGATTACCGTTATATAAAAGCTCAAATCAACAAGTCTGGCCCATCCTAGGTAGCATATCAAATACAACAACAGTTTTCTTAGTTGGAGTTTTCGAAGGCATTTCCAAACCAAATTCAGCAGAAGTTATTTTGGAGGAATTTGTTGTAGAGTTAAATCAATTAACAGGGAGTGGAATTTCATTTAAAAATCGAACAATTAATATAAAAGTTAGGTGTTTTGTTATGGATGCGCCAGCCAAATCGTTTATTTTGGGAACAAAAGGTCATTGCGGTTATTATTCTTGTGTTAGATGTTGTCAAAAAGGAGATATTGTAAAACACCGATTAGTTTTTCCACCAAAAGATAATTTGATTTTAAGAAATGATCATAGTTTTAGAGCTCGCTCTCAACCAGAGCACCATAACATTAAGTCTTTGACTCCTTTGGAAAAATTATCAGGTTTCGACTTGGTTGGTCAAATTCCTTTAGACTATATGCATGTTGTATGTTTGGGTGTTGTTAGATGTTTATTAAAAGCGTGGGTAAAAAAGAAAGGGGAACATTATTCACTGAAATCATGGAAAATAAAAGAATTAAGTACAGTTTTGATAAAAAATAAAAATAATATTACAAAAGATTTTAACAGAAAACCAAGAGATATTCAAGAAATTTTTATTATACACAGGAGCATGTATATTGAAGGGAATTTTAAGTGCTGAACATTACACAAACTTTATGAAGTTGTCTTTAGCATTGAGAATATTACTTGATAGAACAGATTGTAAGAATAATAACAAATGCGCTGACAACTTATTAAAATCTTTTGTTAATGACATTCCAATTTTATACCATTTATCATATTTAACATGCAATTTTCATTGTTTGTTACATTTGCATGAAGATGCAAATGCTTTTGGTTCTTTAGAGGGCATTAGTGCTTTTAGATTTGAAAATCATTTGGGTATTCTTAAAAGTAGAGTAAAGAAAAGTTCAGGAATAGCTTCGCAACTTTTTAAAAGACAAGTAGAAATAAGTTATAGCTTAGAAAAGGAGGAAAAAAAGATCAGTGTTTATTTGGTAAAGCAATAAATGATAGTTTTGTGAACGTTTATTGTAAAAATTATTTTTTTGCTTTAGACAGTTCTGATAGTTACTGCTTAGTGGACAACAACATAATTAAAATTACAAAAATTTCCAATCATTGCAATGAGCCTGTTTTGAAGGTTTTGTTATTAAAAATTTGTTACCATACTTTGGCAAACCTTTAAACTCTGCAATATTAAATACAATATATTTGTCGTTAACGAAATTATTTTTGGCTTCAAAATGAATTTTACATTTGCACAAATAACCACAAAGATATTGAAATTAGTCGATGCCAATAATAAATTCGTTTTTTTTACTAATTATTCGACATTAACTTCAGCCATGGCTGATAACACTCATGGTAAGTAATTAAAATAATTCCTTACTTGTAATTTTTGTCAGACAAACTAATTAATAAAAATGTCAGTTATTACTTCAGCAGATGACGGCAATATCGAATTTGAATACATTCCCAACAATGATACCGAAACAACACGTAAGTAATTGTTGGATTACAAATATTATAAATCGTTCTCTAAAATTTAATTTTTAATTTTAAGTTATGACTCTGGAACCATCAGCCGAGTTGAATGCAATTCAGCATTTGCAAAAACTCCTGGAAGAAGACCGGAAAAATCATCAAAGATACCAAGAGGAAACTCAAAAAATTCTTTTAAGATTGACCGAAGAAGTGACAAGCCTTAAATTAGAGGTGCGTAAGCTGGGAGGTGGGCCAAGCTCAACAGTAAAACATCCCTTACTGACTGATTTGCCCTGTCAGGAAGTCATCGCGTTCACGGAGCTGAACAAAAATTTGCTGGAAAAACCCGATTTAGTTACAGATTTTGTAAGTTTCATTTCAGAAAAAAATTAATTTATAATAATCGGTTATTCTTTATTTAGAAACATTTGATGAGTCGAAGTGGTGGCCACGATATGCCATCATTTCTCAGAAAGGCAGTAAGAATGATGCTATCCGACGATCTGGCCACCAAATATACATGGAAAGGCACGAAGGACAAGCCGAGCGCAGAGAAGAGCTACTGCATATCGCTATTAAAAGGTAAAATAGTTATAATAGTTAATAATAGCCTATGTTTAATAAAGTTTTTCTTTATTGTTTTATAGATGTTTGTCACAAATAGTTTAATAGTGATGAAGCGGCGATGAACTTGGTGCTCCAAAAACACTTTGTGCATGCCACCGACCGTGTCAATAAGAAAAAAAAAAATAATACTAATTAAAAAATAATAATTGAATAAAAAATATAAATATATCATCCTAAATAGGTATGAGTAAATAATTGCATTTTTTTTTATTGTAGAGAATCCAGCAAGCATTTCTCATCGCGGAAGAGTCGCTGGCGATCCCCCTAGGCGATGAATTTTATCGCGGATGATCATCATTTTCTGATCGAAAGAGACGCTGCTGGGAATGAAAAATATACCCTACGGCGATATCTTCCAAACGGCTCGCTAGCGAGTCTTCTGCGCGATTCATTAGCGAGTCGTCCAAAACGGATCGCTAGCGAGTCGTTTGGAAGACATCGCCGTAGGGTATATTTTTCATTCCCAGCTGTGCATGCCACCGACAAAGTGTTTTTGGAGCACCAAGTTCATCGCCGCTTCATCACTATTAAACTTTTTGTGACAAACATCTATAAAACAATAAAGAAAAACTTTATTAAACATAGGCTATTATTAACTATTATAATTATTTTACCTTTTAATAGCGATATGCAGTAGCTCTTCTCTGCGCTCAGCTTGTCCTTCGTGCTTTTCCATGTATATTTGGTGGCCAGATCGTCGGATAGCGTCATTCTTACTGCCTTTCTGAGAAATGATGGCATATCGTGGCCACCACTTCGACTCATCAAAAAATCTATAACTAAATCGGGTTTTAATTTAAAATAAAAAAAATAAAATTTAAATTCTCCATGTATATTGAAGGGAATTTAAGTGCTGAACGTTACACAAACTTTATGAAGTTGTCTTTAGCATTGAGAATATTACTTGATAGAACAGATTGTAAGAATAATAACAAGTGCGCTGACAACTTATTAAAATCTTTTGTTAATGACATTCCAATTTTATACCATTTATCATATTTAACACGCAATTTTCATTGTTTGTTACATTTGCATGAAGATGCAAATGCTTTTGGTTCTTTAGAGGGCATTAGTGCTTTTAGATTTGAAAATCATTTGGGTATACTTAAAAGGAGAGTAAAGAAAAGTTCAGGAATAGCTTCGCAACTTTATAAAAGACAAGTAGAAATAAGTTATAGCTTAGAAAAGGAAGAAAACAAAGATCAGTGTTTATTTGGTAAAGCAATAAATGATAGTTTTGTGAACGTTTATTGTAAAAATTATTTTTTTGCTTTAGACAGTTCTGATAGTTACTGCTTAGTGGACAACAACATAATTAAAATTACAAAAATTTCCAATCATTGCAATGAGCCTGTTGAAGGTTTTGTTATTAAAAATTTGTTACCATACTTTGGCAAACCTTTAAACTCTGCAATATTAAATACAATATATTTGTCGTTAACGAAATTATTTTTGGCTTCAAAATGAATTTTACATTTGCACAAATAACCACAAAGATATTGAAATTAGTCGATGCCAATAATAAATTCGTTTTTTTTACTAATTATTCGACATTAACTTCAGCCATGGCTGATAACACTCATGGTAAGTAATTAAAATAATTCCTTACTTGTAATTTTTGTCAGACAAACTAATTAATAAAAATGTCAGTTATTACTTCAGCAGATGACGGCAATATCGAATTTGAATACATTCCCAACAATGATACCGAAACAACACGTAAGTAATTGTTGGATTACAAATATTATAAATCGTTCTCTAAAATTTAATTTTTAATTTTAAGTTATGACTCTGGAACCATCAGCCGAGTTGAATGCAATTCAGCATTTGCAAAAACTCCTGGAAGAAGACCGGAAAAATCATCAAAGATACCAAGAGGAAACTCAAAAAATTCTTTTAAGATTGACCGAAGAAGTGACAAGCCTTAAATTAGAGGTGCGTAAGCTGGGAGGTGGGCCAAGCTCAACAGTAAAACATCCCTTACTGACTGATTTGCCCTGTCAGGAAGTCATCGCGTTCACAGAGCTGAACAAAAATTTGCTGGAGAAACCCGATTTAGTTATAGATTTTGTAAGTTTCATTTCAGAAAAAATTAATTTATAATAATCGGTTATTCTTTATTTAGAAACATTTGATGAGTCGAAGTGGTGGCCACGATATGCCATCATTTCTCAGAAAGGCAGTAAGAATGACGCTATCCGACGATCTGGCCACCAAATATACATGGAAAAGCACGAAGGACAAGCTGAGCGCAGAGAAGAGCTACTGCATATCGCTATTAAAAGGTAAAATAATTATAATAGTTAATAATAGCCTATGTTTAATAAAGTTTTTCTTTATTGTTTTATAGATGTTTGTCACAAAAAGTTTAATAGTGATGAAGCGGCGATGAACTTGGTGCTCCAAAAACACTTTGTGCATGCCACCGACCGTGTCAATAAGAAAAAAAAAATAATACTAATTAAAAAATAATAATTGAATAAAAAATATAAATATATCATCCTAAATAGGTATGAGTAAATAATTGCATTTTTTTTTATTGTAGAGAATCCAGCAAGCATTTCTCATCGCGGAAGAGTCGCTGGCGATCCCCCTAGGCGATGAATTTTATCGCGGATGATCATCATTTTCTGATCGAAAGAGACGCTGCTGGGAATGAAAAATATACCCTACGGCGATATCTTCCAAACGGCTCGCTAGCGAGTCTTCTGCGCGATTCATTAGCGAGTCGTCCAAAACGGATCGCTAGCGAGTCGTTTGGAAGACATCGCCGTAGGGTATATTTTTCATTCCCAGCTGTGCATGCCACCGACAAAGTGTTTTTGGAGCACCAAGTTCATCGCCGCTTCATCACTATTAAACTTTTTGTGACAAACATCTATAAAACAATAAAGAAAAACTTTATTAAACATAGGCTATTATTAACTATTATAATTATTTTACCTTTTAATAGCGATATGCAGTAGCTCTTCTCTGCGCTCAGCTTGTCCTTCGTGCTTTTCCATGTATATTTGGTGGCCAGATCGTCGGATAGCGTCATTCTTACTGCCTTTCTGAGAAATGATGGCATATCGTGGCCACCACTTCGACTCATCAAATGTTTCTAAATAAAGAATAACCGATTATTATAAATTAATTTTTTCTGAAATGAAACTTACAAAATCTATAACTAAATCGGGTTTCTCCAGCAAATTTTTGTTCAGCTCTGTGAACGCGATGACTTCCTGACAGGGCAAATCAGTCAGTAAGGGATGTTTTACTGTTGAGCTTGGCCCACCTCCCAGCTTACGCACCTCTAATTTAAGGCTTGTCACTTCTTCGGTCAATCTTAAAAGAATTTTTTGAGTTTCGTCTTGGTATCTTTGATGATTTTTCCGGTCTTCTTCCAGGAGTTTTTGCAAATGCTGAATTGCATTCAACTCGGCTGATGGTTCCAGAGTCATAACTTAAAATTAAAAATTAAATTATAGAGAACGATTTATAATATTTGTAATCCAACAATTACTTACGTGTTGTTTCGGTATCATTGTTGGGAATGTATTCAAATTCGATATTGCCGTCATCTGCTGAAGTAATAACTGACATTTTTATTAATTAGTTTGTCTGACAAAAATTACAAGTAAGGAATTATTTTAATTACTTACCATGAGTGTTATCAGCCATGGCTGAAGTTAATGTCGAATAATTAGTAAAAAAAACGAATTTATTATTGGCATCGACTAATTTCAATATCTTTGTGGTTATTTGTGCAAATGTAAAATTCATTTTGAAGCCAAAAATAATTTCGTTAACGACAAATATATTGTATTTAATATTGCAGAGTTTAAAGGTTTGCCAAAGTATGGTAACAAATTTTTAATAACAAAACCTTCAACAGGCTCATTGCAATGATTGGAAATTTTTGTAATTTTAATTATGTTGTTGTCCACTAAGCAGTAACTATCAGAACTGTCTAAAGCAAAAAAATAATTTTTACAATAAACGTTCACAAAACTATCATTTATTGCTTTACCAAATAAACACTGATCTTTGTTTCCTTCCTTTTCTAAGCTATAACTTATTTCTACTTGTCTTTTATAAAGTTGCGAAGCTATTCCTGAACTTTTCTTTACTCTCCTTTTAAGTATACCCAAATGATTTTCAAATCTAAAAGCACTAATGCCCTCTAAAGAACCAAAAGCATTTGCATCTTCATGCAAATGTAACAAACAATGAAAATTGCGTGTTAAATATGATAAATGGTATAAAATTGGAATGTCATTAACAAAAGATTTTAATAAGTTGTCAGCGCACTTGTTATTATTCTTACAATCTGTTCTATCAAGTAATATTCTCAATGCTAAAGACAACTTCATAAAGTTTGTGTAACGTTCAGTACTTAAAATTCCCTTCAATATACATGGTTTTGTGTATAATAAAAATTGTCTAAGTTCAGTTGCTTTCCACCGATCAATTTCTTGAATATCTCTCGGTTTTCTGTTAAAATCTTTTGTAATATTATTTTTATTTTTTATCAAAACTGTACTTAATTCTTTTATTTTCCATGATGTTAGTGAATAATGTTCCCCTTTCTTTTTTACCCACGCCTTTAATAAACATCTAACAACACCCAAACATACAACATGCATATAGTCTAAAGGAATTTGACCAACCAAGTCGAAACCTGATAATTTTTCCAAAGGAGTCAAAGACTTAATGTTATGGTGCTCTGGTTGAGAGCGAGCTCTAAAACTATGATCATTTCTTAAAATCAAATTATCTTTTGGTGGAAAAACTAATCGGTGTTTTACAATATCTCCTTTTTGACAACATCTAACACAAGAATAATAACCGCAATGACCTTTTGTTCCCAAAATAAACGATTTGGCTGGCGCATCCATAAAAAAACACCTAACTTTTATATTAATTGTTCGATTTTTAAATGAAATTCCACTCCCTGTTAATTGATTTAACTCTACAACAAATTCCTCCAAAATAACTTCTGCTGAATTTGGTTTGGAAATGCCTTCGAAAACTCCAACTAAGAAAACTGTTGTTGTATTTGATATGCTACCTAGGATGGGCCAGACTTGTTGATTTGAGCTTTTATTTAACGGTAATCCGTCAATATTAAAATCTGATATTAAATCATTTAATAGGAAATCGTTTGCATGTAAGAAGTCTGTGAGAGCTGTTTTAATACCATAGTGAACATATATACCTCCTGCTAGTTTTTTTTTGCTCAACTTCAGTAGGCGTTTTTTTAATTGTCCTCGCATCTTTAGGCAAATTAATACTTTCACTATTTAGCAACTCCAACAAACCATTTAAAGCGGCATTAGCTATATTAAACTTAATTGCCCACTTGCAAATTCCTTCACTCAAAGTTGCTTGACTATTTCCATTAACACTTTCACCTTCTTCTTCGCTATCCTCATTAACAATTTCCTTTCATTTCATTATTTCATTAACAATTTCCTCATCAATATTTTGAACAATTTCCTCTTCAATATTTTGCACTACTTCTTCTTCAATATTTTGCACTATTTTCTCTTCTTCAATATTATGAACTTTCTCTGATTCACCGCTTGCATTTTTTACTTGATCTACAATTTTGCGCGCTTCTAATTTAGCTTTTTGCCTTATTTGTTTGGACGACAACATTATTATTTCTTTTCACTGCACAAAACTACACAAAACAGATTAAATTTATTTATATTGTAAATCCTTAACTATTTACTATTGCACAAACAAAAACAAACAAAGGACTTGATACGATTAACACTTTATTTAACCTTTGACGAGCTTTGGTTTAAATATATAATAAGTCAGCCTTTGTGCTTGCACTTTCTGAACTGCACTGAACCATAAAACATAAATGCGACAGGCATAATAGAATATTCTAAAATAAAATATTCCGTTAGCCTGATTTTCGGTATCTGTTTTGAAATAACGGAACCGTCCATGCAAAAATCAGCAAGTCATCTTCCTGGCGAATCGCAGAAGAGTCGCGTCAGACGATGATTTACTGATTTTTATGAAATAACAAAACAGACCATGCAAAAATCAGTAAGTCATCTTCCTGGCGAATCGCAGAAGAATCGCGTCAGACGATGATTTACTGATTTTTACGAAATAACAAAACGAACCATGCAAAAATCAGTAAATCATCTTCCTGGCGACTCGCAGAAGAGTCGCATAGGAAGATTTTTATCAAATCAAAAAAAAAAAGTACAGAAAATCAGTAAATCATCTTCCTGGCGACTCGCAGAAGAGTCGCGTCGGACGATTATCGCCAGCAAATCATCCAATTACTGGCTGGGCACGCTCCTAAGCATAAAGTATCAGGCAAGCAGGAGCGTCATAGAAAAATAACAAACAGTGCAAGAACATAAGCAGAACGGCCGATCAAGGGCAAATCAAAGAAGCAAAAGTGACATAGAAAAATCAAATGCAACGACCAAAACAAAGCAGGAGAAACAAAATGTGCAAGGCACAGCAAAGACAGCAAACACAAATTCAAAGCACACCCAATATCCGCCGCATATTCTTCAATTGATTTTTTCTTAAGAGCGATTTGTCCAGTCTATGGAAGTGTATGGTCTTTGCTAGAAGCCTTAAAGAGACTAAAAAGTAATCTTGTGTTAAGCAATATAATTCTCCGTTACTCTTAGCAATAGTTGCATATTTTGATGAGTATAAGTTGGCGCTTAGCAAATAGTTTAAAAATTATTAAGTTCGAACACTCATTGAATTTTTTTGTGCATGCGCACTCAAAAGAAATGTAGGAATAATCGCAAGTTAAAAAAAATTAATGAGTGTTCGAACTCACTAGCGATGTGTTAACACCTTTTTGTTTGTAACGTGGTATTAGTAAAATATAATATAATCACTTTTATTACTTAATATAATACAGTCTGCCAACAAAGTGTTTACACACAGTGAAAACATTTTATTTTTTCACTTTAGAGCTATAAGAGACACACTAGATGTTGTTTTTAATTTTTTTTCATAATTTTTTAATGTTCTTCATTCATTTATCTTTAAAAACTATTAATCAAATTTAAAAAAATATTAACATTAACAAAAAATAATAACTAAAACTAAAAAAGGCACTAAATTCAACTGCCAACAAAGTGTTTACACATCTTCTTTTCAACTGCCAACAAAGTGTTTACACATCTTCTTTTTGGTTTATTTTCGTCGAATTTTTCGTATTTACGCGTAGCTATTGGTAATGCATTATTCTAAAAATTTTCTTTACTTGTGGGTAGTATTTGTTAATTATTGGGAGAGTTTTATACGATTTTAATATGCCAGGCAAACGGCTATCTTTTGACATGAACCAGTTGGTTTATTACAACTCCACCATCGGTAAATCGGCCTCGGAGATTGCAGATATGTTTGCAATTAGCAGAAAAACGGTTTACAATATTATAAACCGCGCAAAAAACGAGGGAAGGCTGGAGGCAAAGCCTTCAACTGGACGGCCGCGATTGATAACTTCGAGAGCAGAGCGAATTATGGTCAGAAAGATCAATGAAAATCCATTTAATTCGACCAGAACGCTTGCCAACGACATGGAGAAAGAATGTGCCATTACCATATCACGTGAAACTGTGAGAAAGGCCATCAAAAAAAAAAAGAGTTTTCATCTAGAGCTGCCCGAAAAAACCTTTAATGTCGCCGGAGCATGTTAACAAACGTTTAACTTTTGCCAGGATTCACGTGGAACAGCCAGATTCGTATTGGGACGACGTGGTGTTCTGTGATGAATCGAAAATGATGCTATTTTATAATGATGGACCCAGTAGAGTGTGGCGCAAGCCGTTGAAAGCACTTGAATCCAAAAATATTATACCCACTGTAAAGTTTGGCAAATTGTCAGTGATGGTTTGGGGGTGCATCTCAAGCAAAGGAGTTGGTGAATTGTGCTTCATCGAAAATACTATGGATGCCCAACAATATCTGAACATATTGCGCACACATTTGGTATCCAGTGCCAACAAATTTGGATTTATAAATGATGGCAAGCCAACTTTTAAATTGTACCAGGACAATGATCCTAAGCACAAAGCACATACGGTGAGGTGCTGGCTGCTATACAATTGTAAAAAGGTGTTCGATGCTCCTGCCCAAAGCCCAGACCTCAACCCAATTGAAAATCTGTGGGCTTATCTTAAAAAACGGACCGCCAAACGCCATCCAAAAAATAGAAATGATCTTAAGGCGATTATCTTGGAAGAATGGCAAAATATTCCATTGGAATACGTACAAAATCTCATAAAATCGATGAAACGCCGTCTGGGAGCAGTTTTAGAAGCCAACGGTGGACACACTAAGTATTAGTTGTAGTTAAATGCCAAAAAATATTAGATAGATTGACTTTGTGTAAACACTTTGTTGGCAGTTAAATTTAGTGCCTTTTTTAGTTTTAGTTATTATTTTTTGTTAATGTTAATTATTTTTTAAGTTTGATTAATAGTTTTTAAGGATAAATGAATGAAGAACATTAAAAAATTATGAAAAAAAATTAAAAACAACATCTAGTGTGTCTCTTATAGCTCTAAAGTGAAAAAATAAAATTTTTTCACTGTATGTAAACACTTTGTTGGCAGACGTATGTAGTTGCTAATCCAATAACCCTGCACCTGCATAAGAAAATTATATCGTAGATGTTGAGGCAGTTCACAAAAAATCAAGATCAATTGCAAAACCATTCAAATACACTTTTTGTTTCGCTTTTGACCGCCACCAGCAGAACAACAAAGCGCGCACATGCATACGCATAAATACGCACAGCCACACACAAACACTTACAGACAAACATAGCGAACTTCTTTAATAAGTGAATGATGAGTATGGGATACCCTACCTAGTTTATTTGCTATATTAATTGATTAATTAATTAATATTATTAAACTATTTTTAGTAATTTCTCAATTGTTTGCTAAACGCCAACTTATGCTTATTAAGTATGTAATTATTGCATATATATAATATCCACAGTAGCACTTATATAATATTAGGGTATCTAACACTCATCATTCGTCAGTTCATTTTCTTATTATCTGAGTTCGCTATGTTTGTCTGTAAGTGTGTGTGTGTTTTGTGTCTGTGCATTCACGAAGAAGCATACCCTAACTAGCTTATTTGCTATATTTATAAATTAATCAATTAATATTATTAAACTATTTTAGTAATTTCTCAATTGTTTGCTAAGCGCCAACTTATACTAATCAAAGTATGCATTTATAGCAAATATATTATTGAAGTACATGTCCACAATAGCACTTATAATTTATTAGGGTATTCAACACTCATCATTCTTGTTGCTTAACAGCTGCATGGCTCGACCGTCCCGGGCTGGGGCTTCTCTGCCGCTGCACCAAGCACCAATACCATCATACTTATTTTGAGCAGAGAAAATGTTTTTACATACAACAAACACATACTATTTGCTATGCTAACGCTGCGAAAATTTTTTTGAAAGCGTCGACGCATATAACGCTGTGATGCTAACGCGGTGTGAGTTTTGCATGTATTGAAACGCTTGGTTTTTGCTACCCGCGCCTTTAGATGTTAACACATCAAAAAGTAATACTCCTGTTCTTAAAAGAGTATTTCCTATTCCCTATTAACTGCGTCAGATGGAAGATAAAAGGGCGTCCGCGTCGTTCTGTCCACTCCTGGATTCTTGGGGTGAGCCAGCAGCTTCAGGCGATGACTCCCATAGACCCCCGCCACGCGTGGATTTCCATAATCTCGCGAGCGAGCAGGTACACAGGCATAATTTTCGCTAGAACAAGTGCTTTGTCAAAAAGTCAAAAGTCATCTGCAAATCCAATAGACTTACATCCCTGTGGTAGGTACAGTCTAAGTACTTTGTCGTACATCACGTTCCACAAAATTGGTCCCAATAATGAGCCCTGGGGAACACCTGCAATGACGTTAAGATAAGATGGTATTCTAATTCTTCTAAGGGCATTCAGGATGTGCGTCCAGCTCACCGAGTTGAACGCGTTCCGAATATCCAGCGTTACCACTGCGCAGTATTCCTTTTCGCCCCATTTCCATTTTATCACTTTACTCGCTTTTGTTTTGATGTCGACCACTGCCTTGATCACGTCCGCCGTTGACCGTGCCTTGAGGAATCTGTATTGGGCTTCCGAAAGTGCACGTCTGGCGTCCAGGATTCGCAGCAGTCTTGCGTATATGATTTTTTCCAGCATCTTTTCCGCCGTGTCGAGCAGAAAAATCGGTCTAAAGCCCGAGGGTTCTTCGACTGGTCTGTCTCTTTTTGGCAGCAGGATGAGTCGAGGACTTTCCATACTCTTGGGAAAGCTCTTTCCTGTACACAACGAGTGTAGGTGTCCAAAATGCCTGGGGCCTTGCGGTGGCAAGCTTTAGCACTTTGTTTGGTATACCGTCAGGCCCGGGACAAATCTCTCTGCCTGCCGCAGTCACCTCGTCACTTGTCACCGGATTTAAGGGCTCCGAGTCAAGTGGGGGGCTTTACAATTGCCCCCATGGGTGTTGTGGAAACAGGGCCACCACAAGGTTTTTTTGTATATCCACTGGGCATGTGGTCCGTAGTGTGGATTGGCTCCGCACTTTTTTGGTAACCACCTTATAGGCAGTTCCCCAGTTGTTGATGTCGGCCTCTTCACATATCTGGCGAAAGCAATTGGCTTTACTGCGTTTGATGCTATGCTTCAGATCCCGCTTAGCCCTCAGGAAGTCTTCGGCTTTGTGGTCCGGGCGATCTCTGGCCCTCTGAGAGAGTCGCCTTGCACGTAGGCACTTTTTCCTCAGCTGGTTAATCTCGTCATTCTATGCAAGTGCTCTCCGGAATACTGGACATTTTCCACATGGTCAGCCCTTGTTTTATTTTACGTGCCCAGCACGTCCAAATCGCTGCACTCGATTGTGACTTGTTGTGAGAGACACGGACTTCCTCTTACCCCCCAAAGGACTCACCAAGAAGGTTCCTAATCGCCGATGTGAATTCTCCAGATTTGTTCAGTTGAATCAGGAGTTCACCTTTCTGGGTTCTCCTGATTTCTTAAACCACCTGGCCAAAACCGATTTTCGTTCTGTCTGCCTTCACTTTCCAAAGTATTTCGGTGTAACTTGCATCTCCGTTAGCAGATGTGACCAAGGCGTCTGGTCTGCTTTTCTCCGCCATGCGTCTCTTGCCTGGGTTGCACTCCCTCTTTTCCTTCTTCCGTACTATGGACTTCCTCTTTGCGTTGGGGAGCTTTCGTGGCACTCTCCGGTTCTGGTTCCTTTCATTCATTCAGTTGGCTTCCAACTCCTGGGCCGTTGTCTGTGGTCGTTGTACCGTCGCGTTGTAATCCCGTGGTTATCTATGTTTCATGGGGTCGGGCGTTCGGAGCCCGCGTTACTTAGAAATTTCTTCCGAACTGGTACTGTAAATTAAATGACGGCGAGATCGTATACTGGAGACTTGCTATGTTTCAACGGGACGGTGGCAGTAGCAGCATAAGCCTATCAGCCATTGTGGCTGATACTCAGGTAATAGAATACTGTTAACCGTCAGCCCAGGTTTCGTCAGGGTATGTGTACTGTGTGTGAGTTCCGACGCGTGTATGCGTGTGTGTAGCTGGGTGCGTGTGCGGCTGCTGGTGGGGGTATGCGTAGCAGTTTCACACGCGAGTCTGTCACTTTCCTCGCTGGTTTTATTTGGACATTTAACACTTTCACTATTCACAGTCCTGTTGCCGTTGCCACCGGTTGCCGTTGATTTTCGGTGCCTGCCGCCTGTTGCCGTTGTTGTTGCCTGCTGATGCTTGCCGTTGCAGTTGTTGTTGTCTTTGTGTGTGTGTTGTGGCAGCATGCTGCCGTTGCTGGTGCTTGCTGGCGATCGTTGTGTTTGTTGTAGTTTGTGTCACTTTTGATGTCCTTGCTGCTTTCGCTCGCAGCTGCCCTTCGTGGCTGCTATTACCGTTGCCGGTGCTTGCTGTTGCTTGCCATTGCAGTTGGTGTTGTCCTGGTATGTGTTTTGTGGCAGCCCGTTGCCGTTGCTGGTGCTTGCTGGCGATCGTTGTGGTTGTTGCTGTTTTTTTTTTACTGTTGTTGTCGCCGCTTGCCGTTGTTGTGTTTGTTGTTGCGGTCTGCGGTTGTTGTTGCCGTAGTCATTGGTGCTTTTCTCGTTGCAGAAACTTTTGTCCCGAATATAATTTGCGCACCTTCAAGACTAATCGCCTCGCAAGCGCAATTCCTGCTTCTTCTTTCGTATCTTAGGTGCACGCTCAAACGGCACGTCATGAAAAAATACTTACTTACTAAAAATACTGAAACCGTCATGGTATATTTTTACTCCACGTCATACCTTCATGGTAAATTTTGGATTTCAAAGTGCCCAAACTATTAAAAATGCATTTGTGTGGTAGCTTTTGCTACCTCACAGGGTATAATTGAAGTCGCTGCAGTGATTATTATGTAAATGTATTGCGACCAAACAGATCTATTGTGCCCCCTTCTTGGCCTATAGCTCTTCCATCAGGCCCTCGTCTTGCACGAAGGCAATTATTTTTGTTGCGTCGATGGTTTCCAAATCGCTGAGTTGCACAATATGTTTCCCTAGAAAACTACTTCTTTTCCTTGCTAAGGCTGCGCATTCTGCTATTACGTGCAAGGAGGATTCTCCTTCCGTTTCGCAAAATTTGCAAATCTCGCTGCTGACTATACCTAGCTTTGCTAGGTGACCTCTTAGTCTACAATGTCCTGTCGAAAGACCGGTGAGTATCCTGAGTCCCATTGATATTGGTTGCTTAAACCGTTTGAGGTTATAGCTACCCAAGAGAAGTTTTGTTTGTCTCAGTCCTGGTGTCCTTGCCCAGCTCGTTCTTCACTCCTAAGCTCCTCCCGTATTGTGCTTCTTCCTACACCACAGTACGGCTCGGGTCCTATTAGGGGTGTCGCTGCCCCCAGTTTTGCTTTCTTATCTGCCTCTTTGCTCCCCGCTATGTCGACATGGCCCGGGACTCATCTAAGGGCCAGCCTATTTTGTGATCCCAGAGTGTCTAACTTGGTTCGTACCTCAGGAACTACCTTTGACCTGATTTCGGTCTAACTAAGTGCCATTATTGCTGCTTGGCTATCGAATAAGAAGGCTATATCTCTATTCCGATAGTTACACATTAAATTAAAGTCCACACACAACCTTATTGCAAATACCTCAGCTTGGAATATGCTGGCGTGCATACGAAGGGGCTCATGGTAAGTTAACCGAGGGCCTACCACACTAAGACCGGAGCCTTGTTGTGTAAGGGACCTATCGGTGTACCATTTAATGGTGTGTGGACCTCTTCTAGAGATGTCCATTCCTTTTTGTTACATAGGTGAACTTGAAACTTTTGCACGAACATACATATGTTCGGCTTTCATTTCGTTCCTTGGCGTAGGGGAAGTTCACCCGATAGCATATCTGCGTCTACTCGACTAAGAATGTGTCCTCTCCCAACTGCTTCAACGGACATTCTTAAAAGGGTTGCCTTTTGTTGAAGCCTAATTGTGTGATGGAGTGGTGTTATCTCCAATGGAACCTCAAGTGCTGATGTGGGACAGGTCCTTATCGCTTCCGTGATTCCTATACGTGCCATTCTCTGTTGCTTTTGAAGCTTCTTCTGCACAGTGATTTGCTGTGCCTTATCCCCCCATGCAATCACTCCGTTCGTGAGCATGGGCCTTACTACCAAAAGGTGTAGACATCTTATTATCTTTAGCGATGTTCCCCATGAGTTCCCGGCTATAGTACGACACGTATTCTGAACTTGGGTGCCAAAGTTTAATTTGCTGTCAAAAGTGACAAGGTACTTATTTTCCCTGCTTGTTTCTATTGGACTCTCTACGAGCCTAATCTCCCTCATCCTTTGTATTTTGTATCTTCTGGTGAACGGAACGATGATTGTTTTCGCAGGGTTTAGGTTGAGGCCAACCTCACTACACCAATCATGCGTGATCCTAAGTCCCAGTTGAATATTATCACAAAGAGTTTCTTCATACTTGCCTCGAGCTATTATCACAATGTCGTCTGAATAGCCCTGACATTGGATACCCCTGTTCGCAAGTCTACTTAATAGATCGTCTACTAGTATACTCCATAAAAGGGGTGATAAAATCCCCCCTTGTGGTTGTTACTGTTACGGTACTATCTTGTATAGTAGCCGTAGCCTGTCTGGACCCCAGTAAAGATGAAATCCATCCACTAGTTGAACTGTACAGCCCTCTTCTATTCAAGGTAGCCTTGACAGCATCATGTGATGTGTTGTCGAAAGCCCCTTCAATGTCTAACAATGCACAGACTGCTACTTCTTTATTTACTACTGCCGCCAGCAGAGCGCGGTGCAGCTCATACAGGAGTATTCCCTGTCCCTGGTGAAGGAATACCGGTGATATACAGTCCAGACCAGGAGATTTGTAAGACTGGAAGGTTCCAATTGCCCATTTTATTTTATCCACTGTGACCACCGACTTGGCACATGCCCAGTCGATGGCCGTTGTTTCAAGTGATTCGCTCTGTTGCCAGGGGATACTCCCTGGGAAGTGCGCCTCAAACAGAAGCTCTAGCCTTTGCATATTGGTGCTCGTAGAAGAGTTGTCTCTACGCTTCAGGGCTAAATTAGCCTTCGGTGCCCGCTTTGATAATGCTCTATGGAGCCGGGCGCCTTCACTCGTACTTGATATGCTTTCGCAGAAGTCCCTCTAGTTCCTACGCTTGGCCTTCCTAATCTCCTTGCTGTAGGAGGTGAGGCTTTCGCGGTGTTCATCCCATGACCCATCCCTCTTAGCTTTATTGAAGAGGCGACGGGTGGTGAGCCGCAGTCTCTCAAGACCGTCATTCCACCATGGGGCATCTTTTTCTTTGCGCGCTTTCCCTAGTAGGCAGCTTTCTTCGTATGTATTTTTAATGCTACTTTTCAGATTTCTAACAACTCTTTCTAGCTCACCCGTGTGTCTGGGTATTCCAGAGTTTTCAGTGGCTAGATTAAGTTCTAGGGTAGACCTAAATTTGTCCCAGTTCGTTTTTCTGGGGTTTCGAGTTGGTATACTGCTATCCGTATTAGTCTGAAGTTTAAAAAGGATGACAGCAGAGGCTGCCTTGGCACGGTGGAGGTTTATCTGGGCTAGCCCAGTGACGGTGACGTTTGGCGTCACCATCACTCAACCGCCACTCCAGCTCCTGGTGATGCAGGTTGGAAGCTGACCACATCACCGCTGCCCGTCACGATGAAGTCACCTTCTGCCGTTTGAAGCTCCTCAGCGAGCTCCTGCGAGGACATCGGCACCTCTTCATCCATCCCCTCCAGCTTTGCTGGACCGAGCGTCATCTCAGCCAGGTTCTCATCCTCGGCCAGATCTTCCGATAAGTCGGTGGCATCTGCCAGATGACCACTCAAAATAGTGGCGGTGGAAGGTATGGGTGCCAGCTCTGCTGGCCCGAGCGTCATTTCCGCCAGGTTCTCATCTACGGCCAGATCCTCCGATAAACCGAGCTTGCAGCTCCCGGGGCTGTCATTTGGGTGGGGGCAATCCTCACGCCAACACTCCTCTTCTTCAGACCGCTAACGGTTATGGTCCCGTAGCGGAATGAAACGTGGTGGCCTCTGGAAACTATCGCGTTCTTGGAAGCTTCATCGATGCCTTTCACCAAAAGCGTACCTCCGCCTTCCGTCCTCCTCGATAGGACCTTCCACAAGTCGGTCTCGATCTTGTTCTGGTTCTTCAGCAGAACCAGCAAGGATTCGGTTGTCCGATCCGCGCTTCTTGGGCAGAAGACGGTGATATTGTGAAGTAATGGAATATCATCACCCTCCTTGCAGTGCAGTGGAGCCCCTTTCCACGATTTCAGCCTTGACGCCACGATGATGGATCGGCATCTGCCAGATGAACCATTGGGACAGTGGAGGTGGGAGGTGTGGGTGCCGAGCATGTCGCTGCCGGGGCTGTCTTATGGGCGGGGGCAGTCATCGCGCCAAAACTCTTTTTCTTCAGGCCGCTAACGGAGATGGTCCCGTAGCGGAATGAAACTTGGTGGTCTCTCGCCACTATTGCGTCCTCCTCGACAACACCTTCCACGAGTTGGTCGTGATCTTGGTCTCGATCTTGATCTGGATCCTCAGGAGAGCCAACAAGGATTCGGTTGACCTATCCGTGCTTCTTTGGCAGAAGATGGTGATGTTGTCTGGTGATGGGATGTACCTTGCAGTGCAGTGGAGCCCCTTTCCACGACTGCAGACTTGATGCCACGGTCCTCAGCCACTCAGCTGAGTGATCGTCAGAGCATTCAATTACTAGGTAGGCAACCCGGAAATGAGTGCCCGCGAACGCGACCGCGGTGTCCCACCCTGTGAGGATAATCTCGTCCAGGATGGCCTCCTCCAATGCGGACAAGTCCCCATGGCTGAGCATTACCTGCGGGTATTCCACAGGTAACACAGGCACCTTGACTTTTTTCGCAATCGCTGCGTACGATATGCGAGCCTCGGTGGACAGTGGAGAGGAAGACCTCACTGCTGTTGCTACGGCGGCTGCCGATGTGCTGGGACGCCCCTCTGGGCACGCTCTCTTGGGGGTGGCAGCGGGTGGCGTCAGTGTACTGCTCAGGCGTTTGGAGGCTGGTCCCCGTACCTTTCTCCCTTGCCAGGGAAGTGCTTAAAAATATAGAAAACATATGAACATTCGTAATTGCATATTCCTTGACTTCTTCTACTAACACCGAAAAGCTTGTCTATTGTCTTGCTCTCTCTCTCCAGCTTTAGTCCTCTCCCGCTTTTGTCTGAACTTATCAGACGTACTTGGAGTTTTATCGGCCTACGTTCTATCGCTTAAGCGCTCTCTCGCTAAAGTACTATTGTGCTCATTGCATTGACACGTTAATACTTACACAATTGCATCCTACTTTGGTTTGTTATAGAATATCATTTGTCACATAATATTATTCCACATACTTTAGTGATTAAGTTAATGGTGCTTGTTTGCTGCATCAAGAAATTGCAACACGGTTGGAACAGAAAACCATGATTTTAATAAATGTAGCGTTAGCACGTAAATCTTGGCCGAGGTTGGCGTCTCAGTCACGTCCGGGGCTATTTTACAGAGTATATGTAAATTTGCCGGCAAACTGGGAAGCCGTACCGGGGTACACCTAGGGGTCGGGTCGATAGAGAGGGATATGTAGGCAAATTATTACTCAAGCTCCAAAGGTTTTTCAGATAGAGATAAAATATTTGGTTGGATTATAGCTGGTGGTGTCCCCTAAAGACTTGCATCAAACCATGTTTGATGGCAACACCCAACCCACATCCTTTCTTCGCAACCATACTTTTAACCACATATTTTATTATTGATATCAAAGTTATTCGTTGTCGGTTGCGTCCGACTAAAATATATTTTCATTTGTTACTAACAGAGAGAGTTCTCAGTTTGAGTGTGATTGACGTGTTTTACCTAAGCTCCGAACAACTTAATAATTTTGCGCTGTTTATCAGGCTTTTTACTTATTCTTTGCAGTCAACTGTGTTTAAAACATAAAACATTAAAACATACCTAAGTTGTGCAAAGTGTTTCTTGTTGTGCATCGTTAAATATACTAATTATTATATTTTAACTTTTGCAGCGTTGGTTCTGTGTGGTTGTTAGTGTCTGTTTTAGTAATTCTGCAAATCCGCCGCTTATTCGTGCATTCATTTGTTTGTGTGTTTGTTCGCTGCGCATACCCGTGTTTGTGTGTTTGTTCGCTTTAGCGTTATCTGCCTTGCTCTTCGTGCTCTCATACCTTTTTTGTTGTTGCTTATCGCTCCAAACAAGAAGTATTTGTGTTACGATTTCTCTTAATTTGTTCGTTTGCTCTTAGATCTTCTGTGCGCTGTTATTGTCCGTTTGTGCTCTCGCAATCTATTATCGTAAGTTTGACCCCAGTTGCAAATATGTCGTGCTGCAAAAAGCCTTGTTCATTAAAGCAGTCCGACGATTCAGTACAGCCTCTTTTTGTTAATTGCTGGTTGTGTGAGAATTTTATGCATGCTAAATGTGCAGGTACTTATTAATGGGCATGAGTGTGGCAAGATTAATGCTGTAGCCAAAAAGGGCTGTGGCGGCATGCGTTGGTCATGCCCTATATGCATTGATAAGCAAATTGATTTCTCTAGTATGTATAATTCTGGGAGAAATCAGTTTTTAAAACTAAAAATTAAAATTTGAGTCATTGTCTAATCGCCGTTTAGAGTCAGAATTTTTGAATTTTCCTTAAATGTCTGCCCCTTCACCCTCTTCATCTTCATTCATGCCTGGTAATGTGGAACTGTCTCCAATGCTATCCTTGTCTCCAAATCCAAGCGGTTGTCTGAATATTTCTCACTATTGTTCCGGTTTTGGATCCTGCCCAGACCATCGCGATAAATAGTGATCTATCTGTCCCGGTACCCCAGCCTCCTCCTATTTTAACAGAATTGGCTCCACGCAAGCAAGTTTTTGTGTCGCGACTTTCCGCTGAAACTACTTGTGACTCAGTTGCTGCTTATATTGCTAGCAAAACTACAGCAAGTGTTTCTATTACGAAATTTAACTTTTCTTCTCCTCGCGAAATATCTTCTTTTAAAATTAATGTCTCTCAAGAATTGTTTCCAATTATCTGAGATCCCAAATTTTTGCCCCCTCATACGGTTGCTCATGAGTTTTTGCCAAAAAAAAGAAATCTGCCTGTACCTGTTAACCTCCAAGCTGTATCCTTTTCAACTAAGAATTCTGACGATCCAAAAAACTAAATTCTGACGAAATATCTATTATTTATCAGAATGTTAGGGGTCTGGTTTCAAAACTTAAAAAATTGTTTTAGAGTAGCTTTTCACTCCATTCAGATATAATTTGTTTTACTGAAACGTGGTTAAATCCATGTATATCTAATTGTGAACTTTTTTCAAATAATTTTATTGTCTTTAGATCTGATCGACCGTCTCGCCGAGGTGGTGGTGTATTAATTGCTGTCAAAGCTACTCTCCAGTCGGAACTGTTCTGTTTTACTTCTGTTAGTGATGCTGAGATAATCTCTGTTAAAGTAACTCTCCCCTCACATGCTGTTTTTATCACTTGCTCCTATATCCCTCCTTCTTCTGATATTCAAGTTTATTTTCAACAGAAGTCTCTACTCATGTCCGTGACAATGATATTTTTATCGTACTGGGTGACTTTAATTTACCCATCATATTCTGGTCTTCATCCGACAATATAAATTATCTTGTGCCATCTGCCCAGCATGACTTCTTAGAAGCCATGCTTGACCTTCCATTATTTCAGATTAATTCAATTTCTAATTATTTGAGTAGAACTCTCGATCTTGTATTTATTAACAACGACTGTATTGCCAATGTCTCTAGGTCATCCCCTCTGTCTGTCCCAGAGGATGCATATCATCCTACCTTCGAAGTTACATTGTCTGTTAGCAATCCTGTTATGTCTTCTCCTTTAGTGTCTAACTTTCCTCACCGTTGCTTTCGCAAAGGAAATTACTCATTGTTAAATCAACGTATTCTGGCAACTGATTGGTCTTTTCTATATGATGCGGTTGATATAAATATTGCCCTGAAATTTTTTTATAGCACCTTAAATTCTCTATTGGACGAATGTGTCCCTAACTCTACTCCGTTGTCCGTCTCTTCTAAGCCCCCTTGGTTCACTCCAAGACTATCGTCTTTACAAAATAATAAATCTAAATATTATAAAAAATATAATAGGTCTGGCTTGAGTGCTGACTTGACTAAATACATTATAGCCAACTCAAACTTTCTGCTCCTGAATTCTCAGTGCTATGAGAATTACCTTATTCGTTGTAAACGGCAATTTACGTTAAATCCTAAACAATTTTATAATTTTGTCAATTCGAAGCGAAAATCTTCCACTTTGCCGTCTTCTTTCATGCTTGGAATGGTTAAATCTAGCAATGATAGCGAATCCGCAAATTTTTTTGCTAATTTTTCCAATCAACTTACTCGTCTGCATTCCCTATTAACATACCTTACCCTTATAAAATTGCTTCTACAAATTCTATTCCTGTCCCTATCATCTCTATGCCCACTCTGCTTTCTACTTTAAATTCGTTAAAGTCTTCTTACTCTCCTGGGCCTGACAATATACCTAGTTGTCTTCTTAAGGAGTGTAGTGCTTCTCTTCTTCGCCCATTGCTTAAGCTTTTTAATCTATCCCTTGAATCTTCTGTCTTTCCATCCCTTTGGAAAGAATCGCTTATTATCCCTCTTCACAAAAAAGGTGGGAAGTCCAATATTGAAAATTATAGGGGCATTGCAAAATTGTCCGCTATCCCTAAATTATTTGAAAAAATTATCACTTCGTCTTTGCAACATTTCTGCAAATCAATCTTATCCCCTGCTCAACACGGCTTCGTAAAAAACCGATCAAAAATGACCAATTTATTAGAATTCACAACCTTGGTACATGATACTTTCCTCTCGAAAATGCAAACGGACGTCATTTACACGGGCTTCAGCAAAGCTTTCGACTCTGTACACCATGACCTTTTACTTCTCAAGCTTGACCGTATTGGTTTCCCTCCCTCTCTTTTATCTTGGATTTATTCTTATTTAAAGGGTAGGACACTAAGAGTCCTCCTAAGACGGGCTACCTCGAAACAAGTCCAGGTTACTTCTGGAGTACCACAGGGTAGTCATCTTGGTCTTTTACTCTTTAATCTTTTTATGAATGATCTTCCCTCTGTTTTATCACATTCTCGCATTCTCATGTACGCAGACGATGTGAAACTTATTTTCTCTTATTGTCATTCTCTGAATCATACTTGCTTACAAGATGATTTAAATTCAATGCAACTTTGGTGTATTACTAATCAGTTTCTTCTCAATTGTTCTAAATGTATGTTTATGTCTTTCAGCCGTAATAGTCCCTTCATTACCAGATACTCGATCGACAATACCCCGTTGCAACGTATTTTCACAGTCAAGGACCTTGGTGTTCTTTTTGACTCGAAACTCCCATTCGGCCTTCATATTGCTACTATTGTTAATGAAGCCAAAGGTGTTCTCGGTTTCATTAAACGTTGGTCTAAAGAGTTTATTTATTTATTTATTGTCAGCTATGAGCAGCTGACATAAAAAAATTAATTCAAATTAAAATAAAATTAAAATTACAATATAAAATTGTATATAAATCTGAAAGTAAATTAAAGAAAAAATTTAAAAAGTTAACTTTAAGCTCTGGGAAGTTCAACAAGAAAATGAGTGGTCCAACATTTGTTGCGTGGATTGGGAAAAACCGAGAAAAACCCAATCAGACCAACGTAAGATTAGTGATTAGTGGTTACGATTAGATAAAGCGAAAAGAATCGATCTTTTTAGTACTGGAATTGAGGCCTCCAAGGAGACAAGGGAATAAAGTTTGTTATAGTCAGAACATATAACACGAAATGGTTCGTGAGTTAAATAGTTGCTCAAGCAACGATCAACGCTGAGGGGTAAAAAGTTACGTGAAGATCTAATTGGTACATTTAATTTAATTCGACTCAAAAGAACTGATGAGTCGATTTCACCATTAAGTAGGTTAGTAACAAATAATACTCCATGCATAGTTCTACGGTTTAACAGGGAGGGAAGATTAATCAAAAGGAGTCTACTTGAGTTAGAGGGTAAGTCAACTCCAGGAACCCAGTTAAAACTTCTAAGGGCAAAGAGAAGAAATTTCTTCTGCACAGATTCAATTCTATCCTGGTGAATCGAGTATTGTGGGGACCACACACAAGATCCATACTCCAGGATGGGACGTACTAGGGATGTATAAAGCGTTTTAGTGGTATAGGGATCATTAAACTCTTTCGACCACCGCTTGATGAAGCCAATGACATTAATGGCCTTATTGACCATAGACGAATTATGAGAGTCAAACCTAAATCTTTCATTTCAAACACGCGGTCAAGTGGTTAAGCATCAAGCAAGTAGTGAGCAGTATGAGGGGTACTTCTACAAAAAGACATGACTTTACATTTTGAACAATTTAAATTGAGTAAGTTAAAACGACACCAGGCCGACAACGCACCCAAATCCGACTGTAGTAAGTTACAAAGAGAAACATCATTATAGGTGAAACATAGTTTTACATCATCAGCAAACATATATACACGGGAGTTAGTTATAACAGCTGGAAGGTCGTTAATAAACAGATTAAATAGCAAAGGTCCAAGGTGACTCCCCTGGGGAACACCAGAGGTAACATAAATAGGTTTTGATACAGATGATTTAAAAACAACCTTTTGTGTTCGACCACACAAGTACTCCGAAAGCCACAATAAGAGTTTTGATGGAAATCCAATAATATTTAATTTTTTAAGCAACAGAGAATGACTAACAGAATCAAATGCCTTACTAAAATCGGTGTAAACAACGTCAGTTTGCATTTTTTCCTGAAACCCTTTGATAACAAGCGAAGTGAATTCAAGAAGGTTAGTGGTAGTGGATCTACGCCTAACAAAACCGTATTGATAAGGCGATATAATTGAACTACATACGTGTTGCAATTGAGAACATATAATTTTTTCAAAGACTTTTGGAATGGCAGACAACTTGGATATACCCCTATAACACAGTTGAGTCAACAGACAAATTAAATAATTTATTTAAGGGCTTACAAAGTGAATCCGCGCAGTATCTGAGTATACAACCTGGCACTCCATCAGGACCGGGCGAGTAGCCGGGTTTGATCGAGTTAAGGTCACTTAGGAGCGTAGACTCAGTGATAACTGGGACATATATGCAATTCGACGATTGAACTGGAAAAGGATAGGAATTACTGTAACTATATAAACTCGATGAGTATATCGATTGAAAATAGTTAGCAAATAGATCGGCGACTGCCTGATCGGAACTTGCTTTCGTATTATCGAGGTAAACCGAGGATGGCAAGCAAGAAGATTTACGTTTAGAGTTAACAAATTTATAAAACTGTTTAGGATCACGTGAAAAGTTTAATCTACAACGATTGAGATAATTATTATAACAAGATGTGTTAACAGAAAGAAAATTAGATTTTGCTATTAAATACGAAGATAAATCTAAAGTTGTTCCTTATTTTTTAAATTTTTTATAAGATTTTGTCTTCGCGTTTTTCAATTTCGATAGTTCCCTAGTAAACCAAGGTGGTTTATTATTACTTAAAGAACAAGTAAGGGGAACACAAATATCCAAAAGCGAATTCAAGGTCCCATAAAATATGGAAATGGCAGTTTCTATATCACTACAAGAATAAAGGTGGGACCAATTAGTATGCTGAAGAAGATTATTCAATTTAGTAGAGTTAGTTTTACGAAAACAACGGGTTTTTAAAGAACTATTAGATGGTGGATATGGATTAAGAATTTCAAAGGATAATTCTAAAGTTGAATGGTAGGTATCTTCCGGAAGCACTAAAGGGGATACCCTACTAACATTTCAGCAATCTGGTTCCGAAACAAATAATAAATCCAGCATTCTACCACTACAGTTATGCACCCTGTTTACTTGCGATAGGCCTAGCTCCAGTAGGTCATCGATAAAATCATCAGAAGTGACTGGTAATACCGCCGAAGATGTGTCATTCTCAGACCATACAACATGTGGCAGATTAAAATCACCAACCACTATCAGATTATCCATATCTGTCAACAATGACGAAACAAGTTGCAGGGCACTCAGATGGGATGAGTAAATGTAAATATCAGAATGAGGAGGAATATAAGAACAAGTGACATAAAGTGAACGGCCATTTAGTAATATTTTAACACATAAAAATTCTATGTCCGGAAGATCATGAGAATGAATCTGTTCAGAGGAAATACAAGAGTGAACAGCAATGAGAACACCACCCCCCTTGCGGGAGGTGGGATCGCATCTGTACAAGTTATATTTAGAAGGAAAAACAGAATAATCAGAAATATCGGGTTTTAACCAGGTTTCTAAGTAAGTGCGACTATTTGTGAATCAAATGATAGGCTGCTAACATATAATTTAGCAAGTTTAGTGTTAAGGCCCCTAACATTTTGATAGGCCAAGCTAATTACATTAGTTAGTTTTTTGCCGCCGACGTGGAGGCAACAGGGTGGCTAACAGAATGGCTTACAGGCGGTGCACTACCAATCCTAATACCAATATTATTATTATTATTTCGCCTGTTCACATACTCCTTCACGACGAGCTGTGGCGGCCAAAACTTTTCAGAACAAATTGTCGAGAAAAGTTCGGGCGGAACGCTCAACTTGAAAGAAGATATGCTACGGGCATGTTTAAATTTAAACTTTTCAGCAACAATACGAGGAGAATCAATTTTACTTTTAATATAGGCGCAAACATCATCCGATGAAGTATCAGATGCAAGCCTAGACACAAATATAAGTTTATTTAGAGGCAAGAGGCTTGTGAGCCCCAGATGAACCTACATTAGGATTAATAGGCACACACACTGTTGCACCAGGCTCATGATCGGAAGTAAAGTTATTAGTGGGGTTTCTTGCCGGCGAGTTAAATAGCATTAACGGGCTAGCAATAGGACCCGTTGAGATATTATTACTGGGCATCAGAAGGGGCTTGGTGGGCAGGACAGGTGGGACAGTCAGCGGGTTAGGACCCGAAGTCTTTTTTCGCTTCGGGGATTCGGTAATCACCTTGCCATTTTTGAAATTTAACTCAAGCTCAGTAAAAGACGCTTGCAGGTTATTAAAAGCAACATGCAACGCTTTGAAGGCAACATGAGTTTGCCTCAAGAATTTGGAAGATTCCTTTGCCGCCTCCTTGCAGGACTCACAGTACCATTTAAGGCCTGAGTCAGCAAGTAAACAATCCCTAATTTTGGCAGTAAAGCCAGCACATTTCATGTGGATCATGTTGTCACACAATCCACAAACAATAAAATCTTGGTTGGTTGTTCCAACCATTTTGCAAATGTTGCTGCAGCAATTAAGCATTTTTAAATTTATTTATAGTTTTAACAAGTAATTGATATGCAATTGATATGCAATAAGAAAATAATGTAGGGTGCACGTATGTAAGAATAAACGTATCAATGCAATAAGCACGATAAAACAGTAAAGATCAAGAGAGCGCTAAGTGAGAGAGCGTGAGCGCGTAGGCAGATACAACTATAATTACGTCGGATAAGAGCGGACGAAAGCGGGAGCGATGCTGTAGAGCGAGAGCAAGAGCAAGAGCACGAAAAAAGACAAGCTTTTTGTTGTGAGTAAAGACAGAATATACGAAACTGCAAATGTATGTATACTAGAAAGTGGCCCGCTTACTTCGCTGCGCAGATAGTTTATATAAATTTTAGCAACAGAAGTTATAAAATAAATAAATTAGAAAATATTTCACAAAATATTAAAGCAAAGTATTTAACATTCTCTTTTCCACGCAACCATTGAGGCGCGTCATTATACTCGGTACCGAAGGTAAAGAGTATATTAGGAGTATGTCCGTCATGTTGTCTGTCCGTCTTTCTGTATGAACGCAACGATTTTCCACACAATTCAAGCTAAACTCTTGAAACTTTCCAACTCTCTTTATCTATGGCATAGTAAATTTAAAAGTCAAGATTGGGGCTTTACAATAACTGGGGGGCTGGCAAATTGATAAATTCGATAACTCAAAATCGACAATTCCACCTATTCCGCACACCCTTACAGTTAGAGTTACCAAATTTGGTGGGAAATTTTGGCATCCCCGAAAAATTTTGGTGCCACGCCCACCCATTCCGCTTCCAGCCCCCCGCGGTTTTAAATCAAAAACGCCTATAACTTCCTCAGTTTTGAAGCTCGATCCACCAAATTTTGCGCCAAGATAAGTGATGACGATCCCCCAAAAACTGCATCAAAACCACCAAAACAACCATCAATGCCACGCCCACCCATACCGCCCTAGCCAACCCCAGCCGCCCCAACTTTTCGTTAAAAACGGGAATGCGTGTATGTTTCATAGTTTTTGAGCTAAACGCCTCCAGCACCCTTCCCCAACCTTTTACAAACTTGAAGCAAGTGTCACCAAATTTGGAAGGAAGATAGTTGGTGGCATGCCCATCTGTATCAGAATTTTTGAGGCAGCTTTCACCCCTGCCGCATCCGTACCCCTTTGCAATCAGGCCTCATTTTACTGGTTTAAATACTGGTATCGAGTATAGCGCAGTCGATTGCGTCCGACTGCAACGTTACCACTTGCTTTTTATTGTGGTTTCCTCAGTAGTCCTTATCCAACTATATATACAGGGGTGCCACAGAAAACGCTTCCGCCCGAATTTCACGCCGTTTTTATTTCACGGTGCCACAGACCAAAACGCTCACTAGTTTTGAGCGGAAACAAAACGTCGCAAAAACCCTAAAATCTGATGCTGCCACCTAGTCCGAAGCAAATTCAATGCAGTCAATGCAGTAATGCCACATTTCTCAAGCATAAATTCGGAGTAATGTGTTTAATAAAAATATTGTGGAACCACTCCTGTTTTCTTTTAATTAAGCATTAAAAAATAGCTCTTTGAAGTAAACACAAACTTGACTTCAAAATTGTTTTACTTGTTGTGCAATTTGTGAAAACATTTGTGGTCAGCTGTAATTGTGCCAGGTGGCATCGCCTTAAAAGCGGCATCATCTGGAAAATGGCAGAGCCAAAACAAACAAAGAAAGAAGAAGAAAACGCTCTGAGAACCCTTCGCTGCATGGTTTCTTTCCTAATTTTCTGCCGCTGAAGCTCTTCTATGGCCAATAATCTCGCTAACGGCATATTCAATTTAAAACAACTTCTGTTTAAAACAATTTGGGGATGATTTATGAACAGCTGATTGCTGTCAGGCGGAAATTGTTGCCAGACAGTTGGCAGATAGCTTCTAGAGTTGCCGAATATCTTTTAATTGTTTTCCCGCCAAAATTTAAATGTTTTCTTGTGTGTTTATTTGCTAAAAACAATCAACTTCTGTACAAAAACATTAAAAAATGTTAATAAAATATGAAACCAGTTGAAAGCCCCTTATTCTGATATGTTTAGACTACAAAAGGTGCTAAACAAACACTTTGCTAATTTAATCTGGCGTGGTGTCAACCCTTAGCAGCCAAGTCCGATAAGGTTTGTGCACACACTAAGTAAATGAAATCACTCGGAGTTCTGTGGCACCGTGAAAATTTTAAGACGATTTTGCTTCTGGCGGAATCAAATTTCACTGACTTTTTCTGTGGCACCCCTGATAATGTTGCTTCAATTATTAAGCCTAAAGTCGACTTATTATTATAAACAAATCAAATTAACAACTTAATTTAAAGTAAGTGTTATAAGTAAATACTTCAAAATAAGTCAAAAATTGACTTCACTGTACAACGTGTAAACCACTGACTGCGTGATCTGAGTTTTATCGTTCTTGCGTTTTGTCTAAGTTAGGTTAGGTTAGACCGGCTGACACTCCCAGGGGAGTGCCACACATAGACCGCTAAAGGGTCCTTAGTGAGGCCGGTGGTTGGAGATAGTTGGGACTAACTCGATGGACTATCTCGATGTGTAGTCCTGCGGAGTATGTGTGCTTCTGGCAAATGCCAGAAGCTTTTTGGGTTCCAGCTTGCTGGCTTCTTTGAGCGAAGCCAGAAAGGGAACTTGGAGGTAGCATAGTCTTTGTGCTGCCAGTGCTGGGCAGCTGCACAGGAGGTGCTCTAACGTTTCCTTGACACCTGGATCCTTGCATTTCCTGCAATCGTCGTTGTCCGTTATGCCTAGCTTTTTTGCGTGTACTGCGACTAGGCAGTGGCCTGTCAGGAGACCAACCAGCCTTCGGCAGTCATGCCTTTGTAGTTTTAGCATATATTTCGTTAGTTTTTCGTCGTAGGTTTAGCACATTATTTTTGAGATTTTGCAGTCAGAGGTGTTAGTCCACCTTAGTACTGCTGCGTCCCTTGCTTGTGTTTCCATGTAGGAGTGTAGCGTTCGTAGGGAGATCGGAACTTCCACAGTATCACTGTTGAGTCCCGTTGCACCTTGCTTGGCAAGAGTGTCTGCCATTTCGTTGCCCTTGAAGCCCTGATGGCTTGGAATCCAGTAGATGCGCACTTTTTCAACGGTGCCGAGTGCATCTAGCGTTTCCCTGCTCGACTGGACATTGCGAGAGCTTATGTAGTGGGCCTGCAAGGCTTTGATTGCCGCCTGACTGTCCACGAATATGTTTACCATATCCTGCGTTGTGTTTGTTGTCAGGACTGCTTCTGCAGCTTTCCTTATTGCGAATATCTCCGCTTGGAATATGCTGCAGTGGTCCGGAAGTTTGTATGACAGGCTCATGGGGGGCTCGGCGCAGTACACTGCTGCACCGACACCTTCCCTCATTTTTGAGCCGTCTGTGTATATGTTGATGGCCGTCTGCTCAGCTCCTGAGCGCCAATCATCTTTTCCTAGGAGCGTGGGCGTGAAGTTAAAATTGTTTTTTGGGGTCATATAGTCTGTTTCGACTTGGATCCCTCTTCCAATTGTACTATGCCCGTAGTTGTATAAATTCATATTACCTATCGTGCAAAGACGTTGAGCAGTCTTTTTTGCTGTTAGGCGTGCCTGTATGTCCACGGGGTTGACATTCAGTATGGTCTGTAGTGCTTTAGTTGGTGTGGTCTTCAGCGCCCCTGTGATGCACGTAAGTGCATGTCGCTGAGTTTTTTCCATTCTTTTAAGGTATGTGGACTTCTCTGTGGCTTCCCACCATACCAGTATTCCGTAGAGTAGTATGGGGCGCACAATCGAGATAAGAATCCAATGTGTCAGTCTTGGTGAGAGTCCCCAAGTGCTACCCAACATCTTTTGCGATGTATAGAGTGCATTGGTGGCCTTCTTCACCCTTTCCTCCACATTGAGCTTCCAACTCAACTTGCTATCCATTACTATTCCCAGGTATTTGATACTTTCTTTCGGTATCAGTGCCTTGTCGTTTATTTTTGGTGGAGTCCAGCGAGGTATCTCTTTGTATCTCTTTGTGAAGAGAATGAGGTCCGTCTTGTCCGCGTTGATACTTAGACCGGCTTCCATGGCCCATTCAAGTATCTCTTTGGGTGTGTGGTCCATGACTGAGCTGATAGTCGATGGGCACTTGCCCGTGATAATTATGCTTATGTCGTCCGCATAGGCAGTTATCTTCGGGGCTTTCCGTTTAAATTTCCTTAGTAGTTCGTTTACCACCAGGTTCCACAGTAGGGGTGAGAGCACTCCTCCTTGGGGAGTGCCACACTTGGCTTCCCTGACTGCGGTAGTGGTTCCCCATTCCGCTAGTATTCTCCTGCTGATCAGTAGGTTCTGAACCCAGGAGTGTACTGCTTCTGTTGGGGTCACAGCTCTTAGGCTGTGCATTATTGCTTCTGTCGACACATTGTTAAATGCGCCTGAGATGTCCAGAAATGCGCCTAGGGCGTATTCTTTGTGGTGTAGTGCTTTCTCTATGGTTGCTACAAGGGAGTGTAGCGCTGTTTCCACCGACTTGCCCTTTGTGTATGCGTGTTGGTTCTGTTCTAGATTCATTTCTGTATTCTCTCTGATGTGGAGATCTATCAGTTTTTCTAGAGTTTTTAGCAGGAACGAAGTCAGGCTAATTGGTCTGTAGTCTTTCGGTAGCACGTGGCTACATTTTCCTGCTTTTGGCAGGAAAATTACCCGCGCTGTCCTCCAGGCCACCGGCACATAGCCATAACTAAGACATCCCCTGAAAATTTCTTTCAGCCATGGAGTGATCACATGTTTGACCTTCTTCATCATGGCCGGGAATATCCCGTCTGGACCTGGTGATTTGTAGCTCTCAAAGGAGTCTATTGCCCACATTATCCGTTGTGTTGTTGTGATACCTTCAGGAAACTCCACCCTTGTGGTTAAAGGTATCGTTTGTGTGTTTGTCTTGTGTTAGGGAAATGCGCCTCCAGGAGCACATTTGCCGCATCTTCACTGCTTTCCGTCCATCTACCGTCTTCAGTTTTTAATTGGCTTTGTACTGTCTGATGGCGAGCTAGCAGCTTCCTTAACCTTGCGGTGTCAGCTGTCTTCTCGATGCCTGAACAGAAGTTTTGCCATGCGTGTCGTTTAGCTACTCGTACTTTTTTCTTAAAGTCACGGAGCCGTATTCTGTACTCGGTCCATACTAGCTCTTCTTCCGCTTGTTTTGCGAGTTTGAAGAGTTCTAGTACGTCTTTCCTTATTCCCTTGAGTTCAGGAGTCCACCATGGGGGCTTGTGTCTCTTCTTCTCTTGGGACGGACTACATGTTTTGTGATAGGCCGCCATCAGATTTTTGTTGAGTGTCTGCAGGGACTTCTCTAATTTATCTGTGGAGGCTATCATGGGCGGTCTTGGTAGTTTACTTTCGACCTCTTTAGCGAACTGCTCCCAGTCCGTGTTCCGAGGGTTCCTGTACACTCTCTTCTCCACTGTTCTTTCAAAGTTAACACGGAATTGAATGTACCTGTGGTCCGAGAAGGAGTGTCTACTAAGGACTCTCCAATCTTTAACCACAGTATTCGTTACCGACGCGAGTGTTATATCTAAGACGTTTGATGAGGTAGGGCCAACATATGTTGGTTCTTCTCCCTCGTTTGCTATCTTAAGATTAGTCTGAAGTATGAAATCAAGCAGTGACTCACCTCTATCGTTGATGTTCCCGCTTCCCCATACCGTGTAATGAGCGTTGGCGTCTGCTCCGATGGTGAGGGACTGCTTCTTGGAGTAAGCCTCTGTCACCAGTCGGGTGAGCTCTTGAAGGGGCGCATCGGTGTCGTGCGCTATATAGCAGGATGCCATCAAGATTGGCTCATCTCTGCCACCTTCTAGTGCGACCACTGTGAGGTCGTCAGTACTGTTATTAGACAATAAGTAAGCATAGATACCTTTCCTTACTAGGATCGCAATCCTTGCTCTACTCACTGTTGTCGGGTAGGTTATGTTGTTGTTAGGGCTCTTCAGTCCAGAAACCTTGTTTCCCGACGCTATCCAAGGCTCCTGGACTAAGGCGACGTCGGCGGGCCCTGTCTCCAGGGTTATCAGGAGCTCCGCCGAAGCCAGCTTGCTTTTATGCAGGTTGACTTGGATGACCTTCAGCTCCATTGTTGGCTGTAGAGTCTTCCACGGATGGGACTTCCTTCACGGTGATGTCCGCATCCTCATCATCCTCTATCTCGAGACTTTGGGTGGCGCGGGTGACCTCCGCTAGGTCGTTCTCTACCTCACCCGCCTCCAGCGTGTTCGTGTTTTTGTCATCCGGGTGGCGCTTTTTGAGTCGCAGGTAGACACTGCCTACGCCCCACGCCATCTTTCCGTATAGCAAATCGTCGGCCTCCTTGTTGATCTGGATCACCATTTTCTGACCCTTGTTATCGGGCTTCGCAACGTGGATCACCTTCCAATCAACTGTTGGCACGTCTGGGTTTTGCCATTTTAGGAGCTGCAGCGCCTGGTCCGCTGGTACGACCCGCGGGAAAAGTACTTTTGCCTTCGGTAGGGACGGAATACAGGTTCTGTCCACTACCTCGAGCTTGGCACCCTGCAACGGAGCGTCCAGGGCAGCCACGACGCCGGTGACCCACTTCAGGGTGTGGTCATCCTTGCAGTTTAGAATTTTGACGCCCGAGAGCCAGCCCGCTCCATCAAACGAGATGGGAAGCGAGTCCGGTTCGCCCATACGCCTAAGAAGCGCATCGAACAGCAGCTCTTCCACCTTCTTCCACTGTTCTGGCTTCATCTTGCCGTTTGGGTCGCTCCTGTCGATGAGCGCGACGACTAGGTGTCGCCTCGCCACATCACTGGCCGTCGGTTTTGTTTGCGTCGCTGGCTTTTTGCAGGGCCGCTTGCTGGCTGGCACCTCTGCTTTAGCGGTTTCAGCGGAGCGCTGGCGTTTTACGGCCAAGCTCTCCTCCACCTTGTTGGCAAAACTGACGTTCTCAGGCGCCATGTTCTTCCGTTTCTCGAAATGAGCTCTGCCCTCTTCGATCCTTTCGTCGGCCCACTTCTGCTGGCGGATTTCATCTTGTGTGAGATCTCGCTTGCAGTCAGCGAGCCGAGCCCGGATCTTTAGGGCCGCCTTGTATTGTGCCTTGGCTTTCATGCCCTCCTTTGACCTTTTGAGCCCGACCCTACTGGGGGTGCTGGTACTCTGCGGGCCTGGCGGACATGAAGGATCCTCGGCTTCTGAATTGTGTGACCCTCTTAGTGATTCGCCATCCGAGTCTCCATGGACTGCGGAATCGCGCCACATTTTGGGCTTAGTAGTGGCAGTAGCTATACAACCGTCCTGGCCTGCTCCAACCAGTACGGAGGGTGGGTTGCTGGCGACACGCAGAGAGGATTTCTCCCCCCGTGCCCGCCGGTGGTAGCACCCTTTTCCACCGACGACGGGCTGAACAAGTAAGTGGCAAAATCAAAATTGCATGTGCCTCTAAGAAATATTGAATGAAGCTACTTTATAGGAAATTTTCCACTGATTCCAAATCTGCAACCCTTAACATAACCGGATTTTTTGTTTAGAAGATATAGCCCTTCAAAGTTGACTAATTTTTGTGCTACATAAAAATCACAATTTTAAGTTAATTTGGTCGGCTTTCTGATACCATATCTCAAAACTAGTGATCGGATCGTATTATTTTTGATTCTATTGATAGATATTTTTATTAAGAAAAGAATAAAAAAAAATTGTACTGTTTGGTTTGCGTTTGGCCAGGTAAATCAATATTTACCAACTATCCATTTTTCACTATTTCTCAACTTTGATGGAACATAAAAAAAACTATGTCATACTATATTGGGCAAATAGTCCAAATAAATTTTTGATTATTCCTCTATCTAATGAAAATTTTCATCTGCCCGTTTTGCCTTTTTTTAAAGGTAAAATAGTGAAAATACTTGCAGTTTTGGGCAATTTATGACACATAATCGTGAAATTGTGAGCAATATTTTACAAAAACCAAAAAGTACATTTAAAATAATTTAATTTTTTTTTAATAATTATATAAATAATTTTAAATCATAAAAGCCTTTAAAACAATACATAAAAATTAAAATTTTAAAAATATTTTTTTCCTTCCGAAAAAAACATTTTCAACTTTGCATACCCATAGTTAGGCACCCAAAATCGTAATTCATTTAATGTCAATTTATAGGTTGATTAATTATCTATAGATGCTTTTAATTTGATCGATTATCTCATTTGGTTAAGTTATGATTTGCACGAATAACTCAATTTGCGACGTTTGGGTTGACATCCCAACTAGAGTTGCGTCCTTACTCGTCTCCATCTTGATTTTTTGTCTGGGGAGTCTACCCATAGCATTTTAACCTTACTGCCAAGGACCTCGAACCATGGTTTGCTCTGCACCCTCGCAGTACCGAAGCCTTTGAGTGGTGTAGAGCTCGCCTTAGCTAGACACAGTACTACCTCTTCACATACGCGTAGATCCGCAGTACCTTTGTTTGTTATGGGACAGAGCGGCGTCCGCTTCAGTTAGCCCCTCGCCCTCGCAGCGCCGAAGCCTTTGAGTGGTTTGGGGTTCACTTTGGCCAGACGACGCCCTGTCCCTCCACAAGGCAAATAGCACCAAGTACCCCTCGTTTGTTTCGAGGTAGTACGATGCCCATTGCCCAGCCGGCACCCTCGTGGAGGGTTCAGTTGAGGATTTTGCCAGCCTTTGTCTAAATTAAGCAAGTATGGAAATCCACCCCCACAACATTTTCTGGTGTGCCAAATTTTTCTAGACGCACCAAGTTTTGCTTTGTTGTTTTTTTAAATCAATGACACCAACAAAAAGTAGCGGAGCGGACCCAACAACAGTGATGCCGATTTGGCTTTTTTCCGGGCAGATCTGTCCGGTTTTAAGTGCTTTGTCCGGATAAAATATCAAACATCCCCTATCCGGAAATCTGGCCTTTTTCAGATTTGATTTGATTCATTTATTTCAATCTTTTTTTTCAAAGTTTTCTTTAAAAACATTGTGGCATCCGATCTATTAAAAACAGCGATCTTTTTAAAACGGTGTGGCATCCTTTTTTTTACATACTTTGTACATATGTATTTTCGATATCATTTGTAGTCTAATGTACAACAAAAGTGGATAAGCCGCGATGAAGCGCACAGCCATAAGGCATACTGCAGATACTGCATATGCAGTCTTAATAGCAAAATAGATCACATTCGCGCGTATATACCGACAAAAAAACATATGCAAAACGCTTTGTGCCTCGCACAAAAAAAAGCATAATTTGTTTTAAGCCGGCGGATTGTCACCAATCTTGTCACCAGGAAGCTGTATTAGCTACATATGTTTATGTTTATTATCACCTTACGGAATTGTGCAAGTTTCATTTTGATGCTAAAAGCTTAAAATTGCACAAAACCATTTTTGTCCTGTTTTCTGTCCTTTTTTATGCTCGATACCGAAGGTAAAGAGTATATTGGGTTTATGCAATGCCCGTCATGGTGTGATGTCCGTCCGTCTGTATGTTCGCAAGTTTTTTCCACACCCTTCAAGCTAGAGACTTGAAACTTTTCAAATGTCTTTATCTATGGCCGGGACATATCAAGTTCTAAGATTGGGGTTCTACGATAACTGGGGGGCTGGCAAATTGATAAATTCGATAACTCAAAATCGACAAATCCACCTATTCCGGACACCCTTACAGTTAGAGTTACCAAATTTGGTGGGCAATTTTGGCATCCCCGAAAAATTGTGGTGCCACGCCCACCCATTCCGCTCCCAGCCCCCAGCGGTTTTAAATCGCCAAGATAAGTGATGACGATCCCCAAAAAACTGCATCAAAACTTTGGATGCCACGCCCACCCATACCGCCCTAGCCAACCCCAGCTGCCCCAACTTTTCGTTAAAAACGGGAATGCGTGTATCTTTCAGAGTTGTTGAGCTAGAGTCTCTGAATTTGGTAGAAAGATAGCTAGTAATGAACCCCAATGATCTGCATTAAAGTTTTGGAGCCACGCCCACCCTTTCCGCCCCCAGCCCTACCACAGTTTCAAATCAGAAATGACTTTATCTTCCTCAGTTTTCGAGCTACAGCCACAAAATTTTGCACCAAGATAGGTGATGACGATCTCATCTGCATCAAAACTTTGGATGCCGCGTCCATAACTGGTAGCGACAGCCAAAGATATTTTGTAGCCAGGCCCACCCATAACGCCCACAGCACCCTTCCCCAACCTTTTACAAACTTTGAGCTAGAGTCACCAAATTTGGTAGGAAGATAGCAATTGACATCCCAAGAAGATCTGCAGGAATAATTTGGATGCCATACCCACCCATAACTCGCCCAGCCCCCCTTCCCCCACCTTTAACAAACTTTGAGCTAGTGTCACCAAATTTGGAAGGAAGATAGCTGAAACTGTTGCTGCTGTGGCTGCAGCGGCTGCATATAAAACTGTGGCAGGGCCACAGCAGGCAAAGCACCCAAATAATTTTGTCCGTTCATTCTTGTATCACTTTTAGAAATAAAATGAAGCAATGCGCAAATGGCACACAAAAGTAAAAATTGTAAAATTCCCTTAGAGTGAAAGAGTTACTGTTATTTATGTGAATTGATCTCATCTACAGAACAATATCACATTTTCATGCTCTTAAGCCAATCGCATTCCTCTTAGTCCTCCTTTTTTGTTTCAAATTCGTGTGTGCATACAACGGCTTATAATAAGCCTGAAGCGATCGACAAAAACAGCAACAACAAATCTTTTGCATTCACAGTTATATTTATACCCTGAAATGGGTAAAAAAGAGTATAATTGTTTTGGGCAAAAGTACGTAACAGGCAAAAAGAAGCATCTCCGACCCCATATAAAGTATATATATTCTTGATCAGCATCAACAGCCATATGCAATATGAAAATCATACCCAACCTGTCAAATGTGACGTCACGCAAAACAGCTTTTTATGCGCAATGCGTTATCGGTATTTTTTGTATCATGATTTCAGCTTACTCTCTTATGTATGCGCGCGCTCTGCAAGTCAAACAAAGAGCGTAGTATCGCTGCCTTCTTCGCACGCACTGAATCAAAGCAAAACATATGTATGTAAGAGGCTGCAGTTAAGTGAATTGCATAGCCTAAACTCACACGTACTTTAGCCTTTAGCTTTGACTTAGTGTGTGCGGAGGAGGTAGGGTTATTGAACTTTATGATTGACATGCAAAGCGCGCACATAAAATAGAGAGTGAACAAAGGAGCATGATCGGAGCGAGATATCAAATTATCTAATTATCATAAGAGCGACGCGCGCGCTCTGTTTAGTTTTAAACGGCTCTTTGAGTTTGGGACGAAGAGCTTGGCTCACACGTACAACGCAGGCATGCATAGATTTGTATACAAACTTATGTGAACGGCCTTTGCTTGTTCGAAATTGTATATTATTAATGTAAGTGTGTTAAGTTTTGTCCAAGTTATATAAGCAGCAAGTAGGCAAATCCACCCCTACAACATACATATGTATTTTGGTGTGCAAAATTTTTCTAGACGCACCAAGTTTTATTTTGTTGTTGTTGTTTTTTTTTTTTTAATTCAATGACACCAACAAAAGTAGCAGTGCGGGCCCAACAACAACACTTACAACAACAACAAACGCTACTTGGGTCGTAAATCAATTGTCAGAGGCACACAAATTTGAGAAAAAAAAACAATGTGCACTGTGCGAAAAGATACATGTACATAAAATATTGAAAATTATTTTCAAGCGCATTGTTCACTTATATGTGAATGCACTTATTCATTAAGAAGCGGAAATCCGTTTCTTTTTTGCAAGTGTACGAACCAATTTTACTTGTTCGAAATTGTATATTATTAATGTAAGTGTGTTACGTTTAGGGCCAGTTTCTCAATGTCTGGTTAGCTAAACTAACAGATGGTTAGCTTAACTATCTGATGGTTAGTCAAAATTGAGTTTCTCAATGTCTGGTTAGGGTTGTTCGTAATAAAAACTAACATGAGGCCTGAGTGCCGGTTAAAATTTGTTCTCTCGTTAAGTGCCGATATAAATATCGTTTAATCATCGTTAGGCAAACAGCTGACTGTGGCTGACACTTGCATTGTTTACAATTTATTATTCAAGCAAAATGGCATCGGATCAAGAGTTTTTGACATCCACGCAATTGAAACACAATTTGAAGAAATGTTATATGTTATTTTTCAGTTGGAAGAAGAATTTGGCAGTCACAAAACAAAAAATACCAAACAAAAACAGCTGTTTTGCTCGAAAAGGGCTCGATCAGGGTGGCAGCACCATCAATGCGATAGTATCATATCGATTTAACTTAACCATACATTGAGAAAACCAAATTGGCTTAACGCGAGCGTTAAATTTATCTGGTCGTTAGCTAATTCTTACTTTAACCAGACATTGAGAAACTGGCCCTTAGTCTAAGTTATATTAACAGCAAGTAGGCAAATCCACCCCCACAACATACATATGTATTTTGGTGTGCAAAATTTTTCTAGACGCACCAAGTTTTTTTTTTGTTGTTGTTGTTTTTTTCAATCAATGACACCAACAAAAGTAGCAGTGCGGGCCCAACAACAACACTTACAACAACAACAAACGCTACTTGGGTCGTAAATCAATTGTCAAAGGCACACAGATTTGAAAAAAAAAACAGTGTTCACTGTGCGAAAAGATACATGTACATAAAATATTGAAAATTATTTTCAAGCGCATTGTTTACTTAATTGTGCATGCACTTATTCATTAAGAAGCGAAAACCGTTCCTTTTTTGCGAGTGTATGAACCTTTTTTTTATGACTTTGCTTGTGCGACGCGAAGGCGTCACTGCGCATTTGTTTTGTTTTTGTATTCTCGCTCGCGATCAAACTCTCAGCTTGTGCGACAAACAGGCGGCAGTAGTGGAATGGGTAATGTGTTTTGTTTTTGGAGTGGGTAAAAGTGCTCCAAAATGTATGGGAGGTACTCGAAAGAGTTGTCCAAAATAAAATTCCTTTCTTAGGACAAACAGAATACCTGCATAAAAAATTGTGTGAAAATTTCAGCCTTCTAGCTCTTTTCGTTTAGGCTGTGGCTGAGCCATTCTAACGCGGACAAACTCTTTTATAAATAGAGAAGAAGAAGAAGATTGTTTGTACGTATGTTCGTTTCTTAATTTGAGGCACTGCAGCGTCAATTTGACTGCAAATTAAATAAAATGAGTATTAAAAAGTCAAATTTAATTATGCACACGTAAAAATATACATCGTATATTTGTAATCACTGTTAGAATCGTTTACTAAAATAAACCAAGTTAAACTCCGTACACAAGCACAAGAAAACAATAAATTTTTGAGAGCACTCAAAAAACACAACCGTCACCAACGAAAGACAAACGATTTAACGATCCTTACGTTACGTGTAAACTCTGTGCACTTCTCTTGTCCGCCCTATCTTATAATACTGCTCTTGTATATGGAGCCCCCAGTATAGAAATAACCAGGATCGTATCGAATCTGTTCAGAAGCAGTTTCTGCTTTTTGCCTTACGTGGCTTAAATTGGGATAGTGATCTTCGCTTGCCTTCATATTCTAGTAGGCTTCTTCTCCTTAGGCTCCCATCGTTAAACAATCGTAGGATAGTCCTTGGTGTTGCCTTCCTGCAAAAGTTGATTGCTGGCGATATAGATTATTCTTTTCTTTTAAGTCAACTCCGTTTCTCTATTCCTTCCAGACCCACTAGAAACTTTCGCCCTTTATTTTTGAAAACGTGCACAACAGATTTCGCTATGCACAACCCATTTCGTATTTTTTGCGTTCAATATAATAGCCTTTACCACGTGTTCTCTAATGAGACCTCTCTCTCCTTAATCAAATCATTGCTTTCAGTATATCTTCGGGAAGTTAATGACCGCTCTCAGCTATGAAACGGGGCATAGCTTGCTGGACTGGCTAAATTCTTTTCCTCCAACGGGTGATTAACTTCCCCCTAAAACTATCTCTCTTTAATACACTTTTCTATTTATATATTTATATTCTATTTATTTTTATTTAAAAATTTTTTTTTTTATTTATAATCTTTTATTTTTAGTTTTCATATTTAAGTTTTTCTTTTTTATTTTCTACTAACATCTCTGTTCTTAGTATAGGGTCTTATAATGTCACTGACAATTTAGACTGTGTAAAGGGGCATAGCTGGCCGGACTGGCAAATAAAACACCCCCATCGGTCGGTGATGTTATTAGACATTTTTGTTCTCTGCTTAGGCTGTTTACTTCATCTATATTATTGTACATTTTTTTTTTTTTTTTTTAACTGTTAAGTTGACTCTAGATTTGTTAACAATTTTGAATAAATAAAATAAAATAATAAAAATAACATAAGCTGTACTTTTTTTACAGCACATATTTGCAAACGTGCGATACGACCGAGCGCATGCAACTTTGCTTGGGATTACGACATCAAAGAACTGTAGATAGCGTGGAAGCTGGTGTACGTAGTCTTATGCCTAACCAAACCGAGCAGCGGCGAGCCTCAGATTCCCTTACTCCCAGGTACCATATCTTCTTAGTTTAATAAATTTTCAAAATAGATAAATTTGATTACTGATGTTTTCAGCCAGTGCAGTGTATAATAAACTGCAACAAAATTTATTTTTTTCAAGGCTCGTTTACAATGTTAGCTTGAGATTGAAAAATGATTTGTTCCTGTCTGTCACACATATTTTTCACATAAGTTCGTCTCACGCTCTTTCAATCTCTAACCGGTTTCACTTGCATCACAGATTGAATCGAGAAAAGCTATTCGTTAATTTAGTTTTAAAAGTTGACAATAGATGGCATATTTTCGAAATTAGTAATATGTGCTTAAAAGCTCCTAAGTTTTTACCTCTATTTTACTCAATACAGAGGTAAATGATAATAGAATTCACTATTTAATATTTATTTAGTACATATTAATGAATATATAACAATAAAATCATTGTTGTATAAAAAAACAAATCGATCATTTATGTGCCATTTCACATGTGTTAGCCGAGTTCGAAACAGCTGATCGCATTGATCTAATTGCGCGCAAATGTTCTCGCGCCCAACACCGTCGAGTACTTCTCTGCGGCTGCGCCTCGTCTACTACAGCAGCAGCAGGAAGAACTGCCTGCGGCATTATTGAATTATAAGCTAATACAATTGCTTTGTTTTTCTCCATTTTTATGATTTTGATTCACTTTTTATAAATTTTGCACACAACATAAAACAAACATCAGCTGTTCAATGCTCATAGACAGCTGTAACACAATATCGAAAGATTCACATGTGTTAGCTGAGTTCGAATCAGCAACTTGAATTTAAAATTGTTAAAAGCTTCAATCTAAGCCAAGCTGACATTGTAAACCCTCCTTAAAGATTGAAAGTGAGTGAGACGTACATTTGTGAAAAATATGTGTGTCAGACAGGAACAAACATTTTCCAATTTCAAGCTGACATTGTAAACGCGCCTTAATTGGTATTATTATTATGAAATATTTAATTTCTAATAAGTCTATCATTCTAAGTTTTTTCATTATATAAGACTAGTAAGTGGCCCGCTACTTCGCTGCGCGGATAGTTTATATAAATTTTAGCAACAGAAGGTTTAAAATAAATAAATTAGAAAATATTTCACAAAATATTAAAGCAAAGTATTTAACATTCTCTTTTCCACGCCACCATTGAGGCGCGTCATTATACTCGGTACCGAAGGTAAAGAGTATATTAGGAGTATGTCCGTCATGTTGTCTGTCCGTCTGTCTGTATGAACGCATTGTTTTTCCACGCAATTCAAGCTAAAGACTTGAAACTTTCCAATTCTCTTTATCTATGGCATAGTAAATTAAAGTGTCAAGATTGGGGCTTTTCAACAACACAAAGTAGCAGAGCGGGCTCAACAACAGTGATGCCGATTTGGCCTTTTTCCGGACAGATCTGTCCTTTTTTTTAGTGCTTTGTCCGGATAAAATATCAAACATCCCTATCCGGAAATCTGGCCTTTTTCAGATTTTTCTGATTCATTTATTTCAATCTTTTTTTCAAAGTTTTCTTTAAAAACATTGTGGCATCCGATCTATTAAAAACAGCGATCTTTTTAAAACGGTGTGGCATCCTTTTTTACATACTTTGTATGTATTTTCGATATCATTTGTAGTCTAATGTACAACAAAAGTGAAAAATAAAGTTAAATAATGCCGAAAGATTCGTACAAACAAAAATTTGGTGATTGCTGGCTACAGCAGCCAGATTTTAAAGATTGGATAAGCCGCGATGAAGCGGACACCAATAAGGCATACTGCAGATACTGCATATGCAGTCTTAATAGCAAAATAGATCACATTCGCGCGTATATGGCGACAAAAAAACATATGCAAAACGCTTTGTGCCTCGCACAAAAAAGCATAATTTGTTTTAAACCGGCGGATTGTCCCCAATCTTGTCACCAGGAAGCTGTATTAGCTACATATGATTATGTTTATTATCACCTCACGGAATTGTGCAAGTTTCCTTTTGATGCTAAAAGCTTAAAATTGCACAGAACAATTTTTGTCCTGTTTTCTGTCCTTTTTTATACTCGATACCGAAGGTAAAGAGTATATTGGGTTTGTGCAATGTCCGTCATGATGTCTGTCCGTCCGTCGGTATGTTCGCAAGTTTTTTTCACACCCTTCAAGCTAGAGACTTGAAACTTTTCAAATGTCCTTATCTATGGCCGGGACAGATCAAGTTCTAAGATTGGGGTTCTACGATAACTGGGGGGCTGGCAAATTGATAAATTCGATAACTAAAAATCGATAAATCCACCTATTCCGGACACCTTTACAGTAAGAGTTACCAAATTTGGTAGGAAGATAGCTACTGGCATCCCCGAAAAAATTGCATACAAATTTTGGAGCCACGCCCACAAATTCCGCCCCCAGCCCCCCTGCAATTTTAAATCAGAAACGCTTATAACTTCTTCAGTTTTTGAGCTACAGCCACCAAATTTGCGCCAAGATGGGTGATGACGATCCCCAGAAAACTGCATCAAAACTTTGGATGCCATGCCCACCCATACCGCTCTTGTTCACCCCAACCGCCCCAACTTTTCGTTAAAAACGGGAATGCGTGTATCTTTCATAGTGTTTGAGCTAGAGTCTCCAAATTTGGTAGGAAGATAGCTGGTAACGATCTCCAAAAATCAGCATGATCTGTTTTGGAGCCAAGCCCCCCTTACTGCTCACAGGGGAGCTAGTACCAACATTTTATAAATTTGAGCTAGCCACCAAATTTAGAAGGAAGATAGCAATTGACATCAAACTAAGATCTGCGTCAAAAATTTAAATGCCACGCCCACCCAAAACTCCCCCCCACCCCCCTTCCCACTCTTTTTACAACTATGAGCTAGAATCACCAAAATTGGTAGGAAGTTAGCAATTGACATTCCACAAAGATCTGCATCAAAAATTTGGATGCCATGCCCACCCATACCGCCATTGTCCACCCCAGCCGCCCCAACTTTCCGTTAAAAAAGGGAATGCGTGTATCTTTCAGAGTGTTTGAGCTATAGTCTCCAAATTTGGTAGGAAGACAACTGGTAGCGATCCCCAAATATATTTTGGAGCCAGGACTACCCATACCGCCCCCAGCCCCCCTTCCCCAACCCTTTACAAACTTTGAGCTAGAGTCACCAAATTAGGTAGGAAGATAGCTGGTGGCATCCCCATCTGCATCAGAAAATATTTGCGGCAAATTACACCCCTGCCGCATCCGTACCCCTTTGCAATCCTTTTTTTATGACTTTGCTTGTGCGACGCGAAGGCGTCACTGCGCATTTGTTTTTGTATTCTCGCTCGCGATCAAACCCTCAGCTTGTGCGACAATCAGGCGCCAGTAGTGGAATGGGTAATGTGTTTTGTGTTTGGAATGGGTCAAAGTGCTCCAAAATGTATGAGAGGTACTCACTTACTACCTGCATGGAATATTGTGTAAAAATTTCATCCATCTAGCTCATTTCGCTTAGGCTGTGGCTCTTCAATTCAGGAATAATTTGAATGCCATACCCACCCATAACTCGCCCAGCCCCCCTTCCCCCACCTTTAAAAAACTTTGAGCTAGTGTCAACAAATTTGGAAGGAAGATAGCTGAAACTGTTGCTGCTGTGGCTGCACCGGCTGCATATAAAACTGTGGCAGGGCCACAGCAGGCAAAGCACCCCAATAATTTTGTAGTTCATTCTTGTATCACTTTTAGAAATGAAATGAAGCAATACGCAAATGGCACACTAAAGTAAAAATTGTAAAATTCCCTGAGATTGAAAGAGTTACTGTTATTAATGTGAGTTGATCTCATCTACAGAACAATATCACATTTTCATGCTCTTAAGCCAATCGCATTCCTCTTAGTCCTCCTTTGTTGTTTCAAATTCGTGTGTGCATACAACGGCTTATAATAAGCCTGAAGCGATCGACAAAAACAGCAACAACAAATCTTTTGCATTCACAGTTATATTTATACCCTGAAATGGGTTAAAAAAGGGTATAATTGTTTTGTGCAAAAGTATGTAACAGGCAAAAAGAAGCATCTCCGACCCCATATAAAGTATATACATTCTTGATCAGCATCAACAGCCATATGCAATATGCAAATCAAACCCAACCTGTCACATGTGACGTCACGCAAAACAGCTGTTTATGCGCAATGCGTTATCAATATTTTTTGTATCATGATTTCGGCTCTCTTATGTATGCGCGCGCTCTGCAAGTCAAACAAAGAGCGTAGTATCGCTGCCTTCTTCGCACGCACTGAATCAAAGCAAAACATATGTATCTAAGAGGCTGCAGTTAAGTGAATTGCATAGCCTAAACTCACACGTACTTTAGCCTTTAGCTTTGATTTAGTGTGTGCGGAGGAGGTAGGGTTATTAAACTTTATGATTGACATGTAAAGCGCGCACATAAAATAGAGAGTGAACGTAAATGAGCAACAACAAAGGAGCATGCTCGGAGCGAGATTTCAAATTATCTAATTATCATAGGAGCGCGCTCTGTTAAGTTTTAAGCGGCTCTTTGAGTTTGGGACAAAGAGCGTGGCTCACACGTACAACGCAGGCATGCATAGATTTGTATACAAACTTATGTGAACGGCCTTTGCTTGTTCGAAATTGTATATTATTAATGTAAGTTTTACGTTTTGTCTAAGTTATATTAGCAGCAAGTAGGCAAATCCACCCCCACAACATATGTATTTTGGTGTGCAAAATTTTTCTACACGGACCAAGTTATGTTTTGTTGTTGTTGTTTTTTTTTTTTTTAAATCAATGACACCAACAAAAGTAGCAGTGCGGGCCCAACAACAACACTTACAACAACAACTAACGCTACTTGGGTCGTAAATCAATTGTCAAAGGCACACAAATTTGAGAAAAAAAACAATGTGTACTGTGCGAAAAGATACATGTACATAAAATATTGAAAATTATTTTCAAGCGCATTGTTCACTTATATGTGAATGCACTTATTCATTAAGAAGAGGAAATCCGTTTCTTTTTTGCAAGTGTACGAACCAATTTTACTTGTTCGAAATTGTATATTATTAATGTAAGTGTGTTACGTTTAGTCTAAGTTATATTAGCAGCAAGTATGCAAATCCACCCCCACAACATTTTCTGGTGTGCCAAATTTTTCTGGACGCACCAAGTTTTGCTTAGTTGTTGTTTTTTTAATTCAATGACACAAACAACAGTGATGCCGATTTGGCCTTTTTCCGGACAGATCTGACATGTTTTTAAGTCCCTTGTCCGGAAAAAATATCAAACATCCCCTATCCGGAAATCTGGCCTTTTTTCAGATTTTATTTGATTCATTTATTTCAATCTTTTTTTCAAAGTTTTCTTTAAAAACATTGTGGCATCCAATCTATTAAAAATATCGATCTTTTTACATACTTTGTATGTATTTTCGATATCATTTGTAATTTTATGTACAATGTACAACAAAAGTGAAAAATAAAGTTAATTAATGCCGAAAGATTCGTACAAACAAAAATTTCGTGATTGCTGGCTATAGCAGCCAGATTTTAAAGTTTGGATAAGCCGCGATGAAGCGGACACCAATAAGGAATACTGCAGATACTGCATATGCTTCTTTTTTATTTTCTGGGATTTTTTGGTTTATTTTTATTTTTTTGGGATTTTTTGGCTTTTTTTTTATTTTTTGGCTGTTTTTCTATTTTTTGGTTTTTTTTTTTTTTTTTTGGCTTTTTCTGGCTTTTTTGCTTTTTTTTTTTTATTTTTTGGCTTTTTTTTTATTTTCTGGGAATTTTTGGCTTACTGAACAATTTGCACGATGTTTTATCGAGTTTGCAAATTTCTTATTCACACACATGCTGGACGCTGGGACTGTTCCAATTGCCTCCGCATCTGCCGGGTGGACGACGCTAATAGCTACTCGCGTCGTAAATCAATTGTCAAAGGCACAGAAATTTGAGAAAAAAAAGACAATGTGCACTGTGCGAAAAGATTCATGTACATAAAATATTGAAAATTATTTTCAAGCGCATTGTTCACTTTTACTTATGTGAATGCACTTATTCATTAAGAAGCGGAAATCCGTTTCTTTTTTGCAAGTGTACGAACCTATTTTACTTGTTCGAAATTGTATATTATTAATTAAGTGTGTTACGTTTAGTCTAAGTTATATTAGCAGCAAGTAGGCAAATCCACCCCCACAACATACATATGTATTTTGGTGTGCAAAATTTTTCTACACGGACCAAGTTATGTTTTGTTGTTGTTGTTGTTTTTTTAAATCAATGACACCAACAAAAGTAGCAGTGCGGGCCCAACAACAACACTTACAACAACAACAAACGCTACTTGGGTCGTAATTCAATTGTCAAAGGCACACAAATTTGAAAAAATAACAATGTGCACTGTGCGAAAAGATACATGTACATAAAATATTGAAAATTATTTTCAAGCGCATTGTTTACTTAATTGTGTATGCACTTATGCATTAAGAAGCGAAAATCCGTTTCTTTTTTGCGAGTGTATGAAACTTTTTTTTATGACTTTGCTTGTGCGACGCGAAGGCGTCACAGCGCATTTGTTTTGTTTTTGTATTCTCGCTCGCGATCAAACTCTCAGCTTGTGCGACAAACAGGCGGCAGTAGTGGAATGGGTAATTTGTTTTGTTTTTGGAGTGGGTTAAAGTGCTCCAAAATGTATGGGAGGTACTCGAAGAAGTTGTTCAAAATAAAATTCCTTTCTTAGGACAAACAGAATACCTGCATAAAAAATTGTGTGAAAATTTCAGCCTTCTAGCTCTTTTCGTTAAGGCTAATATCCTATCCATTTTAACGCGGACGAACTCTTTTATATATATAGATTTAAAATTTGACAATTTCTCCATGTTCTCTTGCTATTTTATTATTTATTACATGCTTTTATTTAACTTGGCTTCAGTCTCAATTGTGATCTCGAGGTAAACGGTCGCCTTTTTTCGTCAGCTCACAAAACTTACACAAACAGATTATTCTTATCTTTATTCACAATCTTAATCCACTTGCTTAATAAAACGATCGGTAACAAATAAGTGTTAAAAGAAACGAGCCGATAAATAACTGTAAAGCCCGCAATGGGCGAGCGGGGCCCCCCCGAGCGGCATAAGACCATATGGTCAAATATGCTTTCTCAAAAACAATCTTCTCTTGCAACTAATTCTAAGTACATCATTATCTCAAGAGATAATGAAGAAGAAAAACAATTCAAGTTATCCCCGTTTACAATAAAAAAAGTTATTGATTTCACTTGCGGAGGTGAAGTTTTCTTCTGCCGCACACTTAAAAGTGGAGACCTTTCAGTTAAAACTAAAAGCTCCCACCAATCTGAAAAACTACTCAAGATGACCAACTTTACCAACGACATTCCAGTTAAAGTCTCCGAACACCGCACTCTAAATTCTTGCAAAGGAGTCATATACTCTAATAGCCTACGAGGTATTAGTGAAGACATAATACAATCTGAACTCAAAGCCCAAAACGTCTGTGTGTGGGATACCCTACCTAGTTTATTTGCTATATTAATTGATTAATTAATTAATATTATAAAACTATTTTACTAATTTCTCAATTGTTTGCTAAGCGCCAACTTATACTAATCAAAGTATGCATTTATAGCAAACTAGTAAGTGCCCCGCTTACTTCGCTGCGCGGATAGTTTATATAAATTTTAGCAACAGAAGATATAAAATAAATAAATTAGAAAATATTTCACAAAATATTAAAGCAAAGTATTTAACATTCTCTTTTCCACGCCACCATTGAGGTAGAAAATCAGGCGCGTCATTATACTCGATACTGAGGGTAAAGAGTATATTGGGAGTATGTCCGTCATGGTGTCTGTCCGTCTGTCTGTATGAACGCAACTTTTTTCCACGCAATTCAAGCTAAAGACTTGAAACTTTCCAATTCTCTTTATCTATGGCATAGTAAATTAAAGTGTCAAGATTGGGGCTTTACAATAACTGGGGGGCTGGCAAATTGATAAATTCGATAACTCAAAATCGACAAATCCACCTATTCGGCACACCCTTACAGAAAGAGCTACCAAATTTGGTAGGAAGATAGCTACTGGCATCCCCGAAAAATTTTGGTGCCACGCCCACCCATTCCGCCCAAAGCCCCCAAGTAATTTTTAATAGGAAACGCCTATGTCTTCCTGCATGAAAACTTTGGTTGCCACCTCCACCCATACTGCCCTAGCCAACCCCAGCCGCCCCAACTTTTCGTAAAAAACGGGAATGCGTGTATGTTTCATAGTTTTTGAGCTAAACGCCCCCAGCACCCTTCCCCAACCTTTTACAAACTTTGAGCTAGAGTCACCAAATTTCGAAGGAAGATAGCTGGTGGCATGCCCATCTGTATCAGAATTTTTGAGGCAGCTTTCACCCCTGCCGCATCCGTACCCCTTTGCAATCAGGCCTCTTTTTACCGGTTTAAATACTGGTATCGAGTATAGCGTAGTCGATTGCGTCCGACTGCAACACTTCCACTTGCTTTTTATTGTGGTTTCCTCACTAGTCCTTATCCAACTATATATAATGTTGCTTCAATTATTAAGTCTAAAGTCGACTTATTATTATAAACAAAACAAATTAACAACTTAATTTAAAGTAAGTATTATAAATAAATACTTCAAAATAAGTCAAAAATTGACTTCACTGTACAACGTGTAAACCACTGACTGCGTGATCTGAGTTTTATCGTTCTTGCGTTTTGGTCTAAGTTAAGCAAGTATGCAAATCCACCCCCACAACATTTTCTGGTGTGCCAAATTTTTCTGGACGCACCAAGTTTTGCTTAGTTGTTGTTTTTTTAAATCAATGACACCAACACAAAGTAGCAGAGCGGGCCCAACAACAGTGATGCCGATTTGGCCTTTTTCCGGACAGATCTTTCCTGTTTTTAAGTGCTTTGTCCGGAAAAAATATCAAACATCCCCTATCCGGAAATCTGGCCTTTTTCAGATTTTATTTGATTCATTTATTTCAATCTTTTCTCCAAAGTTTTCTTTAAAAACAGTGTGACATCCGTTCTATTAAAAACAGCGATCTTTTTAAAACGGCGTGGCATCCTTTTTTACATATTTTGTATGTATTTTCGATATCACTTGTAATCTAATGTACAACAAAAGTGAAAAATAAAGTTAAATAATGCCGAAAGATTCGTACAAACAAAAATTTCGTGATTGCTGGCTACAGAATCCAGATTTTAAAGATTGGATAAGCCGCGATGAAGCGCACACTAATAAGGCATACTGCAGATACTGCATATGCAGTCTTAAAGCAAAATAGATCACATTCGCGCGTATATGGCGACAAAAAAACACATGCAAAACGCTTTGTGCCTCGCACAAAAAAAAGCATAATTTGTTTTAAGCCGGCGGATTGTCACCAATCTTGTCACCAGGAAGCTGTATTAGCTACATATGTTTATGTTTATTATCACCTCACGGAATTGTGCAAGTTTCGTTTTGATGCTAAAAGCTTAAAATTGCAGAGAACAATTTTTGTCCGTTTTTTTGTACTTTTTTATACTCGATACCGAAGGTAAAGAGTATATTGGGTTTGTGCAATGTCCGTCATGGTGTCTGTCCGTCCGTCTGTATGTTCGCAAGTTTTTTCCACACCCTTCAAGCTAGAGACTTGAAACTTTGCAAATGTCTTTATCTATGGCCGGGACAGATAAAGTGTCAAGATTGGGGTTCTACGATAACTGGGGGGCTGGCAAATCGATAAATTCGATAACTCAAAATCGACAATTCCACCTATTCCGCACACCCTTACAGTTAGAGTTACCAAATTTGGTAGGAAGATAGCTACTGGCATCCCCGAAAAAATTGCATCAAGTTTTGGAGCCACGCCCACCCATTCCGCCCCCAGCCCTCCTGCAATTTTAAATCAGAAACGTTTATAACTTCTTCAGTTTTTGAGCTGGAGCCACCAAATTTTGCGTCAAGATGGGTGATGACGATCCCCAAAAAACTGCATCAAAACTTTGGATGCCACGCCCACCCATTTTACAACTTTGAGCTAGAGTCACCAAAATTGGTAGGAAGTTAGCAATTGACATTCCACAAAGATCTGCATAAAAAATTTGGATGCCACGCACACCCACAACGCCCCCAGCCCCCCTCCCCAACCTTTTACAAACTTTGAGCTGGAGTCACCAAATTAGGTAGGAAGATAGCTGGTGGCATCCCCATCTGCATCAGAAAATATTTGCGGCAACTTACACCCCTGCCGCATCCGTACCCCTTTGCAATCCTTTTTTTTATGACTTTGCTTGTGCGACGCGAAGGCGTCACTGCGCATTTGTTTTGTTTTTGTATTCTCGCTTGCGATCAAACCCTCAGCTTGTGCGACAATCAGGCGGCAGTAGTGGAAAAGGTAATGTATTTTGTGTTTGCAATGGGTCAAAGTGCTCCAAAATGTATGGGAGGTACTCACTTACTACCTGCATGGAATATTGTGTGAAAATTTCATCCTTCTAGCTCATTTCGTTTAGGTCGTGGCTCTTCAATTCAGGAATAATTTGAATGCCATACCCACCCATAACGCGCCCAGCTCCCCTTCCCCCACCTTTAACAAACTTTGAGCTAGTGTCACCAAATTTGGAAGGAAGATAGCTGAAACTGTTGCTGCTGTGGCTGCAGCGGCTGCATATAAAACTGTGGCAGGGCCACAGCAGACAAAGCACCCAAAAATCTTTTGCAATCACAGTTATATTTATACCCTGAAATGGGTAAAAAATGGTATAATTGTTTTGTGCAAAAGTATGTAACTATTCTTGATCAGCATCAACAGCCATATGCAATATGAAAATCATACCGAACTGGTCACATGTGACGTCACGCAAAACATCTTTTTATGCGCAATGCGTTATCAGTATTTTTTGTATCATGATTTCGGCTCTCTTATGTATGCGCGCGCTCTGCAAGTCAAACAAAGAGCGTAGTATCGCTGCCTTCTTCGCACGCACTGAATCAAAGCAAAACATATCTAAGAGGCTGCAGTTAAGTGAATTGCAAAGTCTAAACTCACACGTACTTTAGCCTTGAGCTTTGATTTAGTGTGTGCGGAGGAGGTAGGGTTATTGAACTTTATGATTGACATGCAGAGCGCGCACATAAAATAGAGAGTGAAAGTAAATGAGCAACAACAGAGGAGCATGATCGGAGCGAAATTTGAAATTATCTAATAATCATAAGAGCAACGCGCGCGCTCTGTTAAGTTTTAAGCGACTTTTTGAGTTTGGGACGAAGAGCGTGGTTCACGCGTACGACGCAGGCATGCATAGATTTGTATACAAACTTATATGAACGGCCTTTGCTTGTTCGAAATTGTATATTATTAATGTAAGTGTGTTACGTTTTGTCTAAGTTATATTAGCAGCAAGTAGGCAAATCCACCCCCACAACATATGTATTTAAGTGTGCAAAATTTTTCTAGACGCACCAAGTTTTGTTTTGTTGTTGGTGTTTTTTTAAATCAACGACACCAACAAAAAGTAGCTGTGCGGGCCCAACAACAACACTAACACCAACAACAAACTCTACTTGGGTCGTAAATCAATTGTCAAAGGCACACAAATTTGAAAAAATAACAATGTGCACTGTTGGAAAAGATACATGTACATAAAATTATGAAAATTATTTTCAAGCGCATTGTTCACTTAATTGTGAATGCACTTATTCATTAAGAAGCGGAAATCCGTTTCTTTTTTGCGAGTGTACGAACTTACTTTTATGACTTTGCTTGTGCGACGCGAAGGCGTCACTGCGCATTTGTTTTGTTTTTGTATTCTCGCTCGCGATCAAACTCTCAGCTTGTGCGACAATCAGGTGGTAGTAGTGGAATGGGTAATTTGTTTTGTTTTTGGAATGGGTAAAAATTGTTATGGTCGGCGGGATGTTAGCGATGGTTGTGGTGGCTGAACGAGGAGTGGAGAGTCGTGCTGGCATCCAATACTCGATTGCTCGACTGCTTAACAGGTGACTGTGAGGGAGATAAGAAGAAGAGGCCGTGAGTAGGCAGAAATTATTGGCGGCAGCAAAAGGTGCGCCGACTGAAATTAAAGTTGAAGGAAATAAGAAGAAAAAGCCATTAAATTTTTTTGAAGCGCTTGCAGCAAGCAGGAATGAAAGAAAATTAGTCAAATTGGTGAATGGTGTTAACCGTGGTTTTTAGTGTCAGCAGCAGTGCGAAATATACCGGGAACTGCAGTGTCCCCGAGGCCAAGGGAAACTTTCAAACCACCAGACGAGATTGGCCAACCCGTCTGGGTGGTCACCAACTTTGGGTTCTTCGTCAACTTTAATTCACCATCTTCCGGAAATTCAAGTTTGTGCCTTAGCAAATAGCCGCCCCTTCCCATAGCTGCGTCTTCTTTGCGCACGCGCTCGCCCACGCAAAATAACAGCGCACACACACACCTGCGCACAGCAGCCGCCACAGGCACAGTGGGCTGCAACTTCTAAATATTTATTCACCCCCGCCCGAATTAGAATTTAATGCTTATTATTTATTTATCTATTACTAGTTAATTTATTATTTATTTATTTATTTATATATTTATTCTTTCTTTGTATATGTTTATTGTTTATTTGTTTTTCGTTTATTAGATTTTGTGTTTATTTTCCCAAATTATTTATTTGATTCATTTTTCATAATTCTTTATTATTTTTATATAAAGTAAATTTAATTCTAAGATTCAAAAATGTTAAATATTAAATATAAATAAATAATTGTTATTGTTAATGTTTAGTTAAACATGTGTGAGTAGTTATTTATGTGCGGGTGGGACGATTGTGTGTTGATGTCGGGGTAAGTTGTTGTTGTTGTAAGTGTAATTATGTTTAGGGAGTCGGCACCAAAAATATAAATAGGCCGATTCAAAGGAAGGGAGGGCACACATTGGGGGTAAACGCTAACTCCTGTTTGCCTTAGATGTCCTGAATTGTCCGATCGTGAAAAGTAATGCCTGTAAAGTAACTGCAAGTCCGATAGTTGTTAATTTCTGTAAAAATATAAATTATTGTTAACCCGGCTCATACTGTATCGAGGTCGTATCCATCCCTGGGTAACCGTTTGCTAGCTGGCTATCGATACAGTGTTGGGAAATCAAGGCCGGATCTTAACAAAGTGCTCCAAAATGTATGGGAGGTACTAGAAGGAGTTGTCCAAAATAAAATTCCTTTCTTAAGGTGCATTTACACTAGTTGATGCAGCGTCAATTCTAGCTATATCAACAATTGATATCCAACGTCAATGCATTTGTTGTGTTTACATTAGTTGAGTGAGTTGACAAAAAACCGGGTTACCAACTAATTTTCGAGTTGAGCAACGCGCAAGATGCCAACGCGTTGATATTGAAGTTGAGAGTAATTTACACTAGTTGATATCCACATTCGTTCACATTCACGTTGCTAAGCATTTTTCGTTGACGTCGATATTGTGAATGTATTGAAACTGATTTTAATTATTATTTATTATTGTATTTGTATTATTATTATTGTATATTGTATACGCAAAACATTAATAAACATAAACATCAATATATCGTTAATCGATAGCTATCGCCAGCAACTGAAGCAGGTCTACTTTCGATATTAAAATATGGTTCAATAAATATGTATGCATAAAAATAAATAAAATTGTATTTTTAAATAGCTTTTTATTACTAATTTTTGTTTTTTATAGACTGCACAGTTGAAAAAGCAGACAACATTAATAAAAACGGATGGCGAAGCGAAGTGCTGCCACCTCAAATATGTAAGGGAGAAGCATACATAAGTTTGTCAACACAAAGCACAAGAACGAACATGAGCTCAACTTAATTTTGTGTTGTCAACGCGCCGATTGTGACTTCAACTGTTGACACAAAGTGTTTACACTATGATTACACTCAGAGCAACAATTGATGATTTTCGCATTGTCAATCTACTGTCAACGCAACAGTTGATCAAGTTGACAGCTGTACACACTAGGATTGATAAAGTTGATATCAACGTTGACTTGTTTATCAACTAGTGTAAATGCACCATTAGGTCTCACTTACTACCTGCATGGAAAATTGTGTGAAACTCTTTTATATATATAGATATATTATTGAAGTACATGTCCACAATAGCACTTATAATTTATTAGGGTATTCAACACTCATAATTCTTGTTGCTTAACAGCTGCATGGCTCGACCGTCCCGGGCTGGGGCTTCTCTGCCGCTGCACCAAGCACCAATACCATCATACTTATTTTGAGCAGAGAAAATGTTTTTACAACAAACACATACTATTTGCTATGCTAACGCTGCGAAAAGTTTTTTGACAGCGTCGACGCTGATCATGTGTGAGATAACGCGGTGTGAGTTTGCATGTATTGAACCGCTTCGTTGATGGTGATGTTAACACATCAAAAAATTAAAACAATTCTCTGACGAAATCTCATTAGATAGTTCCGATAACATGGAGTGCCTATAAGCCTCCATTCCATAGCTAAGTTCCCGTTCGGCCGACTGGGGAGCTGGTCTTTAACATTAATGTTATATGATCGACTTCTCAGTTGGTCAACCGGGAACACATCACACCATAGACATTATAAAGTCATCACTATCTTTCCATTCATTATATTCACCATGTCTTTATATATACTCCAATGGAATATTCGTGGGTATTTAAACAATTACAGTGAACTTCTAGTTATTATCAATAAATACCACCCTCAAATTATAGCTTTACAAGAAACCCACCTACACTCCTTAAGCAAAATACCGATACCAATCAATTACAATCTGGAGTGTACACACTGAAACGCGACAGTACGTATTTTTTTCAAGCTCCTCGATAAAAACATTTTTTTAAAGCAGTAAACGGCATTGTTTTGTTAAAAGTTGTTAATTGAAAACAAACATACAAGCGCTGCATTCGTTTATAAATTTTTACATTACTAAATAAAGTAAACAATTACTATTTGCGAAAAACCGCGCGCACACAATAAACAACAACACATTTGGGAAGCTGAGAATTACTCTTGCTCTCCACCACAGCAAACATACTAAACACACGAAAACTACTCTGCTCGCAGCACGACAACACTTTTCCTACTGCTTTGTCTTTATTTGCACAATAATGGCACCTGTACCAAAACGTTTGCGCGAAAACTCCACCGGTGATCTCAAGGCTGGAAAGGCGATCGACACAAGTTCGCTCATCCAGCTGATTGACCAACGTTTCGAGGAACAGGCAGAGTTGATTTCAAGCAGGATGAGAGAGTCGGAGGAGCGCTTGCACTGCATACTCAATGAGAAGCTGGATGGCATAAAAGGTGAGCTTCACAGCATTATGCAGCGGGTGCAATCTCTGGAGCAAGCTGCGGAGGGAACTCGATCACTACATGTGCAAGTTGCGGCGCTTGAAGCTAAGCTAAATGCGCAAGCCAATGCATGCATAGCCAATGATGTTCGGCTACATGGTGTGCCCCTCGTTGAGGGTGAACAGCTGCGGTCCATTTTCAACGCACTAGTTTTCTCTCTTGGGTGCACCCCGGCACCGAGACTAAAGGAGATTTTTAGAATCAGGCGATCCGCTAGAACCAACTCAGTAGTAGACCCAGAAATTATTATAAAATTTGATAACACACACGATAAAGTGAGAGTTATGCGAGCGGCAGCGGAATACCGGCGAAGTAACAAAGCGCAACTAAACTTGCATATGCTGGGCTTTGAAGCACATGGCAATGTACCAATTTACCTGAATGAGCAATTAAGCAAAGAGAATTATGAGATATTCAAAAAAACAATTCAAATGAAGAGGCAAAAGCTGCTGACAGCTGTGTTCTGTCGCCAGGGCATCGTCCATGTCAGGCAGAGTGAGAAGGCAGATGTAATTAGATTAGACAACCCGCAAAAGCTCGTGCTCTTACAAAGCTCATCTGCAGTCGCCACGTCTACGCTACCGACCACACAGGCGGAGCTTTTTCGCTCTGAAGTTTAGCATGTTAATATTATCAAATTGTATGTTAATTCCTATTTTAAGTGATTTCTCTTTCATTCCTATTTTAAGTAATTTCTTGCGTTTAAAAGAGTGCTCACATCTTTCATATTTGAGTGCGTCTGATGTGCAGCTGATTTTTGTTCTTGTTGTTAGGAACTATAAAATTTTTTGATGTGCTTCTGTTAGGTTTTAAATTCAAGCTTTTTAGATGTCCGCGTCTTTAATAACATCCAGGTCGAGCACCCAAGCCATGGTTAGAGTTCTTTGTAAGCAAAACAGCGGTTTAAATATTTGCCATATAAATGCTCAGAGTCTTGTTAAGAAGATGGATGAGTTTCGCTTTATTTTTGTGAATTCTAATGTTGATGTTGTCTGTGTCTCTGAAACATGGTTTGTCCCAGAATTAAGTGACTTGTCTATTGTTTGTGATGGCTTTAATGTTTTCCGTTCTGATCGTGTAAGTCATGCGGGCGGTGTAGCAGTGTATGTAACTAAGAGAATTAAGTGTAAAGTTGTTCTAAGTCATCCCCTTGACAGCCCAATTGAATATTTATTTTTAGAATTAATTAGTCTTAATAAAAATATTAAGATGCTGCTAGGGTGTGTGTATAGGGCACATAATCGCATTAGTTACTCTGACATGATTGACAAAATAGCAAACTTATCACTGACCTTTACTGACATGTTAATACTGGGCGACCTAAACCTATGCTTCAGAACCAAGACTTATCAGGAGAACTTAATGCACTGGGTCTAAAACTTGTAAATGCAGACACACCAACCCATTTCTCACAAACCACTAACACATTACTTGATGTTATCTTTGTAACAAGCAGGGTAATGTTGTATGACCAAATTTCAGTACCTGAATTTTCCAAGCACGACCTAATCTTTCTTTCTTATGACACTCAACTTGACTATAATAATCAGATTATTCAATACAGAGATTTTAAAAAAGTAGATAATTGTTTGTTGTTCAGTGACTGTAATAATTGTGACTGGAATAGGTTATATTTTCTTCCCTCGGTTGACACCCAGTTAGCAATATTGCAAAATAATATGGAATATTTGTACAATAAACATGTACCGCTTAGAACCTTAGTTATTAAGCCGAAGCTAAATCCATGGTTTAGCAGTGATATAAAAAGTGCAATAAAACGCCGGGATAAGCTTTACGAGAGGTGGAAACGTTACAAGACTGACCAATTGTTTAAATTTTTTAAGACTGCCAGGCCTTCTGTAAATGAATTGATTAGCAGTGCTAAGCGTAGACATTATGGTTTAAAGTTTGATAATATAAATTCCACGCAAAAATTATGGAAGGAGTTGAAGAACGTTGGAATTGGAAAGCCTAAGCATGTGATAAATGACAACTTGGATGTAAATGTTCTTAATGGTAGTTTTGTAAATGTCAATGTTCGTCCAGCAACATGTAACCCGTACATAAACTCTGTCTCGTTAAATAATTGTACTAGCTGTTTTAACTTTGTTAGTGTAAGTCAATGTGATGTACTTGAGGCAATCTTAAAAATTAAGTCAAATGCGAGTGGATTAGATGATGTCAGCCCAAAGTTTGTAAAAATAATACTTCCACTAATTTTAGGTCATATAACGCACATATTAAATTATGCAATAACCACGTCCACATTTCCTGAGACGTGGAAAATCGCTAAAATTACGCCCATCCCAAAAGGCAAACATGAGCTTAGACCGATAGCCATATTGCCATTCTTGTCCAAAGTCCTTGAAAAATTATTGGCAAACCAAATCTCAGCTTTTATGGACACCAATAACTTACTTAGCAACAAGCAATCTGGGTTTAGGAAAAAGAAAAGCTGTACAACCGCTGTATTAAAAATTGTTGAGGACATAAGAAACCATATGGACAATAATGAAGTTACCCTTTTAACGCTTCTTGATTTCAGTAAGGCTTTTGACACGGTTAGCCACGAAATTTTGATAACAAAGTTAAGCAATCTTTATAACTTCTCAAATACGGCAGTCAAGTTAATGGCCTCATACTTGCAAAATAGAAAACAGGCCGTAGTTGTACAGCACTCCACCTCTGACCTTATTGCGACCACCCGTGGTGTTCCTCAGGGATCAGTTCTTGGTCCTCTTCTTTTTGTAATATATGTTAATGATCTTCCAAATGTTTTGTCTATGTGTGAAGCTCATATGTATGCTGATGATGTCCAATTATATGTGAGTCGTCCTGTAAGTCAGATTAACCAGTGTGTCATGTTTTGTAATAATGATCTGTTACGTGTGTGTCAATGGGCAGGTAACAATGGTCTTTGTTTAAATCCTTCTAAATGTAAATGTATTGTTATTAATAAAAAAAAATTAAATGAAAATAAACTGTGTGTTGACAATGTAGAAATTAAAAGCGCCTGATTATTTATATGAGAAACTACGCTTTGCAGTGTCATTAAGAACCTGTAATGTTGTTCGTCCTAGAACTAAGCTTGCATCCTCCGACAGGCACTTTTTTGTATGGGTTGCTCGACTTTGGAATCAGTTGCCACTGGAGATTAAGACCGTTAGAAGCACATCAATTTTTAAATCTAAGCTAAAGACATATTTACAGCGAATTGATTTATGATGGTATTAATGACAACAATAATGAGGGTCATAGGGTAATGGATACATTTTTTGTTTTTGAGTTTATATTTTTGTTTTTGAATTTATATTTTAATGTTTATCACATAGGTAGTATTAAAGTCATTTTGTTTAGAATAATTAAAATAATAATAATGTTTTGTATGTTTAAATAGCAAATGTAAAAGTGACTAGTGCAATAATTCATAAGTACTCTTACTTGTAGCACTAGGAATAATCAGTAAATAAATAAAAAATAAATAAATAAATAATGCTAACAATTATTCTCCCACCTACGGAGGCACAGCAATACTCATACACAGCTCCATCCAACACAATTCAATCACATTACCAAATGACTTCGACTCCACTGGCATAATTGCATATTCCATAAAAAAAAATTTAAAGTAATTTTTGCATATATACCACCTAACAAACAATTTACAGAATCTAATTTAATTAATGTTATCAACACACAACATAGCTCATTAATCTTAGGTGATTTTAACAGCTGGGGAACTCTATGGGGCTCCCCAAAAACTAACAAAAAAGGCAAAATACTTACTAAATTCATCAGCAACTCAGACTTCATTCTTTTGAACGACAAATCACCTACTCATTTTTCCACACATAACACATTTACACACATTGATCTCTCCTTTTGTTCACCTGATTTACATATATCCATTCATGCAATGGCAAATTTTAAATGATCTACATGGTAGCGACCACTACCCCATTCTCATTAATACATCTTCTTTAAACACATTACTCTCACCGAAACCCAATCCGCTCTTCAAAATTAATTGTGCCGACTGGATTAAATTCGAATCTAACACAAACCATATCAATGATATTCATAAACATCGTAAAAATGTTAAATGGTGGAACGAAAAACTTCAAACTCTCAATATTCAAAAAAAACAAGCCGCTAATAAACTCAAAAAATACATCACCAATGACAACATTATCCAATTTCGAAAGACTGCATCTAAATTTAGAAGAGAACTTAAACTTGCAAAAAAAAGAGTCCCTCACAGCATTCACCTCAGATATTCAACCGCAGACAAACACTACTAAAATTTGGTCCATGATAAGGAGGCATCCATTTTATCAACTCTCCTGATACGTCTCAGCCAATTTCCAACCACATAGAAATAGCAAACTCATTTGCTTAGTTCTGGTCTTCCCAATCAAATGACTCAAATTTTTCACAAACTTTTATTAACGAAAAATATATTTCAATATATCCACACATGACATGTCCTTCTTATTCAGCACAACAAATTGAAACTGACATTTCACAAACAGAATTCGTCTCTGCAATATCAAGCTTAAAAGGCCACACCCCTGGCCTGGATCGAATCTCTTATCCCATGATAGATAACTCATGCCCATCTCTTAAAACACGCATAATAAAACACATTAATAACATATTTCACAGCTACAGCAACAATATAAAACTTGTTTAGTTATCCCTATAATCAAACCGGACTCTAATAAAACCTCAATCAGTTCATATAGACCAATCAGTTTGAACCGGTGTACTGCCAAATTATTAGATAAAATCATTGCCAAGAGGTTATGGTGGTTTGTCACAACGAACAAACTTCTACATACTAACCAAGTGGGCCTTAAATAAATTGAACGTGCACAAAAATATTCCACATTTTATATTGATTTTTGGCAAAAAACGCAGTTTTACGTGTATTTTCCCATAAGGGCACATAAGGGCTTAGCACCGGTTAAGTGTATAAAAACTATCACCGGAGACAAGGTTAAGAAAGGAAAATCTGTTACAGATAATCTAGCTTATTAAGATCATCTGATAACAGAATCCCTTTCTGACAAAAAACATATTTCCATCATCTCTCTCGACTTTAATAAAGCATTTAACAAAATTGGAATCCATGCTATTGTATCACAACTTCAAGAGTGGAATTTAGGACCCAACATTTTAAAATATGTAATTAACTTTATGAACCATTGGAAAATCAAATGCCGAGTTTTTAACAGTTTATCAGACAGTTTCCCATTAGACAACGGGATACGTCAAGGTTACCCTATATCAGCTATCATATTCCTAATAGTTTATAATAAACTTGCTAATTTAATTACAATTCAAGGAAATCTCTCATTTGTTGGTTACGCAGATGACTTCCATATTATTGTAAAATTTAACCAAAACCAAAGACATCATACAGCTAACTTAGAAAATACTTTCCAAAAAATCAGTGAGTGGTGCTCCTCTTCGGCCGCATCCCTTTCATTAAATAAATGCAAACACTTACATATTTGTAGGAAACTTACCTGCCAATGTAAAATATCTACAAATAACTTCGACATACCAATTGTCTCATCCATAAAAATACTTGGATAAATATTCAATTCCAAATATAAATGGACAAAACATATTGATGGACTTACTTTATCTCTAGCTAAAGACTTAATATTATTAAATGCTTATCAAACTATAAATTCAACTGTCATACACATACTTTAACTTCAATCGTTAAATCATTAATTATTTCTAAAATTGATTATGGACTTTGCTTTTATGGTAATACATCACATTCACAACTTAAAAGAATACAAACTTTCCTTAATAACTCAATTAGATCAGCCTTAGGTGCATTCCGTTCTTCACCAAATAACAATCTCTTAATGGAATCTAACATGAACACCGTGATTGAACGCCGCAATTTTCTTCAGGCTAAGTTGACCAAAGATATAAATTCATCAAAAGATTCTCCACTTAAAATTATAGAAGAAATTAAATAATTATAATCACTATAATAAAAATAAATAAACATCTGCTTTTATCAGAGAAGTTCAATTATGTAATTCCTTGAGCATAAAACACCACCAACCTCCTTCAATTACACACAAACAACCTTATTGGAAATTTAATAAAAATGCAGTAAACATAACTTTCTTATCTAATAGCCAAGAACACAAACGACCTTGTATTTAAACAACACTTTCTTAATATCAAAACTAACTTACCTAACCATATATTCGTTTTCACGGACGGATCTAAAACTCAGTATTCAACCGCTTTCTCTATCACCATTGAAGATCATCATATAAAAATGGGTTTAATACCAGACTACTGCTCAATATTCTCTGCTAAGATCATTGCAATTTATGAAGCGATTAAAATTTTTAAACAAAAAATAGGTAAATACGTCATATGCTCTGACTCCTTATCATCACTCCATGCCAAACGCAACACGGAAAACTTTTCCTACTACCCGGAGTCGATAAGAACGGATATTATGTCATGTTATCCAAAGCTTTCACTACTTTGGATTCAAGGACATAAAAATATTAAGGGTAATGAATTAGCCGACCAGTATGCCAAACTAGCACATAACTTTCCTCTAAACTTCACACATAATTTTAACATTACTGACATTAATAAAACCATTAAAATCAACTTACTTAGCTACAAACTTAATCGAACAAACCTAACTTCAAGATGGTACCAACATCTGAACGACAACACTTCAAACATCACTCAATATTTACGAAATATCGATCACGCAATAGTTTCAAGAACCAGACAAATCAAGTAAATTAGACTAAGACTCGGACATACCCAAACAACTCATGAACATAACCTTAACAAAAATGTTCACAACTCTTGTAAATATTGCGATAACAACGCAACAATAACTTTAAACCATATCTTTATTGACTGTAAAGCCAAAATAAATCTGTAAGAAATTGTCAAAGTATAAATAAAAATAAAAATAAAAATGTATATATCCACTATAAGTACCATCTCTACTTACATTACATTTGTAGTAAAACAACAATAATTCTACCTATTATTACAATGTACATAGCCAAAGGCCCTAGCAGCCAGTGCTATTGAAAACTACTATTAGGCTATAAATTTATTTTTAACCTATATATATAATAAACTAGTAAGTGCCCCGCTTACTTCGCTGCGCGGATAGTTTATATAAATTTTAGCAACTTAAGTTATAAAATAAATAAATTAGAAAATATTTCACAAAATATTAAAGCAAAGTATCTAACATTCTCTTTTCTACGCCACCATTGAGGTAGAGAATCAGGCGCGTCATTATACTCGATACCGAAGGTAAAGAGTATATTGGGAGTATCCGTCATGTTGTTTGTCCGTCTGTCTGTATGAACGCAACGTTTTTCCACACAATTCAAGCTAAAGACTTGAAACTTTCCAATTCTCTTTATCTATGGGGGCTGGCAAATTGATAAATTCGATAACTCAAAATCGACAATTTCACCTATTCGGCACACCCTTACAGTTAGAGCTACCAAATTTGGTAGGAAGATAGCTACTGGTATCCCCGAAAAAATTTTGGTGCCACGCACACCCATTCCGCCTCCAGGCCCCCCGTAATTTTTATTTTCTTCCTCAGCTAGAGCCACCAAAATTTGCGCCAAGATAGGTGATGACGATCCCCAAAAAACTGCATCAAAACTTTGGATGCCACGCCCACCCATAACTCCCCCAGCCCCCCTTCCCCAACCTTTTACAAACTTTGAGCTAGAGTCACCAAATTTGGTAGGAAGATAGCAAAAAAAAAAGATCTGCAGGAATAATTTGGATGCCATGCCCACCCATAACGCTCAAAGCCCCTGTCGGGAGCAGCCGACAGATCATCATAAACATCAATATTAATGCTGTACAACTACACGCGCCACCACTGTTAATCTGCTTCTCTTAAATTATGTTAACGTAAAAGTCTAACTTTGTCGGCAGCGTAGCTTGCATTCTTTATATGCATGTTCTCTTCGGCTGCGCATGCTTATCACTTTTGGCTATTATTTCAGTCGTTGTTAATCTCTTTGTACATACGGTTGCGCGATTCTGCTTTGGGCGAAGCTGACACTTGGTCAAGCCACAGCCAATTATATTAATAGTTACATATTTTCATGTGTGCTAATAAACAATAAAGTGTAATTTATATTAAGTTCGTTGTTGTTATCATTTGAACAATTATAGTTGCCAAAAAGGCTTGGCATCTCAACATTTGGAGGCCCCGACGAGATATAAAACTCGCATTCGCGTTGATGCTTATTAAAGTTTATTTAATAAGCAAAGTGACTTAAGGTGTTGTGATTTGAGCAATAAAAGTGCATAAACATATGAAACTAAATTATACTTTACACACGCGCGGTGTGAAAATTATAATTGTGCGTTATCTTTGGGCTCATTCGTTTCTTGTGCGCTCAGAATCACCGCTACGGCTAATGACCCTTTTGCTCTATTCTTTGTGCTCATTGCCAATCTCTGTTTTCTAACGCCGTTAATTGTTTGAGCCTTTGTGCGGCTGTATTCGCGAACTTTCGGTGCATTGCAAATTGGTGAACAGAGTCGACAGTACTTATACCCTAACACATATATGCGTGCGTGTGCATTATATGAGTGGTAACATACAAACAAACATATTTATTCGCCGCGAATTAAATCGAACAATTTGATTTAAAATTTAAAGATTTGTCATGATCTCTGAAAATATGGCAACTCTCGAGTCTCGCATTAAGTTTCATAAGCGCAAACTGGCTGCAATGATTGAAAGCTCGCAAAGGCTTGATGCAGCGCTTGATGAAAGCAAAATAATTAATCTCAGCGAAGCTGAGCTCAGTGTGCGGCTAGAGTTACTCGATCAGACTCAAGCCTCGTTTAACATTACGCACGGTGCGTTAGAAGAGCTTCAGTTCAGCGAAATTGGAAGTGATGTGCGCGTTCAATTCGACGATCTGTTTTTAAATCTAAAGTCGCGCCTGCGAGGGCAATTGGATGTTCGCAAGGCGCAAACACAGCGCTCATTTACATTGCTGCATGATGAATCGGCAGTGCATTATGTTGCTGAACGGGCGCATAGGATTCGCTTGCCCGAATTCAAGCTGCCCACATTTACTGGAGGATATACTGAATATGCCAGCTTCTTCTCAGTGTTTGATTCGGTGATCAATAAGGATCCCGAATTAAATGATATTGAAAAGCTGCATCACTTGCGCTCTTGCTTGGCCGGATCTGCGCTGGAGGCAATTCGATCGTTGGAAATGTCAAGTTCCAATTATAGAGTAGCAATAGACATTTTAAACAAGCGTTATAGTAATAAAAGACTTGTATTTCAGGCACACGTTAAGGAGATGTTGGGTCTCAAGAAGGTGGAGGCAACTGCAGCTGGAAAACTGCGTGAATTTGCTGACAAAATAAATTCACACATGCGGGCGTTAGAGTCATTGGGCAATACGGAGCAGATTGCTGACAGCATGATAATACACATGCTACTGCAAAGGCTGGACGTTGCTACACAGTCGTCGTGGGAAGAGCATACCTGTGTGGACAAATTGCCAAAATCTGCGGAATTCTTCGAGTTTTTGGACAAGCGATGTCAAAAATTGGAGAGCATACAGTATGCTATGGCACAGCACACGCCTAGCACTCAGGTGTCCAAGCCAAATAGCGGTTGCAATGGCAATCGAAAGGCCTTTATCGTTGCGGATGTCAACCAAAACAAGTGCCATGTCTGGCCATGGAATCTATTCCTGCAGCAGGTTTGCTAATTTGTCACCTACGCTGCGTCGTAAGGAAGCGCAGAAGCTTACGTTGTGCTATAACTGCCTCAAAAAGGGTCATCAGTCGCGGACATGCAGCTCAGGCAATTGCTGCGCCTGCAATGGCAAGCACCATACGCTGCTGCATATTGCTGATTCACAGATTGAAAGACCAACCGATGTTGCCACATCATTGCCCAATTCGACTGTTGCCGTTGCCTCCCAGCCTTCCACCTCTCTTGCAGACCAATGTTTCCGTGCTGATGTTGTGCTTTTAGCTACCGCGATCGTCTGGATAAAAAATCATGCCGGATCCTATATACCCTGCAGAGCGATGCTTGACTCAGGCTCACAGCTTCACCTTGTCACGTCGCAGTTGGCTCAGAGGCAACAGCTCAAAAGGACCCGATCTGCAGCAACGGTGTCTGGACTTGGGGATGCAAGCGTGTCTACAGATGGTTTCAAGGCCAGCATATGCCTGAGATCTCAAGACGACAAATACAATACCACGCTTTCGGCTCTTATTGCTCCCACTATCACAGACTGTCAACCCTGTGTGGCCGTTGACACGACAGACTGGAATATTCCATCAAATGTTAAATTGGCTGATCCCGCCTTTAACAAACCACAGAGGGTGGATCTACTGCTTGGTGCCAGCATATTCTTCGAGCTCCTGTGTGTTGGACAAATAAAGCTGGGCTCGAATCTGCCACTCCTACAGAAGACTCGTCTGGGTTGGATCGTCTCAGGTGGTGGTTCAGGATCGAAAAACACGTCGCTGATGACTAGCCGCACCACATCCGTCGATGACGCTACACGGAGGGATGTGGCTCTTGACGAACTGGTGAGGCGATTCTGGGAAATTGAAGGTATGGATGAAGCTGTCGTGAAGGTTAGCAAGGAGGAAGCGCTGTGCGAAGAACACTTCGTACAGAATTTCTCACGGCACGCATCTGGTGACTACTCTGTTCGCCTACCCTTTAAACCAAATGCTGACTTGCTGGGTGAGTCTTACACACAAGCGTATCGACGATTTCTCAATTTAGAGCGCAAGTTAATAAGGCATCCAGATCATAAAAAAGATTACGCCGATTTTATTCATGAGTATCTTCAGCTTAATCACATGTCTCGTGTTGATCCCGAACTGATGTCGCAATGCAAATACTTCCTTCCTCACCATTGCGTCATAAAGGAGAGCAGCACGACTACGAAACTTCGTGTGGTGTTCGATGGCTCAGCTTCAACTTCGTCTGGATACTCGCTCAAAGAAGTAATGATGGCCGGGCCTGTCATTCAACCCAAGTTGCTTCATATCCTGATTCGCTTTCGTACATATGTGGTTGCCTTGACAGGCGACATATGTAAGATGTATCGGTGTGTGCGACTCTCCGCGCCCGATAACTACTATCAGTGCATAATTTGGCGTGATGCACCTGATAGGAAACTGGAAGTCTACAAATTAGACACTGTCACGTATGGAACTAAGGCCGCTTCTTTCCTATCTGTGCGTGCGATGCATCAACTAGCACATGATGAGAAAGACGCATTTCCCATTGGCGCTGATGCACTCCTGCGTGACTTTTATGTTGATGACTTCATCTCTGGAGGAGATTCAGTAGCACAGGCTATTGAAAAAATGGATCAAACAGCTGGCATACTATCTCGAGGCAACTTTAAGCTCAGGAAGTGGTGTTCCAGTCATGAAGAGGTTCTCAATGACGTAGCGGAAGACGATAAGGAGAAATTCGTAAAGTTTGATGATGGTAGCGCTGTTACCAAAACTCTTGGTCTTGCTTGGGACCCAGCAGAAGACTGTCTTCTCTTCTCCTTGATGCCGCTACAACCATCGCAAAAACCATGCAGGTGCTCTGTGCTCTCAACAGTTGCACGTTTCTACGATCCCCTTGGGCTTGTTTTGCCTGTTATTATAAAGGCAAAGATATTTCTTCAACAACTCTGCAAGGACAAGCTGGATTGGGATGAAAGCCTTCCTGTGGCAAGGAATACAACGTGGACTGACTTATGCAGCGATCTCCACAGCGTTCGTCGACTCTCTTTTCCCAGATTTCTACTCGGCTCAGGAGGCGATGTTGAAATACACGGTTTCTGCGATGCTAGCCTGGATGCCTACGGAGCCTGCGTGTATGTGGTATCTAAAGGCCATGCACCCACTGCTCACCTTCTCTGCGCAAAGTCTCGAGTTGCACCACTGAAAACGCTTTCAGTACCTAAGCTTGAATTGTGTGGAGCTGTGCTACTGGCCAAACTAATTCGCGAAATAATGGATTTGGGAATTTTCGAGAGGTGCTTCTCCTGAAGTCTTGGTCGATTCTGAGTTATGGTTTCATGGTCCACCCTACTTACGAGAGAACGCTGCTAATTGGCCTACATCCAGTATTCCAGAGAAGTCGAGCCTTGAAGTGCGAAAGACAGCATTGCTTGTGTTATCTCCGCACACTGACATAACGCAGACTTGCAAATATGCCAATTGTTTCAAGTCTTTGCAACGTATTTTTGCTTACGTTTACAATTTTATTAAACGCATACGGCATGCCGATCTCACCGTTTCAGATAAACACAATGGAACTCGTCTCCTGGTTCGAATTGTGCAACTAGGAAATCTATGGGAGGATATAAAGGATCTGCGTGCAAAAGGAGTCGTCAAGAAGTCCAGTTCCATTGCGTCTTTGTTGCCCTTTATTGACGAATTTGGACTCGTTCGTGTTGGTGGCCGGCTCAAGAATTCATCGCTACCGTTCGATGCAAAGCATCCGATAATCCTACCTCGACGTCACCCCATCACTCACGCGCTGATCGACTACGCTCACAAGAAGAATTTGCACACTGGATCCCGTGCATTGTTGGCTAAAATCCGGCTCGAGTATTGGCCATTAGGTGGGCTGAGAACCGTCTCCAAGGCTGTCAGCAGATGTGTGGTCTGCTTCAGAGCCAAGCCAAGATTCCTGGAGCCAATAATGGCTCAAATTCCAAGCGAACGTGTACAAGGAGTTCGGCCCTTTGCTGTTACAGGGATTGATTATTGCGGTCCATTCTTCTACAAGTCTGAAGTGCGTAATCGACCGCCTGTCAAGGCCTACATCAGCGTCTTCATATGTTTCACAAGCAAGGCTATACATATGGAGCTTGTGAAGGACTTGTCTACTGCAACGTTTCTCAGCGCACTCAAGCGCTTTATCTCGCTGCGTGGGAAGCCCAGCCAAATCTGGTCGGACAATGCAACCAATTTCGTCAGTGCAAGAAATCAGCTCGAGGAACTAAAGCAGCTGATGTTAAGCGATCAACATATGGAGACTGTTCGCAGATGGTGCCTAGCAGATAGCATCGAGTGGAAGTTCATCCCGCCACGTTCCCCACACTTTGGTGGATTGTGGGAGGTTGCCGTGAAGACAGCAAAGCACCATCTTTATCGATCGATTGGATATTCTTGCCTAAAGCATGATGAACTGCGAACGCTTGTCTGCCAGATCTCGGCGATCGTTAATTCTCGTCCTCTGCTCCTTATTTCAGAAAATCCAGAAGATTTAGACGTACTGACGCCTGCCCATTTGCTGCTTGGTGGTCCTCCGTCAACTATCATCGAGCCTGACTTAACGAAGCTCAACTATGATCGTCTGGACGGCTGGCAGCGCGTCACACAGTTGCAGCAACAATTTTGGAGCCGTTGGCGTGAAGAGTACCTCACGCTTCTTCAGCAACGGTCTAAATGGCGCAGTCCCTCGCAGTCCGTGCAGATCAACGATGTGGTCCTCGTCAAAAACGAAAATTTGCCGCCAATGCGTTGGCCACTAGCGAGAGTGGACGCTATCTGTCCTGGCCATGACGGAGTAGTCCGTGTAGCAGATTTGAAGACTGAGGCTGGCATCATCAGAAGGGCTGTGAATAAACTCTGCCTGCTGCCCCTTTCTGACGAGGTTGAAAGACAGGCTTCCAACGGGGGGAGTATGTCGGGAGCAGCCGACAGATCATCATAAACATCAATATTAATGCTGTACAACTACACGCGCCACCACTGTTAATCTGCTTCTCTTAAATTATGTTAACGTATAAGTCTAACTTTGTCGGCAGCGCAGCTTGCATTCTTTATATGCTCTCTTCGGCTGCGCATGCTTATCACTTTTGGCTATTATATCAGTCGTTGTTAATCTCTTTGTACATACGGTTGCGCGATTCTGCTTTGGGCGAAGCTGACACTTGGTCAAGCCACAGCCAATTATATTAATAGTTACATATTTTCATGTGTGCTAATAAACAATAAAAGTGTAATTTATATTGAGTTCGTTGTTGTTATCATTTGAACAATTATAGTTGCCAAAAAAAGCTTGGCATCTCAACAGCCCCTCTTCCCAAACCTTTAACAAACTTTGAGCTAGTGTCACTAAATTTGGAAGGAAGATAGCTGGTGGCATGCCCATCTGTATCAGAATTTTTGAGGCAGCTTTCACGCCTGCCGCATCCGTACCCCTTTGCAATCAGGCCTCTTTTTACCGGTTTGAATACTGGTATCGAGTATAGCGCAGTCGATTGCGTCCGACTGCAACGTTTCCACTTGCTGAGTAGTCCTTATCCAACTATATATAATGTTGCTTCAATTATTAAGTCTAAGGTCGACTTATTATTATAAACAAAACAAATTAACAACTTAATTTAAAGTAAGTATTATAAATAAATACTTCTAAATAAATTCACTGTACAACGTGTAAACCACTGCGTTTTGTCTAAGTTAAGCAAGTATGCAAATCCACCCCACAACATTTTCTGGTGTGCCAAATTTTTCTAGACGCACCAAGTTTTGCTTAGCTGTTGTTTTTTTTAATCAATGACACCAACAAAAAGTAGCAGAGCGGGCCGAACAACAGTGATGCCGATTTGGCCTTTTCCGGACAGATCTGTCCTGTTTTTAAGTGCTTTGTGCGGAAAAAAAATTACAAACATCCCCTATCCGGAAATCTGGCCTTTTTTCAGATTTGATTTGATGCATTTATTTCAATCTTTTCTCCAAAGTTTTCTTTAAAAACAGTGTGGCATCCGTTCTATTAAAAACAGCGATATTTTTAAAACGGTGTGGCATCCTTTTTTACATACTGAAAAATCTAAGCGTTTTTAGAAATTAAATGTTTTACAAAATAATGAGACGCGGGTTTTTCTTAGAAATTCGATTTAATGTGGTGACTTCAAATGGTTGACGACAATTAAAAAAGGTTTGCCTAACAATAGTGTGCGAAAGCCACAAGCGGCCACACTTGAGTGAATTCGCCGGGTGTTGTCGTCGTGCACGAGAACGACCGCCCCTTCGACCAGATTGGCCTCGCCTTTGCTCCACTGGGCGCGCTGCTGCAGGCTGAGCAGGTAGTCCTTGGACCTCTTGCGCCAGAAGCTCAGTTTGAGCCCCCACAACTGTCGCCACCGCTTCAAGTATGCGGGTACGCGCTTGTTGTTGGGCTCCTCGGGCGTGGATCCGATGGGCAGCCCCAGCAAAGGCTGGCCGATGAGTAAGTGCCCCGGAGTTATTGGTTCCCCGTCGTTGGGATCGCTGGTGTCTGCCACGAGTGGCCTGGAGTTGAGCAACGCTTCGACCTCCACCAGGTGCGTGCACAACTCGTCCGGCGTCAGCTTGGCGTCGCCTGCCCCTCAAACCAGCCTGTGTTTGGCAGCCTTTACTGCTGCTTCCCACAGCCCGCCAAAGTGTGGTGCCCTCGGAGGGATAAACTTCCACTGCACAGCTCGCTCCGCTGCGTACTCCTGCAGCTTTCCCTTGCTCCGGTGAAACGCTGCTTGCAACTCCATCAGCACGTTGCTCGCTCCGACAAAATTTGTCGCGTTGTCGCTGTACATCGTCTCCGGCAGCCCTCGTCTCCCAATGAACCTTTTAAAAACATTTAAAAAAGCATCAGTGGACAGATCTGTAACCAGTTCCAAGTGGACTGCCTTTGAGGCGAAACAAACAAAAACGGCAACGTACATTTTAACTGGTGATCTACCTCTAATCCTGTAGCTTACATAAAAAGGCCCACAGAAATCTACGCCAGATACCTTAAATGGACGACCTTCACGAAGGCGATCTGCAGGCAGATTTCCCATTATTTGCCCCAATAATTTTGGCTTATAGCGAAAACAGTGTACGCAGCTTCTAACAATTGCCGTACATGCACTGCGAGCATTGACCACCCAAACTTGCTGCCTTAGCAATCAAGAACCTTTGCACCAGCGTGGTAGTGCCTAATGTGCAAATATCTGATAAAAAGGCTGACGAATTCAGCACGCTTTGGTAACAACAAAAGGAATTTAGCATCATATGAGATAGGGCCATGCAGCAAACGCCCTCCTACTCGAATTAATTCAAATTTAATACCATTTTCCTCAGCTTCGTGGATGAATGGATTTAACGATTGCAGCATTGGGGCTAATACTGCCGATTTCCTTAACAATTTGAATTCAATGCTGTATGTTGTGCGTTGCACAACTGCAATCAGTTTCAAGAATCCAATTTTTCTTTCTGAAGCAGATACAACGAGGGAATCACCTCTAAGTTGCTTGAAACAAAATCGAAGCACATAAGCCACTATTCGGACCAGCTTAGAGAATTTCGATTGTCGGCCAATCAGTTGCAAAATGCAATTAGATTCAGCCTCAGATACCCCTAATGCACACACAACTGCACTTTTTTTATCCTCAGAAGTTTTAACTTCTGAAGCTATCTCGAACTGATCCAGTTGAGGCCATCGATCCTTTTCTGCCTTTAAAAAACTTGGTCCATTGAACCAAAAGGAACTCACAATCTCGTTAATATCGGTTCCCCTTGAAACCAAGTCTGCTGGATTAGAATCCGTTGGAGCGTGACGCCACACGACTCCAGTTGACAACTCTTGAGCTTCTGCAACTCGATTCGCGACAAATGTACCCAATGTACCCGAATCACGCTCCAACCAATATAATGCAACCTGCGAATCTGACCAGAAATTCACGCTTTCTATCGTGAATTTGGTCAATATGCTCGACAGTTGTTGCCAAAGTTTGGCCAGCAAAAGTGCTGCACACAACTCTAACCGGGGTATTGTTTTAACATGAAGCGGAGATACCCTAGATTTCGCCGTGAGCAAAGAAACGCCAACATCTTTGTTGTTGACTGTTCTCACGTATATGCAACAACCATAGGCTTGACTGGAGGCGTCAGCAAAGCCGTGGATTTGAATATTTTGGTACAAAGTCAAACAAACGTACCGAGGGATCGAAATTTTGTGCAAATCTCGCAAAGTAGTGGTAAACTTATTCCATGCAGTGTGTAAACTCATAGGAATTGCCTCATCCCAATCTATCTTTAGCCTCCATAACTCTTGCAACAACATTTTTGCCTTAGTGGCAATTGGACACAATAAGCCAAGAGGGTCAAACAAACGAGAGGCTATTGACAAAATATTACGTTTTGTTGGTTTTAAGGAGGCAAAACTATCCACGTCAAGATGATATTTAAACACATCCTCTTGAGGTGCCCAACGCATTCCAAGCGTCTTTACCGAGCTTTGCTCATCAATTTTGATACTAATTTCTTCACTGGCGTTCCTTTCACCAGATCGATTCTGGCAATTAGAAGCCCATTTGGCCAGTGGAAATCCTCCTTTGGACAACATGTCACTAACCTGGCTGCAAATGGTGTCCAATTCCTTTAAAGTATCTGCACCTGCCAGCATATCGTCGACATAAAAACAATTGCGAATCACATCCGCACCAATTGGATGAGATTGTGCGTATATATTTGCTAGTTCAAACAAACAACATACAGCCAAAAAGGGTGCTGACGCTGTACCATGTGTAACAGTATTCAACCTGTATGCCTGTATACGTTGCGATGTGCTTTCTCGCCACAAGACAAGTTGAAAGTCTCGGTCTTGCTCATTAACATTTATCTGCCTATACATTTTTGAAATGTCGGCAGTTACGGCATATTTGTTCAACCGAAAGTTCACCAACGTTGAATACAACTCCCTCTGAATAGTTGGCCCAACCATGAGTGTTTCATTTAGCGAAACTGCTGTTGATGTTTTGCTAGACTGTTCAGCTGTTTGGCGAACAGCCTTCGACTCGATTGGACATTGGTCCAATTCCCAAAAACGATTTACTAATGAGTCGAGAGAACAAATAGAAACTTGAGCTACTGAACTATTGCTATACTGTTGCCGAGGCACTTGACCAGTATATTTTATTGCCCAACGCACAATAATCCATAAAACAATTCCGCTCCCAATAACACATCAACCTTAGCCGGCTTGTAAAACTCGGGATCTGCCAACTTAATATTCTTTGGAATCTTCCAATTCAATATGGACAGAGCCTGTCCAGGCTGAGATGTGGATATCGTCTTTAGTACCCAGCACTCAGCGGAAAATGTATGGGCATTCAAACGAGATTGAAACGATGCACAAACCTTATTTTTGCTATCAGTGGTTGCACCACCTACCATTGAGATAGCAAGGGAATTTGGCTCACGTTTAAGACGTAACCTCTGTGCCATGCTCTCAGACATCAAATTTATCTGAGAGCCACTGTCGAGCAACACTCGTGCTGGATGCAACTGTCCGAATCTATCTTTTATATTTACGACAGCAGTAGCAAAAACGACTTGATCCGCATTACGCATGTGACCAACATATGCCTCAGAAGTTGAAGCTTGAAGTGCAGCTGCCTCACCTTGTACTGGTGCATTATACCTATGAAGCAAAGAATGATGAGGCTTGGAACAAACTCGACACTTCGACGCCTTGCAGTTTGAAACTATGTGTCCCACGGTCAAACAATTTAGACACATCTTTTGAGTTTTAACGTACTCAAATCTTTGCATAACGGAAATGGCACTAAATGACGGACAAGAATATATGTTATGATTTGCAGACTTGCAATAAGTGCATGCAGACGACAACTTTTGCCCTGGGCTATCACAGGCAAATGAAGATTTTTGCTGAGGCTTTCTCACTTCATTGCGCACCTTTGATTTGCCACGAGTTGACTCCTCTGCAGCTAAATATTGGTACCTCCTATTCAACTGCTTAGCACAATCTTCCCATGATGGCAGCTTATCATAATCCAGCTGCTCCTCAAAACGAGATTTTGTCTTATGGTCTACTTTTGACATGACCATATGAATAATAAGTGCATTTGAAATGTCTTTGTCGTCACCCAAAGACGACAGCGATGAACATATAGCAGACACTGTATCTACAATCGATCTTAAACTCGACGCAGATGGTTTTGTCATGCTTGGCAAATCGAATAACTGAGCAACTGTATCAAAAAATATAAGACATTTATTGTCATAAACTGACTTTAGACTAGTAGGGGCCTTCGGGTAATTGCAATCTGTAAACTGATACGGCTTAACAACACCCAATGCTTCATCTGACAAACATGATATTAAATGATTAAATTTTTCAACGTTTGTCAATGACACATCGTCATCCACAAGACTCTCGAAAAGACACATAAAATTCCTAAACTCCGAATGTTTACCACTAAATTTTGGTAAACGCATTTTCGGCAGCTGAGATCGCTGGCTCGAATTCATTGAGCAGTCATGTTGTACTTGTGTGTTGAATTGTGGTTTAATTGCATTCATAAACAACGCCTTTGTTATTACACACAAATCTTCTAACGGCCCTCTGCTATCGTTGGTTGGGTTTAAACTGTCCAACTCTGCCTGTAAATTCATAGCCTTTTCAATATATCCATCTAACATTTCTAATCGACATGCTAACTCTGTTTTGTCAGATGACATTTGTCTCGACCTAAAGGCTGTTTGCATGCGCTCAATATCAGCACTGACCTTATCAAACTTCTGTAAACATAATGCTAACTTAGCAGCAGTCTTGGATACTGCTGGCTTATCGAGTGCCAGTTTATCTGACTCAGACATAATTAAGCTGACGAAAAACTACCTTTAAAAAACACAGAAAAAAATTCGGCAAACTTTGTGAGCTACCCTCGCACACGCACTGCAACTATGTGTGTAACAAAACGCTTGCTTACTGAACACACACACGCACTCTAAGCGAAATGTGAACAAACAAACGAAAACGGTCCAAGCGACCGAAAATAAGCAAGTCAAACGTTTTCTGCAGCCACTTTGTAGGCAACAGGTAGAATATGAGGGGTGCGGGGGGTTAACAAAAAGCAAAAGAGAGAAATTGGAGCGAGCGCACGCACAAAACTAACAGACGATCAAGCCAAGCTTGAAACGCAAACAAGGCGGGGATGAAAAGAATAAGCGGCAAAATTTGGCGCGAGCGAACGCACACACAAACCAATGAAATAAGCCAATGCAAGCACAGAGCGAAGAAAGGTTAACGAACGATCGAACAATCAGATGTTAATGCACAAACACACGAACTTTATAAAATGCAATAAATAGACCACCGTTTGAAACCTTTATTCTGTTTAATTTGTATTTACTTTTTATTAAATTGTGTTCGAAATTATATATGTACTGATATGTTGCCGTTTTGTTTATTTAAAATTAAGTAATAGTTTCGTACGAATATAGGTATGTATGCAAAAATATTAAATGTTCGAGAATATGCAAACACGTATATGCCGCAAAACTTTTTACTTTATTTTTGTCCACGAAATTAAATGCACAAGGTGCCAGAAATTGAGCTGAATTATACGTGTATGAGCGTAGTCTATTTTTTTTTTTAAATTTTTAATATTTTGGTCGACGGCAGCGACACAACAAAATTCAACTTTTTATCTCAATTTTTGGCACAAAATACCTGGCTTTCTAGCGAATCTATAGAAAGTGATCTCCTTTGATCCTCCATGGAACTGGCGCAATTCGGCAGCGTCCAAGATGGCGAAGTCCAAAGGGCAAAAAAGCAAAGTCCAGCGAAGCAGCAAAATCCAACGAAGTTTTTGTGTTTTTATTACACGTAAGCTTAAGCCACCACAGCGAAACAAACAAACAAATTATTTAAAAACCGAAGTCCCTGCTCGGGCGACAATGAAAAATCTAAGCGTTTTTAGAAATTAAATGTTTTACAAAATAATGAGACGCGGTTTTTTCTTAGAAATTCGCTTTAATGTGGTGACTTCAAATTGTCAAATCATTAAAGTTGTGGCAAGTCAATAAATGATATACAATTGCCACACACACATTTAATTTGGATATGCATAGATGTACACAAACAGCCAAATTTCATTTTGACAATTGCTGGTCATTCATACTCTTAAAAATTTTTAGTTCTATGACACTAGCCAACAATTATGCCACACAGTTTAGCAAAGATGCACACAAATTTCGAAAGTGTATTCAGTAGTTCACTTCTGAAAGAGACAGACAACGAAAGAAATATCGGAAAATAGCAAAAATCTCGACAGGCAGGCAAAGCAAGAAATGTAAACAACGCACACGACACATTTTGACCCTGTTCGGTTGCCGCTGGCCCGCCGCTTGGCAGGCCGCTGAGTGCTAAGGCAACTGAAACAAGAACGGCTGCACATGCTATCCGCTATCGCGCTCGCTCACAGGCAGAACATAGAAAAGTACCGCTATGCCTAGGTCCCGGGGCATGAGACGAAATAACTGTTCTTCTTCGTATTACCAATTGCACTATCTTGTATACTCTATTGTCTTTGGCTAGAGTCACCAAATTAGGTAGGAAGATAGCTGGTGGCATCCCCATCTGCATCAGAAAATATTTGCGGCAACTTACACCCCTGCCGCATCCGTACCCCTTTGCAATCCTTTTTTTTATGACTTTGCTTGTGCGACGCGAAGGCGTCACTGCGCATTTGTTTTGTTTTTGTATTCTCGCTCGCGATCAAACCCTCGTGCGACAATCAGGCGGCAGTAGTGGAATGGGTAATGTGTTTTGTGCTTGGAATGGGTCAAAGTGCTCCAAAATGTATGGGAGGTACTCACTTACTACCTGCAAGGAATATTGTGTGAAAATTTCATCCTTCTAGCTCAATTCGTTTAGGTCGTGGCTCTTCAATTCAGGAATAATTTGAATGCCATACCCACCCATAACGCGCCCAGCCCCCCTTCCCCCACCTTTAACAAACTTTGAGCTAGTGTCACCAAATCTGGAAGGAAGATAGCTGAAACTGTTGCTGCTGTGGCTGCATATAAAACAGTGGCAGGGCCACAGCAGACAAAGCACCCAAAAATCTTTTGCAATCACAGTTATATTTCTACCCTGAAATGGGTAAAAAAGAGTATAATTGTTTTGTGCAAAAGTATGTAACTATTCTTGATCAGCATCAACAGCCATATGCAATATGAATATCATACCCAACCGGTCACATGTGACGTCACGCAAAACAGCTTTTTATGCGCAATGCGTTATCAGTATTTTTTGTATCATGATTTCGGCTCACTCTCTTATGTGTGCGCGCGCTCTGCAAGTCAAACAAAGAGAGTAGTATCGCTGCCTTCTTCGCACGCACTGAATCAAAGCAAAACATATTTTTCTGAGAGGCTGCAGTTAAGTGAATTGCATAGCCTAAACCAAAGACTATACACTTCTATAGACATGACAATTCGCTCTTGAGTGAAACTCTCCTGAAAAATATATGCGGGCACGATTGGTTGTAAATTGACTTTGCAAACACACCTAGCAGAGGAGGAAAGACAGCACAAAGCTATGATAGATTTTCGTTATTTTCGTGTAGCTGTTTTTCTGTTCGCCCAGAGTCGGCAAGCCGATGAAGGCAGAACATATGAAATGAAATGACATGTATGCTTGCTTGTATGATGAATATTGTATACCCTTATAAAATATAAGTGCGGATATGTAGTTTAATAAACTATTGTTAGCAATTTCGCAATTGTTAACTTAGCACCAACTTAAACAAATCAAAATATGCAAGTATTGCATATAATGTATTGAACAACATACTCACAATAGCACGTATATATTATAAGGGTATCATTATTCGTTAGTTCATTATCTTATTAAAGTCCGCAATGTTAGTCTTATAGTGTGTGTGTATGTGTGAGAGTATACACAAAAGAAGCAAAACAGAATTTAAATTTTAGACTTTGCTTCAATCTACCTTATGCAGTCCAACTCGGAAGGGTATTATGAACTTAATATGAACTTTGTGCACCTGAATAGCAAAATGTGAGATAGTTTAATATTGTTTATTCTATTTAATTACCTAAAATAAACCATCTATTTAGAAATTCAATCGGAAGGAATAATACACACAAATTATTTTAATTTAATTTTTATGTATGTTGGTATGAAAATAGTAAGAATACACACGCTCCTAAGCATGAAGTACCAGGCAAGCAGGAGCGTCATAGAAAAATAACAAACAGTGCAAGAACATAAGCAGAACGGCCGATCAAGGGCGAATCGAAGAAGCAAAAGCGACATAGAAAAATCAAATGCAACGACCAAAACAAAGCAGAAGAAGGCAAAAAAAATGTGCAAGGCACAGCAAAGACAGCAAACACAAATTCAAAGCACACCCAATATCCGCCGCATATAATCGAAAGAGAAAAAACTCAAGAGCGAATTGTCATGTCTATAGAAGTGTATAGTCTTTGGTGCGACAAACAGGCGGCAGTAGTGGAATGGGTAATGTGTTTTGTTTTTGGAGTGGGTAAAAGTGGTCCAAAATGTATGGGAGGTACTCGAAGGAGTTGTCCAAAATAAAATTCCTTTCTTAGGTCTCACTTACTACCTGCATAAAAAATTGTGTGAAAATTTCAGCCTTCTAGCTCTTTTCGTTTAGGCTTTGGCTCATCCATTCTTAACAAGACAAACTCTTTTATATAAAGAGATTTACTACTGCAATTCTGACATCAGAAAAATCGATTTCCTCATTTGAAAAATAACAGTCATTTTCGCACGAGATTTTTGTCAAACTCTACCGGTGATAGCAAGAGGAACACGACCTGACGAGATCCAAGCCTGCATTAAATCTTCGAGTATATGTTCCCAGGTAATAATGCTTTCTGTTAAGGAAAATATGAGAGTGCAAAGGGTCAGCTGTCCTAAAATTTAATAATACTTGCTACAGGAGGAACCACAAGGAACGTGGTGCACACAGAAGTTCTTCAAATAACAAAATAATTCTAACCCAAGATGAACGAATAGGTGTACTGCGAGATCAGGGCAGCTGTGCGTAGTAGCTGAAAATTAAAATTATGGTAAATTTTAAGAAAAGAAATGGTAAATGACTCAAAACAGATTCTATAAACACAAAACCAAATATTAGTAATATTAATATAATTATTAAAACAAAAACCTATCCCGCAGCATATGGCAAGCATTGTCTCTGTATATTTTTTTCCTACCATAGTAGATGAGTGAACTTGAGAACATTTTTTTGAATTGGTCACCACTGCCTTAAAGCGATGAGAATGTAACAAAAAGAAGCGAATTTTTTATGTGTTTACATCTAAAGTCAACACATGCAAACCTCACACTGCGTTAACTACGCTGAAGCTCTGCCTCTGACAGTAATACAAAAATAGTCACTGCTTGGAAATAAGTATGATGGTATTGGTGTAGCGGCAGCGAATTTATAGGCGCGGGTACAGTGCTGCCATTTTAAATTTTTTCCAGTTAGATCTGGCTTTGCGGGAATTCTAGCTTTAATACAAATTTATAAAGCCTTTTTTAGCTTTACTATATTTTTCACTATATATTTTATTTCTATATAAGTAACGATTTTCGATAGTAAAATCTATAAAAGTCACCTCGAGGCTCGAGCTGTAAGCTGTTTCTTTTATAAGTCCGTCTTCGCTGCGTTAGAAATGTTAAAAGTTTATAAGCCAAGTGTACGCGAGGTGTGGCTGCAGAGCACCGAGTCAAAAGATTGGCTTCGCAAAGACGTCACGGATTCCACAAGGGCGTAATGCAGCTACTGCAAGTGCGGGTTAACTGCAAAGCTTTACGACTTGCGTGCCCACGCAGCCCAAAAAGAAAAATTTATTTTCGGCTAACGCCAACAAAAACGATCGAGCAAGAGGTAGCACTTTGCCTCTTTGTAGCAAAACACACTTCAAGCGCTCCCATCTTGCGTCTGTGATACCGCGTCGTGAATAAAACTGCATTTCATTAAATGTACACACATTATTAAAAATACGTTGGCTCCTCATTTTCGTGAGGAAGACGCAGTGAGTTTAGATGAACCAACAAATCAACGACACAATTAAAAAAAATTTTACTTTAACTTGAATTTAATGAGAATTTACTATTATTTTTTAAAAAATAATCTCATATTATTATAAATTAAAAAGTAAGAACATAAAATTAATATGAAAACATTAAAACAGTTATTTCCTTAAATTTAACCATAAAAATAGGTTTTGTAAAGCCAGCTTTTTTCAGCTTAGATTATCTCAGATATAGCCTTTTTATACTCGATACCGAAGGTAAAGAGTATATTGGGTTTGTGCAATGTCCTTCATGGTGTCTGTCCGTCTGTCTGTATGTTCGCAATTTTTGACGTGATAACGTCTTATAAATTGATGAACACAGGCTGCATGTTCAAAAAAGTCTTCATCATCGTTACAATCATCATCGTTACCATCATCATCGTTACCATCATCATCGTTACCATCATTATGGTTACCATCATTATGGTTACCATCATTATGGTTACCATCATTATTACCATCAAAATGTAACCTGCAATACAACCAAGCATTAACGCATACATAATGTAAACATAGTTGTGGTGCTGCTGCGTAGGCGATCCGTAATTGCACATTTGATTTTTTAAGACCCGAGTTCAACACCGCGTGGCAATTTCTTGAATATTTAATTTCTTATTTTTTTCAACTAGATTATCGACTAGACGATACCCTGAACTTTAGAAATCACGCGAATAGACATTGTTTGTATGCATTCAATTGAATTTAAATGTTTAATAGTTTGTTGATTACATATTTTTTATAAAAAATTGTTGTCAACCGGGCTTGCAGAACAATTTCAAATAGATGAAATCAAAATATTTTCATATTTGTAAACAATTTGAGCTGCATTACAAATATAATTGTAGAAAAATAAATGTGTAGGCAAAAGTCACATTCCATACAATAACATGCATAGCAGATATCAAAGAGGAATAGAGATAGAATATAACGGGACTGTGTAAGAGCCGTTATGTTTTGTCATTTTTCTTTGTGTTTTGTGTTTTTGCATATACATGGTTCGCCACTGGAAAAAATAAATAATATATTCACAAAAGTATGAAATCATTTTATCAGTGTTCTCTTCTGACGTTGTCACGTGAGACTATCGTCCGAAAACAAACTTCACAGACACCCATCTTTTTTTTTCCACACCCTTCAAGCTAGAGACTTGCAACTTTGCAAATGTCTTTGTCTATTGCCGGGACAGATAAAGTGTAAAGATTGGGGTTCTACGAAAACTGGGAGGCTGGCAAATCAATAAATTCGATAACTCAAAATCGATAAATCCACCTATTCCGCACACCCTTACAGTTAGAGTTACCGAATTTGGTAAGAAGATAGCTACTGGCATCCCCGAAAAAATTGCATCAAAAATTTTGGTGCCACGCCCACCCATTACGCCCCCAGCCCCCCCCCCAGTTTTAAATCAGAAACGCCTATATCTTCCTCAGCTTTTCAACTGCAGCCACCAAGTTTTGCGCCAAGAAAGGTGATGACGATCCCCCAAAAACTGAAAATAACTGGTAGCCACCCCCAAAGATATTTTGAAGCCATGCGCACCCGTACCGCCCCCATCCCCCTATCGCCAACCTTTAACAAACTTTGAGCTAGAGTATCCAAAAATTTGGATGCCACGCCCACCCATAACGCCCCCAGCCCCCCTTTCCCCTTTGAGCTAGTGTCACCAAATTTGAATGGACGATAGCTGGTGGCATCCCCATCTGTATCAGATAATTTTTGGGGCAGCTTACAGCACTGTCGAATCCGTACCCCTTTGCAATCGGTCCTCTTTTTACCGGTTTAAATACTGGTATCGAGTATATCGCAGTCGGTTGCGTCCGACTGCAACGTTTCCACTTGTTTAGCTTTAAATTTTTGCCTATCTAGCTATTTTTGCTCAAAAAATTATGGCAGCACTGCGCAGGTATAGCAAATCCAGAAAGTCAACACATGCCAACCTCACACCGCGTGAGCATCACGCCGCGTTAACTACGCCGAAGCTCTGCTGCGTGAGCATTGAAAATTATGTGTTTTTGTTGTGCAACAATAATTTCTGCCTGAAAATGAATGGTATTGGTGTAGCGGAAGCGAATAGTTGTCGTAAAAGACGAATGAAATTAACGATATGTCTGTTGCTTTGCATTCGCTTTGGTTTGTTTGTGCTAGGGGTGTTGATATTTTAAAAAATATCAATATCGATAGTATTTCGATACTACAAAAATATTATTTTTAATGATATATATTCAGAAAAAAATATCGATATTATCGATGATATTTCTATCTAAGTACAATAGAAAAATGGTTGGCCCGCAAAAACTTTGTTTCACACTAAGCCAGGGTGCTTTTATTCAAAATAAAAAGTCGTTTATTTCCTAGAAATAATAACAAATAATAAATCAAGTTACATTTTACATGTTTCAATTATATTACCAGAACTCCGAGTAGTAAGATTTTAAAAAAAACTCGCTGCTTTATGTGCTCGTCAGTCATTTTACTGCGAGAGTCGCACACCACAACTTAAATGGCGATGCCATGCGTTCCGAAGCAACGGAACTTCCCGGAGCAATTAAATAAATTAAATTAAAAATGTTTTTGCCTCTGTGATGACAATAATTTTAGTCGCGGGAATAAAAAGCAAGAGTAAAATATATCGCTTAGGTATATCGCCGAAAAATATCGATATTGGTAATATCGAAGTGCAAAAATATTGCTTCAAAATATATTATCAAAGAAATATATTATCGATATATCGATATATATTCAACAAGCCTAGTTTGTGCGTAGATTAGAGGTGGAGAACTATCGATAGTGGGCGCCATCGATAGTCGACGATAGTTTATTTTGAACCATCGATAGTGTCGATAGTGCCATCGATAGTGGCTCGATAGCACCGTCGATAGTTTAGCCCAACAAACAAATTTATTTTATACGAATACAATAAAATTATGGTTTATTTTAACCAAGAGTTACGGTTTAAAAATAAAAGAATGTTTACATTTTTTTCCTTAAGTACAGCTTGTGTGCTAGATTCTTTGTTTTTACTTCCCAGGCCAGGATGAAACCTTTTTAAATGGTCGTGCAAGTTTGATGTATTGCCGCTTGTCTTATATTCTTTGCCACAGTAAAGACATTTTGCAAATTTTTTGTCGTCGGACCTCTTAAAATAGTTCCAGACATCTGAAATTTTGATTTTTTTTTTTGCACTCTGCCGATCTGGTTCAGAATCTATTTCAGAGTCTGTGCTGGTGCAATCGCAGTCCTGCTTGTCGGTACTTGAGGCGGACACTCGACGTTTACCTTAAATTCGACACATTATCGACCTAAACACTTATGTATAATATATTAAACATACCTAGTTTTAAAAAGCGATCCATTCTACTAATTTTTTCTTGCTTTTTTAGTTGCTGACACAGAATAGGCGCGAAGAAATTTTTTTAGCGATGTGAAAAGAGCACTATCGGTGGCACTATCGATAGTGGATGGGCCACTATCGAAGGGTGTCTGCTGCCATCGATGGTGGCTCGATAGCGCCCAACCATCGATAGTGCCGATAGTGCTATCGATAGTTCTCCACCTCTAGCGTAGATGCCGAGAAGCAGTAGACTGACACAGTCAAACCACGCAGATCTGCTGTTTATGTAATTCCCACAAACAGCAGCTTGTTCGTGGTAGTATTTTCTTGTGCTTGTGGGCATAAAAATATGCGTTCTTAGATTTTTGGGTGGTGTCACATTGTTGTTGCTGCTAGTTAGAAATACTCGATCTTGCATGGATTGTTTTGATATGATATAAAAATAAAAAATTGTTTAATGTTATCATCACTTATCACATCAAAGATATAATTATTTATACTTATGCGTTCATAAAAACCGAAACAGGTATCGTGTAACAAACAAAAAGGTGTTAACACATCGCCCGTGAGTTTGAACACTCAGTAATTTATTTTTTCTTTCAGCACTTGGGAATATCAATCTGCTCAGATGAATTGCCCATCCACTAAAAAGTTCTCCCATCGATAACATTAAGTACCCACTATTGTACGCAAAGCATTACTGTGCTCATAGTGACAGCAGTAGCGGCGATGTGAACGCTGAGAAAATCAGTAGGTCTTCTACCCCTGAGACGGTATTTTTCGCCTCGCCAGGAACGACACAGCTAAAATCGCCGATTGCCAATATTACGTTAGCATTGAAAGAGTGCGCTTCTAATGTACAGCAGGATGCCTACGGAGTACAGGATGTCTACGGAAAAAGTATGCCAGTTGAATTTCATCATGAAAGTTCCACTTCGAGCCCCTGCGCTGAGCGGCAATTAGAGTCAGACTTGCTTCCAGTTAAAGAAGTTTTAATCGAGCTAATCGAGCCGCACTCCTATAACAGATATGACACGCAACTTGAGGTAGGCGCCAAAGCGTCTCTAGCGTCTACCAATATACTGCCAAACATAGTTGTCCCCACAAAAACTGAGGATTCTCTGTGCGGCTCCCAAGTCGAGACGCTAATAGAAACTCGCCCCTACTTTGAAACGAAGCTGGGGTACCCATTACAGGAAAATGTTGAAGCAGAGCTTTCGCCCACCACTGATGAGTACCAGGAAGAAATGCATTTCGGCGACGACAGTAAGGATGCTGTTTACGAATATGATATTGTCGACACGAGTAAGCTTCTTAAATATATACCGCCGGCACCAACACCGGCGCCCTTGATGGCGCCTCTCGCTGTTCTGGATATAGACACAGTAGATGATGAAATCTTTAATGAGCTCACACCCGTCAAAACGCAAACAATAGCGCTCAGTATTGAGGAGCAGCGCCGACGACGCAAGAAGCGCAACCCCGAAGTAAAACAAAAAAGCTTGGTTGACAATAAAGATAAACGAAATGAGATGGCCAGTGTCTCGTCACAGACAGCATCCGAGGAAACCGAGCATAACGCCGTATGTCCATGGGAAAATCAGTAAGTAATACATATACGTGACACAAAAAATCTACTGACTAATTACTTAAGTTCTGTTTACAGAAACGTCAGCACCAGCGGTGACACTTTTGTGAAAACATACGCTACATTAGGGTACTTATGAAAAAAAAACAGCACTTAAAATACGCCCCATTAAAGTGGTTAAGAAATTCATACTGCGCCTTACAATACATCAAGCGTGTATACAAATTATTCAGCTATTCGGAATATTCACATAATTTCAAGAGTTTTTACTTTAATTTTTGCGTGAATGTATCGATATGTTAAACTCATAATCGTTTTTCATGTTTAACTTAAATAGACAACTAGAAGCAACGTTTGTTGAGCCTCAAAACTATAATTCTTATTGTTATTAAATTAAAGAATAAAAATACATATACGCTTTTAAAAAGAATTATTTTATTTGTTGACTAAACAGAATTAAATCAGAAATCTAAAATAATTAAATATAAAAAAAAAAATTTATTTTTATTAAAAATAATAAAAATACTTTTGATCACGGATTGCATGCCCCTGGTAACAAATAACAGTTAAATTATTTAACACGCTCTTCTAAAGTATAGGTATGAGCAAAAACAATTACAAACAACACAGAGACTCAAACAGCAAAATTCTCGCCTCGAAGTGCCAAGCCGTGAACTTTACGCTCAGACGAGGAAATGCTCCAGCAGTCTGGCTTGATGGTAGCCCCCTGCAGCCTGGGAAACAAGCGATACCTGGGAATCACCATGGATAAAAGAGTCTGCTTCCGTGCGCACATTGACGAACTCGTTAAGCTTTGTAGGGGCAAGATGGCCAAGGCCAAGTGGCTGATTTACGCCAATAGCGCATTGCCGCTACGCTGCAAACGGGCTGTGTATAACACCTTGGTTGCTCCAACTAGGAGATATGCTATTCAGATTTGGGGAATTGCGTGTCGGTCAAGTCGACGACTTATCCAGACTCTCCAGAATTTGGGCTTGCGTCGAATGACTGGAGCTGACTGGTACGTACGAAATTCCACCTAACACAATGACCTCAGATTGGATACCTTAGCCAACCAAGTTAAGTCTTACTCCACCAAATACAACGCACGATTGCAGCGGCAACGTAACCGGCTGGCTAGAGAGCTTGCGGGGAGAAGTTTCATTAGAAGACTTAAGCGCAGGTCATTTAGAAACCTGATACAGTCGCCAGGTGACTATGGAAGTCAACCTTATCCACAATAATATTCTAATAGACAGTCAAAGCTCGAAGTTTGGCGCGAAGCAGTACTTTGAATGCTGAGAGAGGAATGCCGAATGCAAAGCATCGCCTTTTTGCAGGCCTTCTTTGTCGCTTAAATAAAATGCAAGTCATTCATTCTAGTGGTTAGAATACCCGGCTATCACCCGGGAGGCCCGGGTTCAATTACCAGTATGGCAAAAAAGCGTATTTTTTAGTTTTTTTAAACTATACTAATTTATGTAAGCGATCGCATTTTTGCGATCTGGCAGCCCGCAGACGCATGCATGTGTACATATATGTGCTTTTTGCTTGCAGCGGCATATGAGCGTATGTATATCTACAAGGGCGTCCCCAGGTGGCGAATGGAGCCGCAAGCAAAGTATTTAACATTCTCTTTTCCACGCCACCATTGAGGTAGAGAATCAGGCGCGTCATTATACTCGATACCGAAGTAAAGAGTATATTGGGAGTATGTCCGTCATGGTGTCTGTCCGTCTGTCTGTATGAACGCAACTTTTTTCCACACAATTCAAACTAGAGACTTGAAACTTTTCAATTCTCTTTATCTATGGCATAGTAAATTAAAGTGTCAAGATTGGGGTTTTACAATAACTGGGGGGCTGTCAAATTGATAAATTCGATAACTCAAAATCGACAACTCCACCTATTCCGAACACCCTTACAGTTAGAGTTACCAAATTTGGTGGGAAATTTTGGCATCCCCGAAAAATTGTGGTGCCACGCCCACCCATTCCGCTCCCAGCCCCCCGCGGTTTTAAATCAAAAACGCCTATAACTTCCTCAGTTTTAAAGCTCGATCCACCAAATTTTGCGCCAAGATATATTTTATGACGATCCCCAAAAAATTGCATCAAAACTTTGGATGCCACGCCCACCCATACTGCCCTAGCCAACCCCAGCCGCCCCAACTTTTCGTTAAAAACGGGAATGCGTGTATGTTTCATAGTTTTTGAGCTAAACGCCCCCAGCACCCTTCCCCAACCTTTTACAAACTTTGAGCTAGAGTCATCAAATTAGGTAGGAAGATAGCAAGTGACATCCCAAAAAGATCTGCAGGAATAATTTGGTTGCCATGCCAACCCATAACGCGCAAAGCCCCACTTCCCCCACCTTTAACAAATTTTGAGCGTCACCAAATTTGGAAGGAAGATAGCTGGTGGCATGCCCATCTGTATCAGAATTTTTGAGGCAGCTTTCACCCCTGCCGCATCCGTACCCCTTTGCAATCATGCCTCTTTTTATCGGCTTAAATACTGGTATCGAGTATAGCGCAGTCGATTGCGTCCGAATGCAACGTTTCCACTTGATTTTTATTGTGGTTTCCTCAGTAGTCCTTATCCAACTATATATAATGTTACTTCAATTATTAAGTCTAAAGTCGACTTATTATTATAAACAAAACAAATTAACAACTTAATTTAAAGTAAGTATTATGAATAAATACTTTAAAATAAGTCAAAAATTGACTTCACTGTACAACGTGTAAACCACTGACTGCGTGATCTGAGTTTTATCGTTCTTGCGTTTTGTCTAAGTTAAGCACAAATCCACCCCCACAATATTTTCTGGTATGCCAAATTTTTCTAGACGTACCAAGTTTTGCTTAGTTGTTGTTTTTTTAAATCAATGACACCAACAAAAAGTAGCAGAGCGGACCCAACAACAGTGATGCCGATTTGGCCTTTTTCCGGACAGATCTCTCCTGTTTTTAACATCAAACATCCCCTATCCGGAAATCTGGCCTTTTTCAGATTTTTTGATGTGTTAACATCTATAGGCGCGGGTAGCGCAACTATTTCGTTTCAATACATGCAAACCTCACACCGCGTTATATCACACATGATCAGCGTCGACGCTTTCAAAAAACTTTTCGCAGCGTTAGCATAGCAAATAGTATGTGTTTGTTGTAAAAAATTTTTCTCTGCTCAAAATAAGGCGGCAGAGCGCCCCAGCCCGGGACGGTCGAGCCATGCAGCTGCTTAGCAAAGAGAATGATGACTGTTGAATACCCTAATAAATTATAAGTGTTATTGTGGACGTGTACTTCAATAATATATTTGCTATAAATGCATACTTTTATAAGTATAAGTTGGCGCTTAGCAAACAATTGAGAAATTACTAAAATAGTTTAATAATATTAATTGATTAATTGATAAATATAGCAAATTAGCTAGTTAGGGTATGCAGCAACATCATTCGTCCAAGGCAATTCTGTTTTGCTTCTTCGTGAATGCACAGACACAACACACACACACACTTACAGACAAACATAGCGGACTTCTGTAGTAAGAAAATTAACTGACGAATGAAGAATGTTATGTACCCTAATATTATATAAGTGCTACTGTGGATATTATATATATGGAATAATTGCATACTTAATAAGAATAATTTGGCGCTTAGCAAACAATTGAGAAATTACTAAAAATAGTTAATAATATTAATTAATTAATCGATTAATATACCAAATAAACTAGGTAGGGTATCCCACACCATCATTCACTTATTAAAGAAGTTCGTTATGTTTGTTTGTGAGTGTTTGTGTGTGTCTGTGCGTATTTATGCGTATGCATGTGCGCGCTTTGTTGTTCTGCTGGTGGCGGTCAAAAGCAAAACAAAAAGTAAATTTGAATGGTTTTGCAATTGTTAACACATCGCTAGTGAGTTCGAACACTCATTAATTTTTTTTTATTCATTTATTTCAATCTTTTTTTCGAAGTTTTCTTTAAAAACAGTGTGGCATCCGATCTTTTAAAAACAGCGATCTTTTTAAAAAGGGTGTGGCATCAAAACAGCAACAACAAATCTTTTGCATTCTCATTTATATTTATACCCTGAAATGGGTAAAAAAAAGGGTATAATTGTTTTGTGCAAAAGTATGTAACAGGAAAAAAGAAGCATCTCCGACCCCATATAAAGTATATATATTCTTGATCAGCATCAACAGCCATATGCAATATGAAAATCATACCCAACCGGTCACAGGTGACGTCACGCAAAACAGCATTTTTGGCGCAATGCGTTATCGGTATTTTTTGTATCATGATTTCGGCTCACTCTCTTATGTATGCGCGCGCTCTGCAAGTCAAACAAAGAGCGTAGTATCGCTGCCTTCTTCGCACGCACTGAATCAAAGCAAAACATATCTAAGAGGCTGCAGTTATGTGAATTGCATAGCCTAAACTCACACGTACTTTAGCCTTTAGCTTTGATTTAGTGTGTGCGGAGGAGGTAGGGTTTTTGAACTTTATGATTGACATGCAAAGCGCGCATTAAAATAGAGAGTGAACAAAGGAGCATGATCAGAGCGAGACATCAAATTATCTAATTATCATAAGAGCGACGCGCGCGCTCTGTTTAGTTTTAAGCGGCTCTTTGAGTTTGGGACGAAGAGCGTGGTTCACACGTACGACGCAGGCATGCATAGATTTGTATACAAACTTATGTGAACGGCCTTTGCTTGTTCGAAATTGTATATTATTAATGTAAGTGTGTTACGTTTTGTCTAAGTTATATTAGCAGCAAGTAGGCAAATCCACCCCCACAACATACATATGTATTTTGGTGTGCAAAATTTTTCTAGACGCACCAAGTTTTTTTTTGTTGTTGTTGTTTTTTTAAATCAATGACACCAACAAAAGTAGCAGTGCGGGCCCAACAACAACACTTACAACAACAACAAACGCTACTTGGGTCGTAAATCAATTGTCAAAGGCACACAAATTTGAAGAAAAAAAACAATGTGCACTGTGCGAAAAAAAACATGTACATAAAATATTGAAAATTATTTTCAAGCGCATTGTTTACTTAATTGTGTATGCACTTATTCATTAAGAAGCGAAAATCCGTTTCTTTTTTGCGAGTGTACGAACCTTTTTTTATGACTTTGCTTGTGCGACGCAAAGGCGTCACTGCGCATTTGTTTTGTTTTTGTATTCTCGCTCGCGATCAAACCCTCAGCTTGTGCGACAATCAGGCGCCAGTAGTGGAATGGGTACACCAAGACCTCGCTTTGCGTCGTTTCGCTTTGCGTTTTTTCGATGTTGCGTCGCTGCTGAATTAACACCAATTTTCACTTTGCGTCGTTAGAATTTCGAATTGCGTCGCTGCTGAACTAGTTCTTTTTACCAATCTACAAAGTGAAGTTAGTTACGCTTACAAGTTATCGCTCCTGACAGCGGGAGGAGTTTTAAAGTGTCGCAGGCGGTAGCTTCAAATATCAGCTGCTATAAAGAAATGTACTTAACTTTAAAGAAAAAAGCTGTTCAGCATACAATAGACGAATTTTTTGAGAAAAAAAGCCAACAATGATTAATTTTTATTTTGTTTTTATAAATTATGTGAATATTTTATTTTGTTTTCATTGAATTTGTTTAGTTTTTTGTTTTTATTATGTATGTAATAAACATGAATAGTATTTTTGTTTTTGAAATGTTTACTTTGTTTAATTTTCTTTTTAAAAAGTAGTATTTTCGTTACCCCGGAACCTATCTTCGAATCTTACATGGCTTGCCATAGAAAATCATTATTCACTTTGCGTCATTTCAGTTTGCGTCGTGTTTTTTTGGAACGTAACCACGACGCAAAGCGAGGTCTTGGATGTGTTTTGTGTTTGGAATGGGTCAAATTGCTCCAAAATGTATGGGAGGTACCCACTTACTACCTACGTGGAATATTGTGTGAAAATTTCATCCTTCTAGCTCATTTCGTTTAGGCTGTGGCTCTTCAATTCAGGAATAATTTGGATGCCATACCCACCCATAACGCCCACAGCACCCTTCCCCAACCTTTTACAAACTTTGAGCTAGAGTCATCAAATTTGGTACGGAGATAGCAAAAGACATCCCAAGAAGATCTGCAGGAATAATTTGGATGCCATACCTACCCATAACGCGCCCAGCCCACCTTCCCTTTCCTTTAACAAACTTTGAGCTAGTGTCACCAAATTTGAAAACTGTTGCTGCTGTGGCTGCAGCGGCTGCATATAAAACTGTGGCAGGGCCACAGCAGGCAAAGCACCCCAATAATTTTGTCCGTTCATTCTTGTATCACTTTTAGAAATGAAATGCAGCAATACGCAAATGGCACACTTAAGTAAAAATTGTAAAATTCCCTGAGAGTGAAAGAGTTACTGTTATTTATGTGAATTGATCTCATTTACAGAACAATATCACATTTTCATGCTCTTAAGCCAATCGCATTCCTCTTAGTCCTCCTTTGTTGTTTCAAATTCGTGTGTGCATACAACGGCTTATAATAAGCCTGAAGCGATAGACAAAAACAGCAACAACCAATCTTTTGCATTCACAGTTATATTTATACCCTGAAATGGGTAAAAAAGGGTATAATTGTTTTGTGCAAAAGTATGTAACAGGCAAAAAGAAGCATCTCCGACCCCATATAAAGTATATATATTCTTGATCAGCATCAACAGCCGAGTTGATACAGCCATGTGCGTCTGTTCGTCCGTCCGTCCGTCCGTATGTATGAACTATAAGAGCTAGAGACTTCAAATTTGGAACATAACTACTCCTAAGCCATAGGAAGATGAACTTTATTTCAAACTATCGGTAACTATTCTGGTTTCCGATATACATATGGAAACGATAAAGAAAAAATCTCGAATTAAGAAAATGGATAACTTTATAGCTTCTGTGCAAATTTGATCCAAATGGGTTAGGAAACACCGGAGATATTTTAAATAAAAGTTAAGTCAAGAAAAACTGAACTACTGCAAGTCATTTTATATACGGGTTCAGGGTATCTTTAAGCCTTAATACTTGTTTTCAGATTCGCTCATTCTCGCGTTGTGGTGAATTGAGCGCAGTTGGTCCCAAACCCAAAGAGGCAGCTTAAACTTGAACACGCTCGCGCATCGCTTTTCGTGTTCGGCGCTGGATGACAAATTATTTTTAAGTCTCGCTCTGATCATGCGCCTTAATTGCTATTCGGCTCAAAAACGATGAAACTCAGATTGCGCAGTCAGCGGTGTACCTTCTGCGCAGATGACGTCACATGTGACCGGTTGGGTATGATTTTCATATTGCATACAGACATTGCAGTGGATTTGAATAACTTACGACTGCTAAAGGTGTTGATTGAAAATTTGCTGTGCAGTTTTTAGATGAAACAATAATAAATTGTTCTTAAAATTGTTATTGTTGTTTCATCTAAAAGCTGCACAGCGCATTTTCTATCAATTAATTCACTGTATTTGTTTGTATACAAACTTATGTGAACGCCCTCTGCCTGATCGAAATTGTATATCAATAATGTTAGTGTGTTTGTCCATGATACAAAAAAGACAGATAACGCATTGCGCATCAACAGCTGTTGAAACGTCACATCGACCGGTTTTTCAAATTTTTTTATTCTTCTCTTATTATATTTTTATTATTAAATGTTATTAAAAGACATTCAAAGCAAAAAATAGTAGTATAACGGTAATATACCATGTAAACATGAAAGCATTGGCCACATGTGACGTCATCTGCGCAGAACGTAAACCACTGACTGCGTGATCTGAGTTTTATCGTTCTTGCGTTATGTCTAAGTTAAGCAAGTAGACAAATCCACCAACATAACATATTCTGGTGTGCAAAATTTTTCTAGACGCAACAACAGCAGTGCGGGCCCACCAACAACACTTACAACAACAACAAACGCTACTTGCTATCTTTTTATCTGCAGGAATAATTTGGATGCCATACCCACCCATAACGCGCCCAGCCCACCTTCCCCTTCCTTTAACAAACTTTGAGCTAGTGTCACCAAATTTGGAAGGGAGATAGCTGAAACTGTTGTTGCTGTGGCTGCAGCGGCTGCATATAAAACTGTGGCAGGGCCACAGCAGGCAAAGCACCCCAATAATTTTGTCCGTTCATTCTTGTATCACTTTTAGAAATGAAATGCAGCAATACGCAAATGGCACACTTAAGTAAAAATTGTAAAATTCCCTGAGAGTGAAAGAGTTACTGTTATTTATGTGAATTGATCTCATTCACAGAACAATATCACATTTTCATGCTCTTAAGCCAATCGCATTCCTCTTAGTCCTCCTTTGTTGTTTCAAATTCGTGTGTGCATACAACTTATAATAAGCCTGAAGCGATCGACAAAAACAGCAACAACAAATCTTTTGCATTCACAGTTATATTTATACCCTGAAATGAGTAAAATTGGTATAATTGTTTTGTGCAAAAGTATGTAACAGGCAATAAGAAGCATCTCCAACCCCATATAAAGTATATATATTCTTGATCAGCATCAACAACCATATGCAATATGAAAATCATACCCAACCGGTCACATGTGACGTCACGCAAAACAGCTTTTTATGCGCAATGCGTTATCAGTATTTTTTGTATCATGATTTCGGCTCACTCTCTTATGTATGCGCGCGCTCTGCAAGTCAAACAAAGAGAGTAGAATCGCTGCCTTCTTCGCCCGCACTGAATCAAAGCAAAACATATGTATCTAAGAGGCTGCAGTTAAGTGAATTACATAGCCTAAACTCACACGTACTTTAGCCTTTAGCTTTGATTTAGTGTGTGCGGAGGAGGTAGGGTTATTGAACTTTATGATTGACATGCAAAGCGCGCACATAAAATAGAGTGTGAACTTAAATGAGCAAAAACAAAGGAGCATGATCGGAGCGATATTTCAAATTATCTAATTATCATAAGAGCGACGCGCGCGCTCTGTTTAGTTTTAAACGGCTCTTTGAGTTTGGGACGAAGAGCGTGGTTCACACGTACAACGCAGGTAAGTGTGTTACGTTTTGTCTAAGTTATATTAGCAGCAAGTAGGCAAATCCACCCCCACAATATATGTATTTTGGTGTGAAAAATTTTTCTAGACGCACCAAGTTTTGTTTTGTTGTTGTTGTTTTTTTAAATCAACGACACCAACAAAAAGTAGCAGTGCGGGCCCAACAACAACACTAACACCAACAACAAACGCTACTTGGGTCGTAAATCAATTGTCAAAGGCACACAAATTTGAAGAAAAAAAACAATGTGCACTGTGCGAAAAGATACATGTACATAAAATTATGAAAATTATTTTCAAGCGCATTGTTCACTTATATGTGAATGCACTTATTCATTAAGAAGCGAAAATCCGTTTCTTTTTTGCGAGTGTACAAGCCTTTTTTTCATGACTTTGCTTGTGCGACGCGAAGGCGTCACTGCGCATTTGTTTTGTTTTCGTATTCTCGCTCGCGATCAAGCCCTCAGCTTGTGCGACAATCAGGCGGCAGTAGTGGAATGGGTAATGTGTTTTGTTTTTGGAATGGGTAAAAGTGCTCCAAAATGTATGAGAGGTACTCGAAGGAGTTGTCCAAAATAAAATTCCTTTCTTAGGACTCACTTACTACCTGCATGGAAAATTGTGTCAAAATTTCAGCCTTCTAGCTCTTTTCGTTTAGGCTGTGGCTCGTCCATTCTTAACAGGACAAACTCTTTTATATATATAGATAACTATCGATAGCATATACGAACTGCAACGTTTCCACTTGTTTAGCATTAAATTTTTGCCTATCTAGCTATTTTTGCTCAAAAAATTATGGCAGCACTGCGCAGGTATAGCAAATCCAGAAAGTCAACACAAGCCAACCTCACACCGCGTGAGCATCACGCCGCGTTAACTACGCCGAAGCTCTGCTGCGTGAGCATTGAAAATTATGTGTATTTGTTGTGCAACAATAATTTCTGCCTGAAAATGAATGGTATTGGTGTAGCGGAAGCGAATAGTTGTCGTAAAAGACGAATGAAATTAACGATATGTCTGTTGCTTTGCATTCGCTTTGGTTTGTTTGTGCTAGGGGTGTTGATATTTTAAAAAATATCAATATCGATAGTATTTCGATACTACAAAAATATTATTTTTAATGATATATATTCAGAAAAAAATATCGATATTATCGATGATATTTCTATCTAAGTACAATAGAAAAATGGTTGGCCCGCAAAAACTTTGTTTCACACTAAGCCAGGGTGCTTTTATTCAAAATAAAAAGTCGTTTATTTCCTAGAAATAATAACAAATAATAAATCAAGTTACATTTTACATGTTTCAATTATATTACCATAACTCCGAGTAGTAAGATTTTAAAAAAACTCGCTGCTTTATGTGCTCGTCAGTCATTTTACTGCGAGAGTCGCACACCACAACTTAAATGGCGATGCCATGCGTTCCGAAGCAACGGAACTTCCCGGAGCAATTAAATAAATTAAATTAAAAATGTTTTTGCCTCTGTGATGACAATAATTTTAGTCGCGGGAATAAAAAGCAAGAGTAAAATATATCGCTTAGGTATATCGCCGAAAAATATCGATATTGGTAATATCGAAGTGCAAAAATATTGCTTCAAAATATATTATCAAAGAAATATATTATCGATATATCGATATATATTCAACAAGCCTAGTTTGTGCGTAGATGCCGAGAAGCAGTAGACTGACACAGTCAAACCACGCAGATCTGCTGTTTATGTAATTCCCACAAACAGCAGCTTGTTCGTGGTAGTATTTTCTTGTGCTTGTGGGCATAAAAATATGCGTTCTTAGATTTTTGGGTGGTGTCACATTGTTGTTGCTGCTAGTTAGAAATACTCGATCTTGCATGGATTGTTTTGATATGATATAAAAATAAAAAATTGTTTAATGTTATCATCACTTATCACATCAAAGATATAATTATTTATACTTATGCGTTCATAAAAACCGAAACAGGTATCGTGTAACAAACAAAAAGGTGTTAACACATCGCCCGTGAGTTTGAACACTCAGTAATTTATTTTTTCTTTCAGCACTTGGGAATATCAATCTGCTCAGATGAATTGCCCATCCACTAAAAGTTCTCCCATCGATAACATTAAGTACCCACTATTGTACGCAAAGCATTACTGTGCTCATAGTGACAGCAGTAGCGGCGATGTGAACGCTGAGAAAATCAGTAGGTCTTCTACCCCTGAGACGGTATTTTTCGCCTCGCCAGGAACGACACAGCTAAAATCGCCGATTGCCAATATCACGTTAGCATTGAAAGAGTGCGCTTCTAATGTACAGCAGGATGCCTACGGAGTACAGGATGTCTACGGAAAAAGTATGCCAGTTGAATTTCATCATGAAAGTTCCACTTCGAGCCCCTGCGCTGAGCGGCAATTAGAGTCAGACTTGCTTCCAGTTAAAGAAGTTTTAATCGAGCTAATCGAGCCGCACTCCTATAACAGATATGACACGCAACTTGAGGTAGGCGCCAAAGCGTCTCTAGCGTCTACCAATATACTGCCAAACATAGTTGTCCCCACAAAAACTGAGGATTCTCTGTGCGGCTCCCAAGTCGAGACGCTAATAGAAACTCGCCCCTACTTTGAAACGAAGCTGGGGTACCCATTACAGGAAAATGTTGAAGCAGAGCTTTCGCCCACCACTGATGAGTACCAGGAAGAAATGCATTTCGGCGACGACAGTAAGGATGCTGTTTACGAATATGATATTGTCGACACGAGTAAGCTTCTTAAATATATACCGCCGGCACCAACACCGGCGCCCTTGATGGCGCCTCTCGCTGTTCTGGATATAGACACAGTAGATGATGAAATCTTTAATGAGCTCACACCCGTCAAAACGCAAACAATAGCGCTCAGTATTGAGGAGCAGCGCCGACGACGCAAGAAGCGCAACCCCGAAGTAAAACAAAACAGCTTGGTTGACGATAAAGATAAACGAAATGAGATGGCCAGTGTCTCGTCACAGACAGCATCCGAGGAAACCGAGCATAACGCCGTATGTCCATGGGAAAATCAGTAAGTAATACATATACGTGACACAAAAAATCTATTGACTAATTACTTAAGTTCTGTTTACAGAAACGTCAGCACCAGCGGTGACACTTTTGTGAAAACATACGCTACATTAGGGTACTTATGAAAAAAAACAGCACTTAAAATACGCCCCATTATAGTGGTTAAGAAATTCATACTGCGCTTTACAATACATCAAGCGTGTATACAAATTATTCAGCTATTCGGAATATTCACATAATTTCAAGAGTTTTTACTTTAATTTTTGCGTGAATGTATCGATATGTTAAACTCATAATCGTTTTTCATGTTTAACTTAAATAGACAACTAGTAGCAACGTTTGTTGAGCCTCAAAACTATAATTCTTATTGTTATTAAATTAAAGAATAAAAATACATATACGCTTTTAAAAAGAATTATTTTATTTGTTGACTAAACAGAATTAAATCAGAAATCTAAAATAATTAAATATAAAAAAAAAAAATTTATTTTTATTAAAAATAATAAAAATACTTTTGATCACGGATTGCATGCCCCTGGTAACAAATAACAGTTAAATTATTTAACACGCTCTTCTAAAGTATAGGTATGAGCAAAAACAATTACAAACAACACAGAGACTCAAACAGCAAAATTCTCGCCTCGAAGTGCCAAGCCGTGAACTTTACGCTCAGACGAGGAAATGCTCCAGCAGTCTGGCTTGATGGTAGCCCCCTGCAGCCTGGGAAACAAGCGATACCTGGGAATCACCATGGATAAAAGAGTCTGCTTCCGTGCGCACATTGACGAACTCGTTAAGCTTTGTAGGGGCAAGATGGCCAAGGCCAAGTGGCTGATTTACGCCAATAGCGCATTGCCGCTACGCTGCAAACGGGCTGTGTATAACACCTTGGTTGCTCCAACTAGGAGATATGCTATTCAGATTTGGGGAATTGCGTGTCGGTCAAGTCGACGACTTATCCAGACTCTCCAGAATTTGGGCTTGCGTCGAATGACTGGAGCTGACTGGTACGTACGAAATTCCACCTAACACAATGACCTCAGATTGGATACCTTAGCCAACCAAGTTAAGTCTTACTCCACCAAATACAACGCACGATTGCAGCGGCAACGTAACCGGCTGGCTAGAGAGCTTGCGGGGAGAAGTTTCATTAGAAGACTTAAGCGCAGGTCATTTAGAAACCTGATACAGTCGCCAGGTGACTATGGAAGTCAACCTTATCCACAATAATATTCTAATAGACAGTCAAAGCTCGAAGTTTGGCGCGAAGCAGTACTTTGAATGCTGAGAGAGGAATGCCGAATGCAAAGCATCGCCTTTTTGCAGGCCTTCTTTGTCGCTTAAATAAAATGCAAGTCATTCATTCTAGTGGTTAGAATACCCGGCTATCACCCGGGAGGCCCGGGTTCAATTACCAGTATGGCAAAAAAGCGTATTTTTTAGTTTTTTTAAACTATACTAATTTATGTAAGCGATCGCATTTTTGCGATCTGGCAGCCCGCAGACGCATGCATGTGTACATATATGTGCTTTTTGCTTGCAGCGGCATATGAGCGTATGTATATCTACAAGGGCGTCCCCAGGTGGCGAATGGAGCCGCAAGCAAAGTATTTAACATTCTCTTTTCCACGCCACCATTGAGGTAGAGAATCAGGCTCGTCATTATACTCGATACCGAAGTAAAGAGTATATTGGGAGTATGTCCGTCATGGTGTCTGTCCGTCTGTCTGTATGAACGCAACTTTTTTCCACACAATTCAAACTAGAGACTTGAAACTTTTCAATTCTCTTTATCTATGGCATAGTAAATTAAAGTGTCAAGATTGGGGTTTTACAATAACTGGGGGGCTGTCAAAATGATAAATTCGATAACTCAAAATCGACAAATCCACCTATTCGGCACACCCTTACAGTTAGAGCTACCAAATTTGGTGGGAAATTTTGGCATCCCCGAAAAATTGTGGTGCCACGCCCACCCATTCCGCTCCCAGCCCCCCGCGGTTTTAAATCAAAAACGCCTATAACTTCCTCAGTTTTAAAGCTCGATCCACCAAATTTTGCGCCAAGATATATTTTATGACGATCCCCAAAAAATTGCATCAAAACTTTGCATGCCACGCCCACCCATACTGCCCTAGCCAACCCCAGCCGCCCCAACTTTTCGTTAAAAACGGGAATGCGTGTATGTTTAAAAGTTTTTGAGCTTAACGCCCCCAGCACCCTTCCCCAACCTTTTACAAACTTTGAGCTAGAGTCATCAAATTAGGTAGGAAGATAGCAAGTGACATCCCAAAAAGATCTGCAGGAATAATTTGGTTGCCATGCCAACCCATAACGCGCAAAGCCCCACTTCCCCCACCTTTAACAAACTTTGAGCTAGTGTCACCAAATTTGGAAGGAAGATAGCTGGTGGCATGCCCATCTGTATCAGAATTTTTGAGGCAGCTTTCACCCCTGCCGCATCCGTACCCCTTTGCAATCAGGCCTCTTTTTATCGGCTTAAATACTGGTATCGAGTATAGCGCAGTCGATTGCGTCCGAATGCAACGTTTCCACTTGATTTTTATTGTGGTTTCCTCAGTAGTCCTTATCCAACTATATATAATGTTACTTCAATTATTAAGTCTAAAGTCGACTTATTATTATAAACAAAACAAATTAACAACTTAATTTAAAGTAAGTATTATGAATAAATACTTTAAAATAAGTCAAAAATTGACTTCACTGTACAACGTGTAAACCACTGACTGCGTGATCTGAGTTTTATCGTTCTTGCGTTTTGTCTAAGTTAAGCACAAATCCACCCCCACAATATTTTCTGGTATGCCAAATTTTTCTAGACGTACCAAGTTTTGCTTAGTTGTTGTTTTTTTAAATCAATGACACCAACAAAAAGTAGCAGAGCGGACCCAACAACAGTGATGCCGATTTGGCCTTTTTCCGGACAGATCTCTCCTGTTTTTAACATCAAACATCCCCTATCCGGAAATCTGGCCTTTTTCAGATTTTTTGATGTGTTAACATCTATAGGCGCGGGTAGCGCAACTATTTCGTTTCAATACATGCAAACCTCACACCGCGTTATATCACACATGATCAGCGTCGACGCTTTCAAAAAACTTTTCGCAGCGTTAGCATAGCAAATAGTATGTGTTTGTTGTAAAAATTTTTTCTCTGCTCAAAATAAGTATGATGGTATTAGTGCTTTGTGCAGCGGCAGAGCGCCCTAGCCCGGGACGGTCGAGCCATGCAGCTGCTTAGCAAAGAGAATGATGACTGTTGAATACCCTAATAAATTATAAGTGTTATTGTGGACGTGTACTTCAATAATATATTTGCTATAAATGCATACTTTTATAAGTATAAGTTGGCGCTTAGCAAACAATTGAGAAATTACTAAAATAGTTTAATAATATTAATTGATTAATTGATAAATATAGCAAATTAGCTAGTTAGGGTATGCAGCAACATCATTCGTCCAAGGCAATTCTGTTTTGCTTCTTCGTGAATGCACAGACACAACACACACACACACTTACAGACAAACATAGCGGACTTCTGTAGTAAGAAAATGAACTGACGAATGAAGAATGTTATGTACCCTAATATTATATAAGTGCTACTGTGGATATTATATATATGCAATAATTGCATACTTAATAAGCATAATTTGGCGCTTAGCAAACAATTGAGAAATTACTAAAAAATAGTTAATAATATTAATTAATTAATCGATTAATATAGCAAATAAACTAGGTAGGGTATCCCACACCATCATTCACTTATTAAAGAAGTTCGTTATGTTTGTTTGTGAGTGTTTGTGTGTGTCTGTGCGTATTTATGCGTATGCATGTGCGCGCTTTGTTGTTCTGCTGGTGGCGGTCAAAAGCAAAACAAAAAGTAAATTTGAATGGTTTTGCAATTGTTAACACATCGCTAGTGAGTTCGAACACTCATTATTTTTTTTTATTCATTTATTTCAATCTTTTTTTCAAAGTTTTCTTTAAAAACAGTGTGGCATCCGATATTTTAAAAACAGCGATCTTTTTAATACGGTGTGGCATTCTTTTTTACATACTTTGTATGTATTTTCGATATCATTTGTAATCTTATGTACAACAAAAGTGCAAAATAAAGTTAAATAATGCCGAAAGATTCGAACAAACAAAAATTTGGTGATTGCTGGCTACAGCAGCCAGATTTTAAAGATTGGATAAGCCGCGATGAAGCGCACGCCAATAAGCCATACTGCAGATACTGCATATGCAGTCTTAATAGCAAAATATATCACATTCGCGCGTATATGGCGACAAAAAAACATATGCAAAACGCTTTGTGCCTCGCACAAAAAAGCATAATTTGTTTTATGCCGGCGGATTGTCCCCAATCTTGTCACCAGAAAGCTGTATTAGCTATGTTTATGTTTATTATCACCTCACGGAATTGTGCAAGTTTCATTTCGATCCTAAAAGCTTAAAATTGCACAAAACAATTTTTGTCCTGTTTACTGTCCTTTTTTATGCTCGATACCGAAGGTAAAGAGTATATTGGGTTTGTGCAATGTCCGTCATGGTGTCTGTCCGTCCGTCTGTATGTTCGCAAGTTTTTTCCACACCCTTCAAGCTAGAGACTTGAAACTTTGCAAATGTCTTTATCTATGGCCGGGACAAATCAAGTTCTAAGATTGGGGTTCTACGATAACTGGGGGTCTGGCAAATTGATACATTCGATAACTCAAAATCGACAAATCCACCTATTCCGGACACCCTTACAGTTAGAGTTACCAAATTTGGTGGGAAATTTTGGCATCCCCGAAAAATTGTGGTGCCACGCCCACCCATTCCGCTCCCAACCCCCCGCGGTTTCAAATCGCCAAGATAAGTGATGACGATCCCCAAAAAACTGCATCAAAACTTTGGATGCCACGCCCACCCATACCGCCCTAGCCAACCCCAGCTGCCCCAACTTTTCGTTAAAAACGGGAATGCGTGTATCTTTCAGAGTTGTTGAGCTAGAGTCTCTGAATTTGGTAGAAAGATAGCTAGTAATGAACCCCAATGATCTGCATTAAAGTTTTCCGCCCCCAGCCCTACCGCAGTTTCAAATCAGAAATGACTTTATCTTCCTCAGTTTTTGAGCTACAGCCACAAAATTTTGCACCAAGATAGGTGATGACGATCCCCAAAAAACTGCACCAAAACTTTGGATGCCGCGTCCATAACTGGTAACGACAGCCAAAGATATTTTGTAGCCAGGCCTACCCATAACGCCCACAGCACCCTTCTCCAACCTTTTACAAACTTTGGGCTAGAGTCATCAAATTAGGTAGGAAGATAGCAAGTGACATTCCAAAAAGATCTGCAGGAATAATTTGGATGCCATACCTACCCATAACGCGCCCAGCCCACCTTCCCCCACCTTTAACAAACTTTGAGCTAGTGTCACCAAATTTGGAAGGAAGATAGCTGAAACTGTTGCTGCTGTGGCTGCAGCGGCTGCATATGAAACTGTGGCAGGGCCACAGCAGGCAAAGCACCCCAATAATTTTGTCCGTTCATTCTTGTATCACTTTTAGAAATGATTGAAGCAATACGCAAATGGCACAATTAAGTAAAAATTGTAAAATGCCCTGAGAGTGAAAGAGTTACTGTTATTTATGTGAATTGATCTCATCTACAAAACAATATTATTACAATATTATGCTCTTAAGCCAATCGCATTCCTCTTAGTCCTCCTTTGTTGTTTCAAATTCGTGTGTGCATACAACGGCTTATAATAAGCCTGAAGCGATCGACAAAAACAGCAACAACAAATCTTTTGCATTCACATTTATATATTCTTGATCAGCATCAACAGCCATATGCAATATGAAAATCATACCCAACCGGTCACAGGTGACGTCACGCAAAACAGCATTTTTGGCGCAATGCGTTATCGGTATTTTTTGTATCATGATTTCGGCTCACTCTCTTATGTATGCGCGCGCTCTGCAAGTCAAACAAAGAGCGTAGTATCGCTGCCTTCTTCGCACGCACTGAATCAAAGCAAAACATATCTAAGAGGCTGCAGTTATGTGAATTGCATAGCCTAAACTCACACGTACTTTAGCCTTTAGCTTTGATTTAGTGTGTGCGGAGTAGGTAGGGTTTTTGAACTTTATGATTTAAATGCAAAGCGCGCATTAAAATAGAGAGTGAACAAAGGAGCATGATTAGAGCGAGACATCAAATTATCTAATTATCATAAGAGCGACGCGCGCGCTCTGTTTAGTTTTAAGCGGCTCTTTGAGTTTGGGACGAAGAGCGTGGTTCACACGTACGACGCAGGCATGCATAGATTTGTATACAAACTTATGTGAACGGCCTTTGCTTGTTCGAAATTGTATATTATTAATGTAAGTGTGTTACGTTTTGTCTAAGTTATATTAGCAGCAAGTAGGCAAATCCACCCCCACAACATACATATGTATTTTGGTGTGCAAAATTTTTCTAGACGCACCAAGTTTTTTTGTTGTTGTTGTTGTTTTTTTAAATCAATGACACCAACAAAAGTAGCAGTGCGGGCCCAACAACAACACTTACAACAACAACAAACGCTACTTGGGTCGTAAATCAATTGTCAAAGGCACACAAATTTGAAGAAAAAAAACAATGTGCACTGTGCGAAAAAAAACATGTACATAAAATATTGAAAATTATTTTCAAGCGCATTGTTTACTTAATTGTGTATGCACTTATTCATTAAGAAGCGAAAATCCGTTTCTTTTTTGCGAGTGTATGAACCTTTTTTTTATGACTTTGCTTGTGCGACGCAAAGGCGTCACTGCGCATTTGTTTTGTTTTTGTATTCTCGCTCGCGATCAAGCCCTCAGCTTGTGCGACAATCAGGCGCCAGTAGTGGAATGGGTAATGTGTTTTGTGTTTGGAATGGGTCAAATTGCTCCAAAATGTATGGGAGGTACCCACTTACTACCTACGTGGAATATTGTGTGAAAATTTCATCCTTCTAGCTCATTTCGTTTAGGCTGTGGCTCTTCAATTCAGGAATAATTTGGATGCCATACCCACCCATAACGCCCACAGCACCCTTCCCCAACCTTTTACAAACTTTGAGCTAGAGTCATCAAATTTGGTACGGAGATAGCAAAAGACATCCCAAGAAGATCTGCAGGAATAATTTGGATGCCATACCTACCCATAACGCGCCCAGCCCACCTTCCCTTTCCTTTAACAAACTTTGAGCTAGTGTCACCAAATTTGGAAACTGTTGCTGCTGTGGCTGCAGCGGCTGCATATAAAACTGTGGCAGGGCCACAGCAGGCAAAGCACCCCAATAATTTTGTCCGTTCATTCTTGTATCACTTTTAGAAATGAAATGCAGCAATACGCAAATGGCACACTTAAGTAAAAATTGTAAAGAGTTACTGTTATTTATGTGAATTGATCTCATTTACAGAACAATATCACATTTTCATGCTCTTAAGCCAATCGCATTCCTCTTAGTCCTCCTTTGTTGTTTCAAATTCGTGTGTGCATACAACGGCTTATAATAAGCCTGAAGCGATAGACAAAAACAGCAACAACCAATCTTTTGCATTCACAGTTATATTTATACCCTGAAATGGGTAAAAAAGGGTATAATTGTTTTGTGCAAAAGTATGTAACAGGCAAAAAGAAGCATCTCCGACCCCATATAAAGTATATATATTCTTGATCAGCATCAACAGCCGAGTTGATACAGCCATGTGCGTCTGTTCGTCCGTCCGTCCGTCCGTATGTATGAACTATAAGAGCTAGAGACTTCAAATTTGGAACATAACTACTCCTAAGCCATAGGAAGATGAACTTTATTTCAAACTATCGGTAACTATTCTGGTTTCCGATATACATATGGAAACGATAAAGAAAAAAATCTCGAATTAAGAAAATGGATAACTTTATAGCTTCTGTGCAAATTTGATCCAAATGGGTTAGGAAACACCGGAGATATTTTAAATAAAAGTTAAGTCAAGAAAAACTGAACTACTGCAAGTCATTTTATATACGGGTTCAGGGTATCTTTAAGCCTTAATACTTGTTTTCAGATTCGCTCATTCTCGCGTTGTGGTGAATTGAGCGCAGTTGGTCCCAAACCCAAAGAGGCAGCTTAAACTTGAACACGCTCGCGCATCGCTTTTCGTGTTCGGCGCTGGATGACAAATTATTTTTAAGTCTCGCTCTGATCATGCGCCTTAATTGCTATTCGGCTCAAAAACGATGAAACTCAGATTGCGCAGTCAGCGGTGTACCTTCTGCGCAGATGACGTCACATGTGACCGGTTGGGTATGATTTTCATATTGCATACAGACATTGCAGTGGATTTGAATAACTTACGACTGCTAAAGGTGTTGATTGAAAATTTGCTGTGCAGTTTTTAGATGAAACAATAATAAATTGTTCTTAAAATTGTTATTGTTGTTTCATCTAAAAGCTGCACAGCGCATTTTCTATCAATTCATTCACTGTATTTGTTTGTATACAAACTTATGTGAACGCCCTCTGCCTGATCGAAATTGTATATCAATAATGTTAGTGTGTTTGTCCATGATACAAAAAAGACAGATAACGCATTGCGCATCAACAGCTGTTGAAACGTCACATCGACCGGTTTTTCAAATTTTTTTATTCTTCTCTTATTATATTTTTATTATTAAATGTTATTAAAAGACATTCAAAGCAAAAAATAGTAGTATAACGGTAATATACCATGTAAACATGAAAGCATTGGCCACATGTGACGTCATCTGCGCAGAACGTAAACCACTGACTGCGTGATCTGAGTTTTATCGTTCTTGCGTTATGTCTAAGTTAAGCAAGTAGACAAATCCACCAACATAACATATTCTGGTGTGCAAAATTTTTCTAGACGCAACAACAGCAGTGCGGGCCCACCAACAACACTAACAACAACAACAAACGCTACTTGCTATCTTTTTATCTGCAGGAATAATTTGGATGCCATACCCACCCATAACGCGCCCAGCCCACCTTCTTCTTCCTTTAACAAACTTTGAGCTAGTGTCACCAAATTTGGAAGGAAGATAGCTGAAACTGTTGTTGCTGTGGCTGCAGCGGCTGCATATAAAACTGTGGCAGGGCCACAGCAGGCAAAGCACCCCAATAATTTTGTCCGTTCATTCTTGTATCACTTTTAGAAATGAAATGCAGCAATACGCAAATGGCACACTTAAGTAAAAATTGTAAAATTCCCTGAGAGTGAAAGAGTTACTGTTATTTATGTGAATTGATCTCATTCACAGAACAATATCATATTTTCATGCTCTTAAGCCAATCGCATTCCTCTTAGTCCTCCTTTGTTGTTTCAAATTCGTGTGTGCATACAACTTATAATAAGCCTGAAGCGATCGACAAAAACAGCAACAACAAATCTTTTGCATTCACAGTTATATTTATACCCTGAAATGAGTAAAATTGGTATAATTGTTTTGTGCAAAAGTATGTAACAGGCAATAAGAAGCATCTCCAACCCCATATAAAGTATATATATTCTTGATCAGCATCAACAACCATATGCAATATGAAAATCATACCCAACCGGTCACATGTGACGTCACGCAAAACAGCTTTTTATGCGCAATGCGTTATCAGTATTTTTTGTATCATGATTTCGGCTCACTCTCTTATGTATGCGCGCGCTCTGCAAGTCAAACAAAGAGAGTAGAATCGCTGCCTTCTTCGCCCGCACTGAATCAAAGCAAAACATATGTATCTAAGAGGCTGCAGTTAAGTGAATTACATAGCCTAAACTCACACGTACTTTAGCCTTTAGCTTTGATTTAGTGTGTGCGGAGGAGGTAGGGTTATTGAACTTTATGATTGACATGCAAAGCGCGCACATAAAATAGAGTGTGAACTTAAATGAGCAAAAACAAAGAAGCATGATCGGAGCGATATTTCAAATTATCTAATTATCATAAGAGCGACGCGCGCGCTCTGTTTAGTTTTAAACGGCTCTTTGAGTTTGGGACGAAGAGCGTGGTTCACACGTACAACGCAGGTAAGTGTGTTACGTTTTGTCTAAGTTATATTAGCAGCAAGTAGGCAAATCCACCCCCACAACATACATATGTATTTTGGTGTGCAAAATTTTTCTAGACGCACCAAGTTTTTTTGTTGTTGTTGTTGTTTTTTTAAATCAATGACACCAACAAAAGTAGCAGTGCGGGCCCAACAACAACACTTACAACAACAACAAACGCTACTTGGGTCGTAAATCAATTGTCAAAGGCACACAAATTTGAAGAAAAAAAACAATGTGCACTGTGCGAAAGGATACAAGTACATAAAATTATGAAAATTATTTTCAAGCGCATTGTTCACTTATATGTGAATGCACTTATTCATTAAGAAGCGAAAATCCGTTTCTTTTTTGCGAGTGTACAAGCCTTTTTTCATGACTTTGCTTGTCGTCACTGCGCATTTGTTTTGTTTTCGTATTCTCGCTCGCGATCAAGCCCTCAGCTTGTGCGACAATCAGGCGGCAGTAGTGGAATGGGTAATGTGTTTTGTTTTTGGAATGGGTAAAAGTGCTCCAAAATGTATGGGAGGTACTCGAAGGAGTTGTCCAAAATAAAATTCCTTTCTTAGGACTCACTTACTACCTGCACGGAAAATTGCGTCAAAATTTCAGCCTTCTAGCTCTTTTCGTTTAGGCTGTGGCTCGTCCATTCTTAACAGGACAAACTCTTTTATATATATAGATAACTATCGATAGCATATACGAATTGCCTTAAGAGCGTATGTAAGCTATTTTTGGCGTTTATATTCAAACCGTCAGATCGACTTAAACAGATCTATGTATATTATTAAAGCGATGTTTGCCAAACAAGACAAGACAGATACACAACAAGACACAGCTACATATAACAGTACATTGTTTGAAGAATTTTGTACTAGCGAAATTTGGTCGTGGTTTTTGAAGTTATTTGTGAAATTAGCAATATTATTTATAAAAGAACATAATATTATTTAAAAATGTCACAAGTTCAGTAACTACTACATCACAAGTAGTTATTTCCAAAAATTTGAAAAGAGTCATTCATCATTCCTCTCCATAAAAAAGGAATTAAATCAAATGTTCAGAATTATAGGGGTATCTCCAAGTTGTCCGCTATACCTAAGATTTTTGAAAAATTGATAACTTCCCATCTTCAACACCTTTGCAAATCTATAATTTCACCGTGCCAGCACGGATTTATGAAACAACGATCTACTACCACTAACTTGTTAGAATTCACGTCATTCGTTATAAAGGGTTTCCAGGATAAAATGCAAACTGATGTTATTTATACTGATTTCAGTAAGGGTTTTGGGTTTTCCTAAAAAACTTATTTTTTGGATCAAAGACTTTTTAATTCTTAGAACTCAGAGGGTCTACTTTAAGAGCTCTGTCTCCAAAGTGGTTCAGGTTGCTTCTGGTGTCCCCCAAGGAAGTCACCTTGGACCATTGTTATTTACACTGTTTATAAACGATCTTCCGTCCGTAATAAATTACTCACGGGTGCTGATGTATGTAAAATTATGCATATCAGCTGAAACTCTTCTGTCTGCTCAAAATCTACAACGTGATCTAGACAATTTTCAAACTTGGTGTAGAGTTAACTTATTAAATCTAAATTGCAATAAATGTAAAGTAATGTCTTTTTATAAACGTATGCCCTTTTTTAAATTTTATATTCTACATAATAAACTACTAGAACGAATAGAATGGGTTGAAGATCTGGGTATCCTAATGCACCCAAAACTTAAGTTTGACAAGCACATTTCTTCTGTTACAAATCGAGCATCGAGTGTCTTGGGGTTCATTAAACGCTGGTCGAAGGAATTCGATGATCCCTACATATTAAAAACCTTATATATTTCTCTTGTAAGAGCGATTCTTGAGTATGGATCTTGTATATGGTATCCCAAATACAGGATTTATCAGGATAGAATAGAATCGGTACAAAACAATTGCTGCTCTTTGCCCTTAGGGGAATTAACTGCGACAATAACATAAACTTACCTTCTTATCATAGTAGACTTTTACTAATAAATCTTCCATCTCTCGCGGATCGCAGAACTATGTTAGGAGTAATCTTCTTGCACAAACTAATCAATGGTGAAATTGATTCTTGTGAGTTAATTAACCAAATTAGATTTGCGGTTCCGATTAGAAATACTAGAAACTTTGTACCTTTTTCTCTTCAAACTTGTTATTTAAACTACGCTTTACATAACCCTTTTCGAATCTTATGTTCAAACTACAATAATATTTCCCACCTAATACACAATGCCATACCAACTTGCTCTCTTAAAATACTAGTAATGTGTTATCTTCGTAACCGCATGCACTTCGGTCAGTTGGGCGGGAGGGGGTCGCTTAGTGCTTGGGTCCACGCGTTAACAAGCCGGTGCTTGGTATCGTTGGTCCACTTGATTGAACTGTTCATCTAGTACATCTACGTCCAATAAAAAAAAAATATTCATAGCTCATTTTTCCACCAGATTTCAAGTTGAGCTAATAATTATTGCTGTCTATATAACACCAAGTACACCCATGCACAAAATCATTCACTTTCTACATTATAATTTACTTCCGTGTACTGATACTGGTTCTTAGCTCTTGAATGCAAACTATTATACATTACCAATGATTCTGTGTGGAAATTCCAATGTGAATTTTGGCCATCATTCTGTTCTATCTCTACTCAATTTTCTAGACGAAACTTTAAATTTAACAAGTAAGAAGGCTCTAGTCGGGAGAGCCCGCCTAGAAGATACCCTGAACCCAGTTGCTATAAATATATTAAATGTCCTAGCGCCCTAAAAAATTGCTTAGCTATTTAAAATAATAATCAATGTAAACAAAAAGAAAAGTGGAAACGTTGCAGTCGGACGCAATCGACTGCGATATACTCGATACCAGTATTAAACCCGGTAAAAAGAGGCCTGATTGCAATGGGGTACGGATGCGGCAGGGGTGTAAGTTGCCTCCAAAATTTTCTAATTCATATGGGATGCCACCAGCTATCTTCCTTCCAAATTTGGTAAAACTAGCTCAAAGTTTGTTAAAAGTAGGAAAGGGGGGCTGGGGGCGTTATGGGTGGACGTGGCATCCAAAATTCGATGCAGATGTTTTTGGGATGTCAATTGATATCTTCCTACCTAGTTTGGTGACTCTAGCTCAAAGTTTGTAAAAGGTTGGGGAAGGGGGGGTTGGGGGTGCTATGTGTGGGCGTGGCTTCAAAATTTCTTTGGGGGTCGCTACCAGTTATCTTCCTACCAAATTTGGAGACTCTAGCTCAAATTCTATGAAATATACACGCATTTCCTTTTTAAAGGAAGCGTTGGGGTGGTTGGGGTTGGCAAGGGCAGAATGGGTGGGCGTGCCATCCAAAGATTTGATGCAGTTTTTTTGGGGATCGTCTTTACTTATCTTGGCTCAAAATTTGGTGGGTTTATCTTAAAAACTGAGGAAGTTATAGTCGTTTCTGATTTAAAACTGCGGGGGAGGCTGGGGGAGGAATGGGTGGGCGTGGCACCAAAATTTTTGATGCAATTTTTTCGGGGTTGCCAGTAGCTATCTTCCTACTAAATTTGGTAGCTCTAGCTATAAGGATGTGCGTGAGAGGTGGATTTATCGATTTTGAGTTATCGAATATATCGATTTGACAGCCTCCCAGTTATCGTAGAACCCCAATCTTCGAACTTGATCTGTCTATGCCATAGATAAAGGCATTTGCAAAGTTTCAAGTCTCTAGCTTGAAGGGTGTGGAAAAAAGTTGCGAACATACGGACAGACTCACAGACGGACAGACACCATGACGGACATTGCACATAGATAGGCTAATATTATGAAGAGTTTCAAATTAAAATTTTGAATTGTGTTTAGGTGATCATCCCTTTTGTAACTTAAAATTAAGGTGGGTTTACAATGTTAGTTTGAGATTGCAAAATGTTTTGTTCCTGTCTGACACACATATTTTTCACATAAGTTCGTCTCACGCACTTGCAATCTTTAATTGGTTTCACTTGTATCACAGATTGCATTGAGAAAAGCTATTCGTTAATTTAGTTTAAAAGTGGTCAATAGCCTTCTTTTTTTGAAATTAGTAATATGTGCTTGAAAGCACTAAAAGCTATTCGATAATTTTGGTTTAAAAGTTGACAATAGATGGCTTTTTTCGAAATTAGTAATATGTGCTTGAAAGCTCCTAAGTTTTAACCTCTATTTTACTCAATACAGAGGTAAATTATAATAGAATTCACTATTTAATATTTATTTAGTACATATTAATGAATATATAACAATAAAATCATTGTTGTATAAAAAACAAATCGATAATTGTTGTGCCCTTGCACATGTGTTAGCCAAGTTCGAAGCAGCTGATCGCATTGATCGAATTGCGCGCTTATGCTCCAGCGCCCAACACCGTCAAGTACTTCTCTGCGGCTGCGCCTTTTCTACTACAGCAGCAGCAGGAAGAACTGCCTGCGTCATTATGGAATTATAAGCTAATATAATGGCTTTGTTTTTATCCATTTTTATTATTTTAACCCTTTAATGGGCCGTGATGCATATCTGCAACATACCGATAAAATACCAATATCTTTTAAAACAAACACTGCAGATGATAAGTCTTTGTTCGATGTTGATCTAAAATAAGCTTTTTTTCATTTTGCGGTCTGGTTACTCTCTACTGTATGTTGTCCAAAACATATTTTCAGCTGTCCCGACAATTTTGAGAAAAGCGAAATTGACTTTATTGAACGTTATGAAATTAAATTGTATCTTACAGTGAAGGTTTTTTTGTCTATAAAAACTAGACTATTCGAAAGGTAATTTTATCTATTTTTCATTTTTTATAGGGTTATTATGTTTATCATTGTATTTTACTTGTGAATTGTGAATATTGATGTGTTGCAGATATACTATATATACTATACTATATATACTATATATATACTATACTATATACAATAACGCCAAGTTTCCGACGCCGGCTGCCGACATACATGCCCATATCATCACACTTCCTCCGCCGTGCTTTACTGTCGCTTTAACATTTTTGGGATCCAGCTCAGTATTGGGCTGTCGCCACACAAAATTTCTTCCGTCCGACCCAAAAAGGTTGAACTTGGACTCGTCTGCAAAAATTACAGTATTCCAAAAGTCCAAATCCTTGTCCAAGTTGGTTTTTGCGAACTCCAGCCTCTTCCCTTTATTTTTTGGACTAATAAAGGGCTCATAGTGTGATGGTATGGGCATGTATGTCGGCAGCCGGCGTCGGAAACTTGGCGTTTATTGAGTCGACGATGGATAAGAATATGTACCTCAATATTCTTAAAGAAAATTTGCTCCAAAGCGCCGAAAAGTTAGGAATCCGACGTGATTTCCGGTTCTACCAGGACAACGACCCCAAACATACGTCCGGAATAGTGCAGTCCTGGCTTATCTGGAACTGCCCCCATGTCATGATTCCTCCGGCCCAGTCTCCAGATTTAAATGTAATTGAAAATTTGTGGGCTGTGCTGGAGAACAACATCCGGAATCATCGGATTTCCAGCAAACAGGACCTTAAAAATGCTCTGCTGGAGGAATGGAACAAAATATCTTCGATGAATGATAGGTTAAGAGCTGTTGTTAAGGTTAAGGGGTTACATACTAAGTATTAAAACCCTTATTTTACCTTTTATTCGGCAAAAATATAACTGGTTTGTGGCCACATCATTTAAGCTGAGACTTATATTTAAGATAAATTTTAAGTTTTTAGTTAATATATAAAACATAGCAATATTTTAAAAACAAATAAAGTTCCTATTTTAAATGTGATATAACATAAAACAAATTGGCGTTTAAACATTTTTCATTTTTTCTCTAGTTTAAAATGTATAGCACCTTAAACTTTTTATTTGACACTGCATCAAACTAGGTGTGATCTTCCCATCTTCAACACCTTTGCAAATCTATAATTTCACCGTGCCAGCACGGATTTATGAAACAACGATCTACTACCACTAACTTGTTAGAATTCACGTCATTCGTTATAAAGGGTTTCCAGGATAAAATGCAAACTGATGTTATTTATACTGATTTCAGTAAGGGTTTTGGGTTTTCCTAAAAAACTTATTTTTTGGATCAAAGACTTTTTAATTCTTAGAACTCAGAGGGTCTACTTTAAGAGCTCTGTCTCCAAAGTGGTTCAGGTTGCTTCTGGTGTCCCCCAAGGAAGTCACCTTGGACCATTGTTATTTACACTGTTTATAAACGATCTTCCGTCCGTAATAAATTACTCACGGGTGCTGATGTATGTAAAATTATGCATATCAGCTGAAACTCTTCTGTCTGCTCAAAATCTACAACGTGATCTAGACAATTTTCAAACTTGGTGTAGAGTTAACTTATTAAATCTAAATTGCAATAAATGTAAAGTAATGTCTTTTTATAAACGTATGCCCTTTTTTAAATTTTATATTCTACATAATAAACTACTAGAACGAATAGAATGGGTTGAAGATCTGGGTATCCTAATGCACCCAAAACTTAAGTTTGACAAGCACATTTCTTCTGTTACAAATCGAGCATCGAGTGTCTTGGGGTTCATTAAACGCTGGTCGAAGGAATTCGATGATCCCTACATATTAAAAACCTTATATATTTCTCTTGTAAGAGCGATTCTTGAGTATGGATCTTGTATATGGTATCCCAAATACAGGATTTATCAGGATAGAATAGAATCGGTACAAAACAATTGCTGCTCTTTGCCCTTAGGGGAATTAACTGCGACAATAACATAAACTTACCTTCTTATCATAGTCGACTTTTACTAATAAATCTTCCATCTCTCGCGGATCGCAGAACTATGTTAGGAGTAATCTTCTTGCACAAACTAATCAATGGTGAAATTGATTCTTGTGAGTTAATTAACCAAATTAGATTTGCGGTTCCGATTAGAAATACTAGAAACTTTGTACCTTTTTCTCTTCAAACTTGTTATTTAAACTACGCTTTACATAACCCTTTTCGAATCTTATGTTCAAACTACAATAATATTTCCCACCTAATACACAATGCCATACCAACTTGCTCTCTTAAAATACTAGTAATGTGTTATCTTCGTAACCGCATGCACTTCGGTCAGTTGGGCGGGAGGGGGTCGCTTAGTGCTTGGGTCCACGCGTTAACAAGCCGGTGCTTGGTATCGTTGGTCCACTTGATTGAACTGTTCATCTAGTACATCTACGTCCAATAAAAAAAAAATATTCATAGCTCATTTTTCCACCAGATTTCAAGTTGAGCTAATAATTATTGCTGTCTATATAACACCAAGTACACCCATGCACAAAATCATTCACTTTCTACATTATAATTTACTTCCGTGTACTGATACTGGTTCTTAGCTCTTGAATGCAAACTATTATACATTACCAATGATTCTGTGTGGAAATTCCAATGTGAATTTTGGCCATCATTCTGTTCTATCTCTACTCAATTTTCTAGACGAAACTTTAAATTTAACAAGTAAGAAGGCTCTAGTCGGGAGAGCCCGCCTAGAAGATACCCTGAACCCAGTTGCTATAAATATATTAAATGTCCTAGCGCCCTAAAAAATTGCTTAGCTATTTAAAATAATAATCAATGTAAACAAAAAGAAAAGTGGAAACGTTGCAGTCGGACGCAATCGACTGCGATATACTCGATACCAGTATTAAACCCGGTAAAAAGAGGCCTGATTGCAATGGGGTACGGATGCGGCAGGGGTGTAAGTTGCCTCCAAAATTTTCTAATTCATATGGGATGCCACCAGCTATCTTCCTTCCAAATTTGGTAAAACTAGCTCAAAGTTTGTTAAAAGTAGGAAAGGGGGGCTGGGGGCGTTATGGGTGGACGTGGCATCCAAAATTCGATGCAGATGTTTTTGGGATGTCAATTGATATCTTCCTACCTAGTTTGGTGACTCTAGCTCAAAGTTTGTAAAAGGTTGGGGAAGGGGGGTTGGGGGTGCTATGTGTGGGCGTGGCTTCAAAATTTCTTTGGGGGTCGCTACCAGTTATCTTCCTACCAAATTTGGAGACTCTAGCTCAAATTCTATGAAATATACACGCATTTCCTTTTTAAAGGAAGCGTTGGGGTGGTTGGGGTTGGCAAGGGCAGAATGGGTGGGCGTGCCATCCAAAGATTTGATGCAGTTTTTTTGGGGATCGTCTTTACTTATCTTGGCTCAAAATTTGGTGGGTTTATCTTAAAAACTGAGGAAGTTATAGTCGTTTCTGATTTAAAACTGCGGGGAGGCTGGGGGAGGAATGGGTGGGCGTGGCACCAAAATTTTTGATGCAATTTTTTCGGGGTTGCCAGTAGCTATCTTCCTACTAAATTTGGTAGCTCTAGCTATAAGGATGTGCGTGAGAGGTGGATTTATCGATTTTGAGTTATCGAATATATCGATTTGACAGCCTCCCAGTTATCGTAGAACCCCAATCTTCGAACTTGATCTGTCTATGCCATAGATAAAGGCATTTGCAAAGTTTCAAGTCTCTAGCTTGAAGGGTGTGGAAAAAAGTTGCGAACATACGGACAGACTCACAGACGGACAGACACCATGACGGACATTGCACATAGATAGGCTAATATTATGAAGAGTTTCAAATTAAAATTTTGAATTGTGTTTAGGTGATCATCCCTTTTGTAACTTAAAATTAAGGTGGGTTTACAATGTTAGTTTGAGATTGCAAAATGTTTTGTTCCTGTCTGACACACATATTTTTCACATAAGTTCGTCTCACGCACTTGCAATCTTTAATTGGTTTCACTTGTATCACAGATTGCATTGAGAAAAGCTATTCGTTAATTTAGTTTAAAAGTGGTCAATAGCCTTCTTTTTTTTGAAATTAGTAATATGTGCTTGAAAGCACTAAAAGCTATTCGATAATTTTGGTTTAAAAGTTGACAATAGATGGCTTTTTTCGAAATTAGTAATATGTGCTTGAAAGCTCCTAAGTTTTAACCTCTATTTTACTCAATACAGAGGTAAATTATAATAGAATTCACTATTTAATATTTATTTAGTACATATTAATGAATATATAACAATAAAATCATTGTTGTATAAAAAACAAATCGATAATTGTTGTGCCCTTGCACATGTGTTAGCCAAGTTCGAAGCAGCTGATCGCATTGATCGAATTGCGCGCTTATGCTCCAGCGCCCAACACCGTCAAGTACTTCTCTGCGGCTGCGCCTTTTCTACTACAGCAGCAGCAGGAAGAACTGCCTGCGTCATTATGGAATTATAAGCTAATATAATGGCTTTGTTTTTATCCATTTTTATTATTTTAACCCTTTAATGGGCCGTGATGCATATCTGCAACATACCGATAAAATACCAATATCTTTTAAAACAAACACTGCAGATGATAAGTCTTTGTTCGATGTTGATCTAAAATAAGCTTTTTTTCATTTTGCGGTCTGGTTACTCTCTACTGTATGTTGTCCAAAACATATTTTCAGCTGTCCCGACAATTTTGAGAAAAGCGAAATTGACTTTATTGAACGTTATGAAATTAAATTGTATCTTACAGTGAAGGTTTTTTTGTCTATAAAAACTAGACTATTCGAAAGGTAATTTTATCTATTTTTCATTTTTTATAGGGTTATTATGTTTATCATTGTATTTTACTTGTGAATTGTGAATATTGATGTGTTGCAGATATACTATATATACTATACTATATATACTATATATATACTATACTATATACAATAACGCCAAGTTTCCGACGCCGGCTGCCGACATACATGCCCATATCATCACACTTCCTCCGCCGTGCTTTACTGTCGCTTTAACATTTTTGGGATCCAGCTCAGTATTGGGCTGTCGCCACACAAAAATTTCTTCCGTCCGACCCAAAAAGGTTGAACTTGGACTCGTCTGCAAAAATTACAGTATTCCAAAAGTCCAAATCCTTGTCCAAGTTGGTTTTTGCGAACTCCAGCCTCTTCCCTTTATTTTTTGGACTAATAAAGGGCTCATAGTGTGATGGTATGGGCATGTATGTCGGCAGCCGGCGTCGGAAACTTGGCGTTTATTGAGTCGACGATGGATAAGAATATGTACCTCAATATTCTTAAAGAAAATTTGCTCCAAAGCGCCGAAAAGTTAGGAATCCGACTTGATTTCCGGATCTACCAGGACAACGACCCCAAACATACGTCCGGAATAGTGCAGTCCTGGCTTATCTGGAACTGCCCCCATGTCATGATTCCTCCGGCCCAGTCTCCAGATTTAAATGTAATTGAAAATTTGTGGGCTGTGCTGGAGAACAACATCCGGAATCATCGGATTTCCAGCAAACAGGACCTTAAAAATGCTCTGCTGGAGGAATGGAACAAAATATCTTCGATGAATGATAGGTTAAGAGCTGTTGTTAAGGTTAAGGGGTTACATACTAAGTATTAAAACCCTTATTTTACCTTTTATTCGGCAAAAATATAACTGGTTTGTGGCCACATCATTTAAGCTGAGACTTATATTTAAGATAAATTTTAAGTTTTTAGTTAATATATAAAACATAGCACTATTTTAAAAACAAATAAAGTTCCTATTTTAAATGTGATATAACATAAAACAAATTGGCGTTTAAACATTTTTCATTTTTTCTCTAGTTTAAAATGTATAGCACCTTAAACTTTTTATTTGACACTGCATCAAACTAGGTGTGAGTCACTGTACATCAAAATACATATATGAGTAGAATTTTTCTTATCAACTTTTGATGCAGTTGTGCAACAAACCATCTTTTTCATGTTTATTTTTATGTCGTGTTAAGTCTTTTACGGCGGAATCCTATCTTTGGGTACCATAAAGAGAAACAGAATGCAAAAGTTACATAGCAAAGAGTACATCTGAGTTTTGTGCGTTGGCGATTTTTTCAAATTTTCATGAAATTGAGGTCTTTTTGCACCAACTTTGCTTCTACAGGACGGAAACCCAAATCATTGACGAAAATGAATCCAAAGGCAATGTTAAAGGCCTCCTCTATCCCTCTGATGGTTAATTTGCTGTTATTGACCAACATTTCTTTTACTGTATCAATGTTTTCGTGGGTTTTCGATGGACAGAGAAGCGAAACAGGTGCAAGAAACCAACCTGTGTTGTATTTTCGCAAGTTATGTGCAGCAAATGTGGAGTTGCTCTATTCTTCAACAAAAAAAGCTATTGTTTAAGGATTTTCATTTAAATTATTAATAATAATATTTAGTTTAATTATCGAGGGCAGCAGCGGCTATCATATAAAATCATATGTATGTATAAGCAAACAGGAAATCAACTATCGATAGTTCTGACTGTAAGAAAGTTCGTCTTTACGCAAGAACGATGAAACTCAGATCACGCAGTCAGTGGCTTACGTTCTGCGCAAATGACGTCACATGTGACCAATGCTTTCCAGTTTACATGGTGTATTACCGTTATATAAATATGTTTTGGCTTATAATGGCTTTTCATAACATTTAATTATAATAATATAATAAAAGAAGCACATTTAAATAAATAATAACTCATTTTTGTTTCAAAAAAATTTTGGGTGTCTGTAAAGTTGGTTTACGGACGATAGTCTTACGTGACAACGTCATAAGAGAACACTGATAATAGAAACCGATAGACGATTGTGTTAGATCGCAACTGCAACTCAGTGGCGAGCCCTGTATATGCACAAACACAAAACATAAAGAAGAATGACAAAACATAACGGCTCTTACACGGTCCCGTTATATCCTATCTCTATTCCTCCTTGATATCTGCTACGCATGTTATTGCATGGAATGTGACTTTTGCCTATACATTTATTTTTCAACAATTATATTTGCAACGCAGCTGAAATTGTTTACAAATGGGAAAATATTTTGATTTTGTTTGGCTTAGCTTGATAAATATTAATGTGTTGGTTCAAAAACAACAAAATCATCTAATTGAAATTGTTCTGCAAGCCCGGCTGACAACAATTTTTTCATAAAACTAATCAACCAACTATTAAACATTTAAATTCACTTGAATGCATACAAACATTGTCTATACGCGTGATTTCTAGAGTTCAGAGTATCGTCTAGTCGATAATCTAGTTGAAAAAAAATAGAAAAATATATTTTCAAGAAATCGCCACGCGGTGTTGAACTCGGGTCGTAAAAAATTAAATGTTTATATATATATATATATATATATATACGTCTACGCAGCAGCGCCACAACTATGTTAACATAATGTAGGCGTTGATACTTACTTCAATTGCAGGTAACGTGACATTTGATGGTAACACTTTTTTGATCATGCAGCCTGTGTTCATCAATTTAAAAGACGTTTACACGTCAAAAACCAATTTGGGTCCGATCACACGGGAGATGTGTAAACATCTTGAAATTAAATATTTTGTATAGTTGCAAATACTTATGCTTTCAATATTTTCTTTACAATTGCAAATATCGAAACTTTCAACATTGGAGATAAACAATATGAAATGGTGACAGTATATTGTCTTAATTGCAAAAGGTTAGAATTTTCATCCCATTATTTTCTATTATTACTAAGTATAATATTAAAAGCAGAGCTGCGTGGCCCGACCCTAACAGTCGGCTGCTTCTCTGCATCTAGGCGCAAACAAATCAAGAAGAATGCAAAGCAATAAACACACGTACCAGTGCTGTCATATTTATCTTAGCAAAAAGCTACATAGGTAAATATAACGGTAAAAATAGCTGTTTACCTATAAACTTATCCATCCTAATACTAGTTGACTTATACAGAAAGAAGCTGTATTTTGATGATTAAGGCTAGAAAAAATCGTGGGAGTTGAAATATGCAAAACTTGGTGTGTGTTCACGTTTTAACGCCTTCGCGGGTTTATTCAGAGTATTATACATGTTTTGAGAGTACCTTAAAACTAGCCTTAATGTTACATGTTGCCAACGTGTGGTGAGTTTACGACCACTGCCGAGAGAGTAATATATAAAACGGCAACTCCTTGTTCACTGCCTGCTTTTAGGCATGAACATACCGCCCCCCTTGCAGCGTCATGCAAAAAGAAAAGGATAATAATTATTTACAAAAAGAATGGAATTCCGCTACGGAGCCCATGCTTCTATTGGTGGGCGCATGAGCCGGACAACATCCAGCCGAACACCGTGTTTTGCGCCAACGGACCTCCTTGACTCGGAATCACCCCCGACAGGATGATCTCTGAATAGATGTCAGCCCCCAACACCAGGCTAGTCGTGATTGACCGGAACCAGCGGCCGTCTGCCAGAGTAATATTCGCCGTGTTGGCGCAATGCTGCTCCGCTATGTCCTTGATGGGGGTAAGGATTTTGGTTGGCATCGCCTGAAGAATGACCTCCTTCTGGAAGTCGGAGGAGCGCGACTTGATCACGGCCGTGCACGCTCTGTCGTTACCGACCCGAGTGACGGAAAGCCCGAGGGCCGTTGCCAAGGGCGTGTCGATACGACTGAGCGGACAGCACGGGTCGACTACAGCTCGCATGTCGAATATCTTGGACCCCGTGTCAAGTCTCACAATCGCTGTCGGCAGCACTGTTGTCCGCTGCCGCTCCATGATTGACGAAAGCGACAACGGTCGTACCGAAGGTGATGGAGATGGTGAAACGGAAGGCTGTGGGGAGCCAGGTCGAGCCCGGGGTGCCGGTCGTGTGGGTGCCAACGAGCGTGGCTGTGCCTCGTGCATGTGTAGGAGGGTGTGGTGGTCGCCCTGGCACACGTGGCATCGGTCTTTACGACGGCACGTCGCTCCCGAGTGCTGGTGAGCGAGGCATTTTGGGCAGTATTTGTTAATTAGTACGGCCCGTAATCTCTTTTCGGCCGCCAAACGCATGAAACGCTGGCATTTCCGCAACGCGTGAATACCGCGGCACACGCGGCATCGGAACGATGCCGTTCCTTTTGGGCCCTTCTTGAATTGTACCTTCTGGGGTGCCATCCTGCTGCGTAATGAAAAAAGAGAACGAGACGGAAATTAGACATGGTAGGATTAGAAGGTATTTTTCGACTGGTTTCCAGTCTCTGCGGGAAGCAATATCAGCTTCGCTATTGGACGCTTAATAACGCCTCGGGCAGTTAAGACGTCGACTACTCGGACTTTGAGATCGACGCCAGGATATGTATTCTGGATACGCCCTAGACGCCATTCATTCGATGGGAGATTATCCTCTTTGATTATGACCAAATCATTCTGTTGAAGATCTCGGGATGGCAACTGCCATTTATTCCTTTTGTGGAGTTCCTTGAGGTATTCCTCTTTCCACCTCAGACAGAAATGTTGATGAAGGGACTTCAGACGCTGCCAGCGATTCAAAATAGATGATGCGTCTGCGCCAATTTCTGGCTCAGGGTTGGATAGGAGTGGACCACCGACAAGGAAGTGACCCGGGCTTAATGCCAGCAGGTCGGTCGGGTCTTCGGACATTGGTGAAATTGGACGTGAGTTCAGGCACGCCTCTACTTTGGAGAGCAGAGTTGATAACTCCTCGAAGGTATGCTTGAACGTGGCCGTGGATTTGTAAAAGAGAGTTTTAAAACTCTTCACTCCGGCTTCCCATAAGCCACCCATGTGCGGGGCACTAGGAGGGTTGAAATGCCAAGATAAGTTCCGGTAGCTATATTTGGAGAGGACGAGATTCCTTGTAGCCTCAAGAAACTCAAGCGACAGGACCTTGGCAGCTCCGACAAATGTTTTCCCATTATCGGAGTGCATTGTCGCTGGACACCCACGCCTTGCTATAAACCTAGCGAATGCTGCCAAGAACTTTTCGGTCGTGAGGTCCGAAGTAGCTTCCAAGTGGATCGCTTTGGTGCTAAAACACACAAAGACGCACACGTATCCCTTGGTTATTAGACATGCTCGGCCTGTATAATTTTTAATATCAAAGGGGCCAGCAAAGTCAACACCGGTGTGTGTGAAAGGGCGCGAAAAGTCAGTACGCTGAACTGGTAGCTCCCCCATGAGTTGGGTCTGAAGCCGTTTGCGATGGATTATGCAAACCTTGCAGGAATTTATAGTGGATTTGACCAACACTTTGAGCTTTGGGATCCAGTATCTTGCTCGGATAAGGCGCATCATCAGCTGATTGCCCCCATGCAACGAGATTTGGTGGGTGAAGCTCACAAGAAGGCGAGAGTACGAACAGGAATAGGGCAGTATGATGGGGTGACGCTCATCATAACTAAGAGTCTCGCTGGAACGGATGCGCCCACAGGCCCGAATAACTCCGTGTTTGTCTAAAAACGGGTTAAGATTAAGAAGACTGCTGGAACGCGGGACTGGTTTCCCTTGGAGAAATCCCTTATATTCTTCCGGAAACTCAGTTCTTCGCGCGAGACTGACCAGTTTCTCTTGAGCTTTGGAGAGCTCCTTGTGATGCAAATCTGCTGAGCATGGATCTGCGCTTCCCTTACAGCGCGCTATAAAACGTAGTACATAGGCAAACACGCGTATAGCCTTTTCGAACTTGGAAAATCGTTCGAGAAAGCTGAATGCGGAACTAGCGGTCGCCACATTGACCTTGATCGGACGCTGTTCCAGTTCAGTCTCGAGAGGGAATTCTATAGAGGCTAGCCACTGCTGTTGCGCACCTTGCAACCATTCTGGCCCGTGCCACCACAGTGAGCTGCCAAGTAATTCAACTGCTGACACTCCTCTGCTCGCGAGATCAGCCGGGTTGGACTCGGATCGTACGTGGCGCCACTGCTTGGAATCTGTGGCCTGAGTAATTCTGGTTACCCTGTTCGCCACAAAGGTTGACCACGCACATGGAGGCTTATTTAGCCATGCCAAAACTATTGTCGAGTCAGTCCAGTAGTAACACTCGCACTCTTTAAGCGGAAGTGTTGGAATCACTGCTGCTGACAATTCGGCTAACAATACAGCTCCGCACAATTCGAGTCGTGGGATGGACACCGTTTTTGTGGGAGCAACTCGAGTTTTTGCGGTAAGGAGGTGGACAGCGATTTTGTCCCTAGCCTCCGTGCGAACATAAAGCGCAGCGCCATATGCACGCTGAGAGGCATCACAGAACCCATGAATTTGTAGCCGGAGCTTTGGCCGGGTCTCTACCCATCGTGGAATGCGAACCTCTCCGAGGCTCGCAAAGTGGTCGAGGAATTCGTGCCACTTCGAAATAAGGTCATCGGGTAGCGGATCATCCCATCCTAGTTCCCTGAGCCATGTTTCTTGCATGAATATCTTTGCTCGGACAATGACTGGTGCTAACCACCCAGCGGGATCGAAAAGCTTCGCAATCTGCGAGAGAACTTCTCGTTTCGAAATAAGTGCTTTCGTCGGCAACTGGGAAGGTGAAAAGAAGAACTCATCAGAGTCTGCTTTCCATCGAATGCCGAGAGTTTTTGCAGCACTGGCTTCTTATATCTCGAGGAAGCCGGTTCTAAGGCGGTGCTGCTCTGGGATGACTTTGAGCAAGTCCTTTTTATTAGAAGTCCACTTTCTTAGTGGAAACCCTGCGGATTCAAGTGCATTAGAAAGTTCGGATATGCATTGCACTGCACAACTCTTAGAGTGAGCGCCTGCTAGCACATCATCAACATACATATAATTGGATATAATGTCACTTGCTAGGGGATAGCGATACTGCACATCTTTAGCTAGTTGCTGCAGTACCCTGATCGCTAGGAATGGGGCACAGTTCACTCCAAAGGTGACTGTGTTCAGCTCGAAATCTCGGAGCTCATTGTCCTTTGTTCGGAAAAGGATTCTTTGGTATGGAGTGTGTTTGGGATCCACCAGGATTTGTCTATACATTTTGGTAATGTCTGCGTTAAACACGTACTCAAAGAATCGCCATTTTAGGATCTGCATAGTCAGATCCGATTGGAGAACGGGTCCCGGATGTAGGACGTCGTTGAGACTTTTGCCGTTTGTAGACGGACTGGAGGCGTTAAACACAACGCGAAGCTTAGTAGTGGTGCTATCTGGCTTATAGACAGCATGGTGCGGGAGATAAAAATTGCCTGAGCCGTTTGTAGGGGGGACTGGTCTCATGTGACCAAGGTCCGAATACTCCTGAAGGACCTTATCGTACTGCTCTTTGAGGGATGCGTTCTTATTCAAACGATTCTCATTGCGAAGGAGCTGAGCCAGTGCGATAGATCTTGAATGACCTAAGTTGATGGATTCAGGATTCTTAAAAGGAAGGGTGACAGCATATCTCCCACCTTCGTTTCTCGTGATTGTCTGCTGAAACAACTTCTCACAAACTGCATCGGACTCCTTAATCAGTTTGACTGGGATATCCTCCACCTCCCAAAATTTCGTGAGAAGTTTTTCTAGCCTAACTTCTTGGCTATGCGAAATTCGAGTGGAGAACGACGAAATGTTTTTTGAGCCAGTGTTGGAAATAGGACCCGTGATGGTCCAACCAAAAATCGTTTCCTGGCCTAACAGGGTACCACAAATATTGGTATATGACCCCTTAAGCAGTATTGAGGGAAGAACATCAGCTCCCAATAGGACATCTATCTGGGAACTCTTATAAAAGGTGGGGTCTGCCAGTTGTATATCAGGAAGACCTTCCAAAGAACTTTGTGGAATTGCGTAGGAGGGCAGATTTCCTGCCAACTTTGGAAGTACGTAGGCCGAAGTTTCAATCTGAATTCTCGGCTTAATTGGAGAGCCAATATGGAAATGGCATAAACGTTGAGGTTGAGCTGAAACAGCTCCATTGAGCCCCGAAACCTGAGCGTCAACGGACTGATACTGGGGTCGTATCAAGTTGAATAGCCGCTCAGAAATGAAGGTTGCTTCTGAACCAGAGTCTACCAATGCACGAGCTGTATATTTTGTTCCCAAAGAACATACTTGGATTATAGCCGTGCCGAGGAGAACGCTATGTGTGCTTGCCGAGAAATAATTTTGGACCGTCGTTTGTGGATGAGAAGTGGACTGTAAATTGACTGGAGTGTCCAAAACTGTCCCAGAACCACCTGTTTGGCAATTCGTCGGACGATGAAGAAGAGTGTTATGACGCCCCTTGCAAGTATGGCAATTATGCGCACTAGTGCAATCTTTGAGGTGGTGACCCCTGGCGAAACAATTTAAACACAGCTTATGCTGCTTCACAGTGTCGGATCGTTCCTGGACAGACATTTGTAAAAACTTTGGGCACGTACGGATTGGATGATTTTCTTTCGCGCAAAGTTTGCAAATCTGAATTTTGGCAGTGACTTTGGCTTCAAAGGAGTTCACTCTTTTGGAAGGGGGTTCCGTTTTCGTAACCTTAACTGCCAGCTGAGGAGCTACATGGGGCCGTACATCTTCAATTGCTTCTAAGGTTCGGTACCGCTCTAAAAGGAAATTATTCAACTCACCCCAAGTCGGAATATCTGCCGTACTATGTAGAGACTGTTCCCACAGTGATAGTGTGAGTTTCGGAAGCTTCGAGGAACACATAAAAACGAGGAGACAATCCCAATTCTCAGTGGAAATATTGGAAAGTTCTAAAGCCGACAGGCACCCTTGGATGGTGCTCTGTAAATCCTTTAATGCGGCCGCAGACTCGTGAGAAATGGGTTGGACATTAAAAAGAATCCGAAGTTGGCTGTTGACTAACAGTCTCTTGTTTACAAATCTATTGACGAGCGCTTGCCACGCTGACGCAAAACCCTCATTCGTCAGGGGGGATTTGGACACGATAGCCTTAGCATCACCACTCGTCTTTGAATTTAAATGGAATAGTTTTTCGACTGGGGTAAGACTTGGATTGTTGATATACACCGCTGTGAAAATATCCCGGAACGTAGGCCATTTCAAATAGTCTCCGGAAAAGACTTCGGTGTCAACAGGCGGTAATCGGCAGCCTCTCGGCTGATAGGAAAGATTCGGACTCGGAATTGGTATCGTAGCGTTCTCAATTTGCTCGCTAAGCATGGATGCACAACGCTCGTACGCCCCATAGCAATGGTCATATTTCGAATGTAGGATTTCGGTGTCAGTAACATTGCTGAATCCCGCAGATTCGGAAAGCGCTCTTGAACAGCGCTCGAATTCCTGCTCGACCTTTTCCCACAAGGTCCGAATCTGTTCTTGTCTAACTTTGAGCGTGTGCAGTGACACGTCGGAATTGGAGGCGAATTTAGACTCAAATTGACTGAGACGATCGGTCACGGAAATGAATGTGGTTAAGGTAATATATGAAAGTTTGTCCCAAAATCGCGTTTTAAAAACGTCAGATATAGTGGGGAAAAATGGCAGCACTGTCATGTACATACATCGTTTTATGTTCGTTAGCCTAAGCTATCCGCCGCTCCAGCTCCTAGTGATGCAGGTTGGGAGCTACCCACGTCAGCGCTGCCCATCATGATGACGTCAGCTTCTTCGCTCTCTGCCATTTGCAGCTCCTCGGCCAACTCCTGCGAAGACATCGGCACCACCTCATCCATCCTTTCCAGCTCTGCTGGACCGAGCGTCATGTCTGCCAGATCCTCTGATGGATCGGCATCTGCCAGCACACCTTCCACGAGTTGGTCTCGATCTTGATCCTCAGCAGAGCCAACAAGGATTCGGTTGACCTATCCGTGCTTCTTTGGCAGAAGATGGTGATGTTGTGGGGTGATGGGATATACATTGCAGTGCAGTGGAGCCCCTTTCCACGACTGCAGGCTTGATGCCACGGTCCTCAGCCACTCAGCTGAGTGATCGTCAGAGCATTCAATGGCCAATGACCAGGTAGCCAACCCGGAAATGAATGCCCGCGAACGCGACCGCGGTGTCCCATCATGTGAGGATACGATATGCGAGCCTCGGTGGGCATTAGAGAGGAAGACCTACCTTCAAAAACTAAAATATACGCTTTTTAAAAACAAAACTAAAAATTTAATAAATAATTTTTAAAATAAACTTATAACAATAATGATCGAAAAATTCTAGTATTAATGAGAAACAAGCGTGGGCGCTTTGTACTATAATTTTCGTATATTGAGCGCCAGACGCTTTTTTAACAATAAGTACATAATACTAGAATTTTTCGATCATTATTGTTTTAAGCTTCATTTTAAAAGTATTTATTAAATTTTTAGTTCTTTTTTTCGATAGCGTATTTTTTGTTAAACTTTATTTATTTTAATAAGTTTAATTTGTATTAAAAGTTTTAAATTAAATATATAATACAATTTTTGGCAAGCTAGACAACTTTAAATTTTGAATTTTTTCTATTGATATTAATTTATAAGTATTATAATAATAATATACATAAACTGATTTTTAAGAAAAAATTCAGTCAAATATGGCACGCTTCTCCAAAGCATTGCGTAAGAGTTTGAAGCAAAGTTCCGTATATAACCCGTTCAATCGGAAGCAAATCGTTAACAATGTTTTTTAATTGATAGGGATCCTGTGCTAGATCATACGCCTCAACAAAATTCTATGAATTGATAAGAAGAGTTGTGTATGTGACCTTTTGTACTAAAATTTTACTACCTCAGTATCCTGAAACTCACAATAGATGCGATTGAGGCTATATCTGAAATCTCGAATACATGTGTATGTGTTATTCCACGCGTCTTGGCAATGGCAATCTGCATCTAAAGTACATTGCGCTAAATGATCAGATATCTGTCCTGGACACTGTGAATTATAGGTATTATCGTTTCCTTCGCCCCAATATTCAACGAGCACTGGACGTTGAAGATTTTGATCCTGTGACAGTTGACTCCTTAAAGAACGACCATCAATAAATTTTGGGACCGCCATTCCTGCCCAATCCAATATGGTCGGCGCGAGGTCAAGCAAACTGACTGTTATATCAGTAAAGATTCCAGCTGGTACTTCAGGTCCCAAGATAAGTAGGGGAACTTTGATGTCAGTCTCATAAGGCTGTCGTTTATCAAAAGGCTGTGCAAATTGGCCCAAGTGATAACCATTATCCGAAGTGAAGATTATGTAAGTATTTTTGAGGTATTGAGTTTTATTAAGCACAGTCACCAAGTCTTCCATCATTTCGTCAACTGCTAGCAGTGTTTCCCACCGTCTTTGAAAATATTTGTCTATTGTGAGAACGGAATCCATTGACAAATGTTGAGAAGATCCAACTAACCAATGCTTATCTGCGGAAAGTTAAAAAATGGCCACATATATATGTGCAGCGAACGTACCTGGAACAGGTACATTAAAGCTCGGTGTGCGCAATGCACGCACTTGAGAAAAAAAACCTTCATGACGTGGCGCTGGTATAAAGGGTGCGTGAGCGGCTGGCGTCGAAATCATTGCAAAAAATGGTTTCGGATACTGTATTACCGTCATATTGCCTATAAAGTTTACTGCTCTGTCCTTTATCAGATCCGTTAAATAAGTATCCGTGTAGCTAACATTTTGTTTATTTTCACGCAGTGTATAATTATAGTACCGCGAGTTTCCATGGAGGCCGTAAAAGACATCCCAGCCAGGCGGAACATAAGCGCCTCTATACTGGTTTAAATACTTGCCGGCAAAAAAAGTTTGGTAGCCATGTTTTTGCAACAGCACAGGCAGTGTGCGTGGCTCAGAATTTTCACGCCACAAGTGTCCATTGCAGCCACCAATATTGGAGTTGTTAAAGGTCCTGTGGTTGTGAGCATACTGACCAGTTAAAATGCTTGCCCTTGAGGGACAGCAAATCGGTGTGTTGGTGAATGCATTCGTAAACTGTGTTCCCATCTTGCTAAACAGTTGAGTGGTTTTTTGTAGTGGATACATACCATGTAGTTCCACATCTTGATCATCAGTCAGTATTAAAAGAACATTTGGCCGAGCTACTTGTTCCATGATACTCAACGTATATTCGACATATAATATAATAGTGAGTTTCACTAACACATGAACCTGTTATGAAAAAAGATGCAGAAAAGGTTACAAGTGAAAAACCTTGTTGTTTGCAGCGGCCAATTTTGCAGACTATGTTTGCCGCGCACAAAATGCAAGTAATTCCATTGCTTGCTGGAGCTAATATATTTTTGTATGTATGCGTCTTTGGCCACAGGTCTATGCCAGCGAAAAGTTTGTGCGGTGGACATTTTGACAATACAAGCAACGGTAAAAATACATTTGTATTAGTATGCGTTTGTTTTATATAAAAAAAATAACATGCAGAGCGCGCACATAAAATAGAGAGTGAACGTAAATGAGCAACAACAGAGGAGCATGATGGGAGCGAGATTTCAAATTATCTAATTATCATAAGAGCGACGCGCGCGCTCTTTTAAGTTTTAAGCGGCTCTTTGAGTTTGCGACGAAGAGCGTGGTTCACACGCTTTGTTTGTTGTTGTTAGTGTTGTTGTTGGGCCCGCACTGCTACTTTTTGTTGGTGTCATTGATTTAAAAAAAAAAAATTAATGAGTGTTTGAACTCACTAGCGATGTGTTAACAATTGCAAAGCCATTCAAATTGCTTTTGACCGCCACCAGCAGAACAACAAAGCGCGCACATTCATACGCATAAATACGCACAGACACACACAAACACTTACAGACAAACATAGCGAACAAAGTTTTTCTTTAATAAGTGAATGATGAGTGTGGAATACCCTACCTAGTTTATTTGCTATATTAATTGATTAGTTAATTAATATTATTTAACTATTTTAGTAATTTCTCGATTTTTTGCTAAGCGCCAACTTATGCTTACTTAGTATGCAATTATTGCATATATATAATATCCACAGTAGCACTTATATAATATAAGGGTACATAACATTCATCATTCGTCAGTTCATTTTCTTACTACAGAAGTCCGTTGCATATATATAATATCCACAGTAGCACTTATATAATATAAGGGTACATAACATTCATCATTCGTCAGTTCATTTTCTTACTACAGAAGTCCGCTATGTTTGTCTGTAAGTGTGTGTGTGTTTTGTGTCTGTGCATTCACGAAGAAGCAAAACAGAATTGCCTTGGACGAATGATGATTGCTGCATGCCCTAACTAGCTTATTTGCTATATTTATCAATTAATCAATTAATATTATTAAACTATTTTAGTAATTTCTCAATTGTTTGCTAAGCGCCAACTTATACTAAACAAAGTATGTATTTATAGCAATTATATTATTGAAGTACATGTCCACAATAGCACTTATAATTTATTAGGGTATTCAACACTCATCATTCTCTTTGCTTAACAGCTGCATGGCTCGACCCGACGGGCTGGGGCTTCTCTGCCGCTGCAGCAAGCACCAATACCATCATACTTATTTTGAGCAGAGAAAATGTTTTTACAACAAACACATACTATTTGCTATGCTAACGCTGCGAAAAGTTTTTTGACAGCGTCGACGCTGATCATGTGTGAGATAACGCGGTGTGAGGTTTGCATGTATTGAACCGCTTGGTTTGTGCTACCCGCGCCTATAGATGTTAACACATCAAAAAAAAACAACAGCAAATCAAAACTCGGTGCTTCTAGAAAAATTTTGCACACCAGAATATGTTATGGGTGTGGATTTGCCTACTTGCTGCTAATATAACTTAGACAAAACGTAACACACTTACATTAATAATATACAATTTCGAACAAGCAAAGGCCGTTCACATAAGTTTGTATACAAATCTATGCATGCCTGCGTCGTACGTGTGAACCACGCTCTTCGTCCCAAACTTAAAGAGCCGCTTAAAACTTAACAGAGCGCGCGCGTCGCTCTAATGATAATTAGATAATTTGAAATCTCGCACCGATCCATGGTTGAATTATACAAGGTTAAGTCATGCGTAACAAAAGGAGCCTGTTGATAAGACCACGCGAGTGCAAGAGAGATAGCATAATTGCTCTCTCGATATTGCTTTATCGTGAGCAAACAAGAGATAGAACGATGTGTGATTTTGTTTACATTTTCAACCGCGGTTCTAATTTCAGAGCGTTCAATGCTTTGCGACTAACAACAGGCTCCTAAAAATTGAGCGAGCTCTCTCTCTTGGCATAACCATGTATAATTCAACCATGGCACCGATCATGCTCCTCTGTTTTTGCTCATTTACGTTCACTCTCTATTTTAGTGCGCGCTGTGCATGTCAATCATAAAGTTCAAAAACCCTACCTCCTCCGCACACACTAAATCAAAGCTAAAGGCTAAAGCAAGGCATACTTAACTAGGTAGCCGCACTCGGCTTGTGTCCCTCTTTTGTACGCCTTACACTTCAGTCTCGAGCCGAGCGTTGTGTGCGACGCATCTCCGCGGACAATTTTTTTGCGTTCTGCTTTGCGCTTTTGTACGAGATTTTTATTATGCCGACAAATTTTTTCTTTCATTTTGGTCTTGCAGGAAAAATAGCACACAAATATGTATGTATATACAAATGCATGCGCTCACACATTTCATTGTGTTGACGACAGCATGATATTCCTTTCTCCCTCTCACATTGCTAAGGCGTAACGAAGAGCGAGTGCGGCTACCTTGTTAAGTATGCCTTGGGCTAAAGTACGTGTGAGTTTAGGCTATGCCATTCACTTAACTGCAGCCTCTTAGATACATATGTTTTGCTTTGATTCAGTGCGTGCGAAGAAAGCAGCGACACTACGCTCTTTGTTTGACTTGCAGAGTGCGCGCATACATATAGGGATGAAACGATACAAGTAAATACAAGTATATACTCGATACTTTTGTCTCCAAACCAAGTATTTCTGTAATCGATACTTTTACCAAGTATACCAAGTAGGTATCGGAAAAAAGTACTTGTATCGATGAATTATATTTTGTAGCGTTTTCGATATTGCATAGGTAACTCTGTTAGTGGCGTCCACCAAGTGAAGTGCAGTACTGTGAACATAATTAAATTGCGGTATAAAAATCGAATAAAAAGAAGCATATCAAATAAAAATTACATCAAATAAAGGTAAGACTGAATATAGTTATAGAAATTATAAGTTGTATTGTACAGTAAGACCCCGCTTAACGCTGTTTTGTTTAGCGCTGTTTCGCTTTAGCGCTCTACTTTGATAGAACGCTTCCCCCGCGTTAAACGGGGTATTACTGTACATTAGAATACATGTATAGGTGCTTTGCTTATATACAGCGTTGCCAAAAAGCCAAGTAAAGTTTTGATCATTAAATTTATTAAGTAATTGATCAATAAAAAAACTAAAATGTTAATACGGAACATTGATTTAAAAAGAAATTAACCATACAAAAATCTTTTTTTTCTTGGAAACGAGGTTTTTTGGTTGTACACCTAATTCTGTTTTTACACGACATTTTTTTATACGATTTTGAAATAACACGGTTTGAAAATAATTATTTTTTAATATATTAACACGATTAAGCGGCGTTTACAATGTCAGCGTGAGATTGGAAAATGTTTTGTTTCAGTCTGACACACCTATTTTTCACATAAGTTTGTCTCCCTCATTTCCAATCTGTAACCGGTCTCATATGCATCTCAGCAAAAAGCTATTCGAAAATGGAGTTTTAAAAGCTGTCAATAGGTGTCGCATTTTCGAAATTAGCAACATGTGCTTGAAAGCACCAAAGCTCTAACCTCTATTTTACTCAAAATGGCTGTCAATAGGTGTCGCATCTGCGTAAGCTCCAATGTTTTTACCTCTATTTTACTCAATACAGAGGTAAATGTTAATAGAATTCACTATTTAATATTTATTTAGTACATATTAACGAATATATAACAATAAAATCCATGTTATGTAAAAAAAGCAAATCGTTTAATAATCGCGCCATTTCACATGTGTTAGCCGAGTTCGAAACAGCTGATCGCATTGATCGAATTGCGCGCAAATGCTCTCGCGCCCAACACCGTCGAGCACTTCCCTGCGGCTGCTCCTCTTCAAGTTCAGCAGCAGCAGCAACAGCTGCTTGCATCATCATTGTATGATGAGCTAGTAAAATTGTTTGTTGTTGTCTTCTTCTCATTTTTTAATAAATAAACAATTCTGCTTCCGGTTTTCAATCACTTTAAAAATTTTTGCCACAAAAATGAAACAATCATCAGCTGTTCACAGCTCATAGACGGCTAACAGCTGATTTCGAAAATTCGAACATACTTTCACGCTGACATTGTAAACTACCAGCGTACGTCTCAGGTTGGTAAAAGCTTTAATCCAATCTCACGCTGACATTGTAAACGCCGCCTTAAGCTTCATTTAGCACGGTTAAAAATTTGATTGGCTTAAATTTTATTTGTCAGATTTAATTTCTGCGAAATATTTTCATATCACAAATTAAGAGGAATTCCCCTTCTGTGCTTACAAGCAAGTTTACTGGTCGAGCAATTGTAAAAAGCACAAATTTAGGGTAATTCCCTTTTTGTGCATACAATTTTAGCATACGATCAATGTCTGTTTTTTTACACGGTTTTTTATTTGCACGCTTTTTTCAGGAACCAACTTTCGTGTAAAAACAGAATTAGGTGTATTTAGTATCGAGTAGGTACTCGATACTTTGACAATACTGAGTACTTGCGATACTTTCGTCGATCCAAGTACAAGTACTGAATTGAGTAATACTTTTCAGTATCGTTTCATCCCTACATACATAAGATAGTGAGCCGAAATCATGATACAAAAAATACCGATAACGCACTGCGCATAAAAAGCTGTTTTGCGTGACGTCACATATGACCGGTTGGGTATGATTTTCATAATGCATACAGACATTGTAGTGGATTTGAATAATCCACGACTGTTTAAAGTGAATTAATTGATTGAAAATGCGCTGCAAAGCTTTTAAATGAAACAATAATAACAATTTGAAGAACAACTTGTATTATTAGTTCACCTTTAGCAGTCGTAACTTATTCAAATCCACTACAATGTCTGTATGCAGTATGAAAATCATACCCAACCGGTCACATGTGACGTCATGTGCGCAGAAGGTACACCGCTGACTGCGCAATCTGAGTTTCATCGTTCTTGAGCCGAAATAGGCAACAACGAAGGCGCATGATCGGAGCGAGACTTAAAAATAATTTGTCATCCAGCGCCGAACATGAAGAGCGATGCGCGAGCGTGTTCAAGTTTAAGCTGCATCTTTGGGTTTGGGACCAACTGCGCTCAATTCACCACAACACTAGAATAGGCAAATCTGAAAACAAGTAGGAAGGCTAAATGATACCCTGAACCCGTGTATAAAATGACTTGCAGTTGAGCAGTTTTTCTTGAATGAACTTTAATACAAAATATCTCCGGCGTTTCTTAACCGATTTGGATTAAATTTTCACAGAAGTTATAAAGTTATCCATAGTCTCAACTTCTATTTTCATATTTTCTTAATTCGAGATTTTTTCGATATCGATTCCATATGTATATCGGAAAGCAGATTAGTTATCGATAGTTTGAAATAGAGTTCATCTGCCTATGGCTTAGGAGTAGTTATGTTCCAAATTTGAAGTCTCTAGCTCTTATAGTTCATACATACGGACGGACGGACGGACGGACGAACAGACGCACATGGCTGTATCAACTCGGCTGTTGATGCTGATCAAGAATATATATACTTTATATGGGTCGGAGATGCTTCTTTTTGCCTGTTACATACTTTTGCACAACACAATTATACCCTTTTTTACCCTTTTCAGGGTATAAATATAACTGTGAATGCAAAAGATTTGTTGTTGCTGTTTTTTTCTATCGCTTGAGGCTTATTATAAGCCGTTGTATGCACACACGAATTTGAAACAACAAAGGAGGACTCAGAGGATTGGCTTTAGAGCATGAAAATGTGATATTGTTCTGTAGATGAGATCAATTCACATAAATAACAGTAACTCTTTCACTCTCAGGGAATTTTACAATTTTTACTTAAGTGTGCCATTTGCGTATTGCTTCATTTCATTTCTAAAAGTGATACAAGAATGATCGGACAAAATTATTGGGGTGCTTTGCCTGCTGTGGCACTGCCACAGTTTTATATACAGCCGCTGCAGCCACAGCAGCAACAGTTTCAGCTATCTTCCTTCCAAATTAAGTGACACTAGCTCAAAGTTTGTTAAAGTTGGGGTAAGGGTGCTGTGAGCGTTATGGATGGGCCTGGCTCCAAAATATCTTTGGGTGTCGCTACCAGTTATGGGCGCGGCATCCAAAGTTTAAATGCAGTTTTTTGGGGATCGTCATCACCTATCTTGGTGCAAATTTTGGTGGCTCTTGCTCAAAAACTGAGGAAGATATTGGCGTTTTTGATTTAAAACTGCGGGGGGCTGGGGGAGGAATGGGTGGGCGTGGCACCACAATTTTTTTGGGATGCCAGTAACTATCTTCCTACCAAATTTGGTAATTTTAGCTGTAAGGGTGTGCGGAATAGGTGGATTTATCGATTTTGAGTTATCGAATTTATCGATTTGCCAGCCCCCCAGTTATCGTAGAACCCCAATCTTAAAACTTGATCCGTCCCGGCCATAGATAAAGACATTTGCAAGTCTTTAGCTTGAAGGGTGGAAAAAGTTGCGAACTTACAGACGGACGGACGGACAGGCTGACAGACGGACAGACACCATGACGGACATTGCACGAACCCAATATACTCTTTACCTTCGGTATCAAGTATAATGACGCGCCTGATTCTCTACCACAATGCTGGCGTGTAAAAGAGAATATTGCTTTAATATTTTGTGAAATATTTTCTAATTGATTTATTTTATATCTATCTTCTGTTGCTAAAATTATTTATAAACTATCCGCGCAGCGAAGTAAGCGGGGCACTAACTAGTTTATATATATTAGAGAGCTGCATGGCTTCACTCACAACGTACGTTTCAGTGAATGCATTCGAATTAAGTGAATTGAGTGAGTTCGAGGCACACAGTGAATGAATGAATTGAATTATGTTGTGTGCTGCGACTCATAACCAAAGACATTCAGTGGAGTGAATTAGAATGAATGAAGCGTAAAGCGGAATGAAAAATTTGGCAAAGCCGAAGACATTCGAATTACTCGAGTTATGGACGGGGGAAAAAAACGGACGAGATTGTATGTTGTTTGTGTTTCGCTGTTGTTTTTGTTGTTGTTCACAACAACAACAAGCCGGCGTGGCATTCGAAATCATTCAATCGGCATTCTTTCATTCTCCCGCATTCCCATTCATTCCATTCGTCTTTTTTCGTTTGAATGTTGTTGAATACGTCTTACGCGAGCGCATTCATTCACTCACATTCATGCTGTTTCGCATTCAATTCAATTCAACTCATTTTGAGCGTTGTTAATTCGAATGTGCCTTTTTTGCCATTCATGCAGCTCTCTAATATATATTCATAGATGAATACTATAATTCGAAACAGACGTACAGACAGACGGATGGACGGAAATAAAATCGGCTATTGATGCTGATTAAGAATACATATAGTATGTATAAACTTTATTAGGTCACAGATGCTTTATTCTGCCTGTTTCATAGATATTACCCATTTCATGGATTAAGGGTGCAAACACGGCAGGCTCTTTAGAAATAAATCAAGCAGACATCATTTCAAGCCAAAAATGTTTTTGTTGCGACTAAAAATAAAAATCAATAGTTTCAACAAAAAAAGTAGATATAGTATGTATGTATGTACAGGTAACCCTCCCACAAGGCGGGGGTTACGTTCCTGAAAATTGCCGCGTTGTAAGAAATCGCGTTGTAGGAGACATGAAATCCATACAAAAATCTGAGTTTGGTTTGAAACTGAAAAATTGGATTTTGTTCGTATATATGTATATTCATACTAAATATATGTTTTTATTTTAATTTATTTGGGTTGCCAAACAACGTAAAATTCACTGGTTTTGCTTATAATTTGTATGGCCGAAATTTATATGAGAAAAACGTTACACGGTGGCAACTCTGTGATTGAAACCAATGCCGTATTATAACGGTTTTCTATCATTCTTGAGACTTACTACATACATGTATGTATGTACATCAAATTGAAGCAGCATAAATAAGCAAAAAATAACGCGCCACCGACAAATTGTCGTCGGCGTTCATTTACACTCAGAGGAATAAGTGCATTGCACTATGGGTAAAAACCCCGAAATTTTGGCATTAATTGATTTTTTTTTTTTTTGTGCTGATATGAATTCTGTTGTTTATTTCTAATAAAAAACATTCCAAGTAATGTAAAAACAACTTAAAAAAATTTTTAGGGAGTACCCTTTATGTTTTACGTTTAGTCAAAGTCAGCTGTTTTAGGGTTGCATTGGTAATCGAAAAAAAGGCGGGAAAGCTTCTTCGACTTTCAGCGTGAATAAAACTTTATATTTTGCAATTGTTTAAAGGTTTTGCTATGGAAAAACTTGAAGAAGGTATGTAAAATAAGGTGTTAAAATAGATTTCGTTGTTTTTGTGATTTATTGTCCAATTGTCCAATGTGTTGCTATGTGTATTTCTAGATCAAAACTAAAACTTATTTGTGTGTTTCGTCAAATGTAACTTTTGAGTCGAGAAAGGTATTTGAAATGTTTAAGTAACAAGTTGTACACTAACCTTCCCTGAATTCAATAATAAAAAGTCTTCTTGCTCATTTTTGCTCCTTTACGAAATAATCGACATGTTGCAGTTACACACGAGTTCTGCAATTCCATTCTGCTTGAAGTGTGGACCAGCAACAGTCGACAAGAAAGCGCGGTAAAAAACTATATCGTGCAGAAAATAGGCAAAGACAATATATCTGACGATCAACTTAACGTAATCGAGCTTAAAGTCAAACAATTTGTTAGATTTATTAAATATATTATAATTTGCCAAAATGCAATCGATTGCTGGAACGGCTTAAGAAAAAGCACCCGCGTTGGCTAGAGTCAAGTATCAAAGTAATTTCATACGGCAGATCAGTTAAAAGAGCAGGGCGGAAGCAATTAAGCTATAACGATGCTGGTCCTCGATTAAAATTGAAAATTGGCATCTGCGCTTGCTTCAGAGAACAACAACTCGACTCCGCTTTTCATTCATGCTGCAATGGTTTCGTCAAAAAAATTAAAGGAAACAGATACAACATTTGTTTTGAAAAAAGCTATAAGCAGCGAGAAATTAGGTGAGGTTAAGAATAAACTTGAGAAAAATTACCCGTTGCCAATAAGTGTTGATGAAGCATTAGCGTTTTTGATTGAAAATGGATTGACTAAGCAGCAATACCTCAACATAAAGGCCCTAAATAAGAAACAAGGATGTGACATCTATCCACCTTACAGCAAAAGAGATGGATCAAAACTAGCGTTATTGTGAAAACATATAATGTGTAATAGAATATATGTAAAATATGTACATATATATAAAACATGCATAAAATATATATATGTAGCATAAAATTTTAAGCATATAAGTAAGCAACAATCTTCTTCTTTATATTTTAATAAATTTTTATGAAGGGGGAGGGGCGTATGCGTGGTTCGATTTAAAAAAAAAAAAATTGAAATTATATAAAATGTTTACTAATGTGTATGCAAAATTTCAAGTTTCTATCTCTTCAGGGACAATTTATGCCAAAAATTCGGGGTTTTTACCCATAATACCAATGCATTGGTAAAAATCGCGTTGTAGGAGGCGTTGTTAGAATTTTACCGCATTTTGGGAACCGCGTTGGAGCGAAAACGCGTTATAGAAAACCGCGTTGTAGGAGGGTTACCTGAATATACTATGTATGTATGTACATATGTATGTATGTACATAAGCCAATCGACGTTTGAGCGAACTTTGTATACATACGTCTAACTTATCACTTTTGATTATTGGGGTAATTATAAACAATTTAAATAACATGAAAAGCGTGTTTTCTTGATTATTAACAATTCGTTTGCAACAATAAATACAGTTCTTTGTACCATTTTGAATTAAATACTAATTTTTTCGGCGTATTCATTTGATTATTAATACATGTATTTTACATATATTTGATTGCTTTCAAGTGTTCATGCTTAGAAATGTGTTGAGTCTTATGTATGTGTGTCAAGATAGCAACGGTTCGCCAGCAACGAATTTCGGAACTTGCTTCATGAGTCGGAACCACCAATGAACTTTAGTGTTGTTACCAACAAGAATATATACAAATAGAGTCGCCATGAGGCGAAATTCTTACTGCCAGTTGGAACCTAAAATATTTTTGATCAAGGGTACATCTCTCTCAGAGAGCGCATTTTGTGGCAATTTTTGCTGGACTCGCGAGGCGCGAGAAAAGTGCAAGTCATTCTTATTTTTGACTGCGATACGACATGAGCTCTCGTAGCTCTGCCGGCCAGCCATGTTGTGTGTGTGCGCTCGTATGCCAGCGATTTTCTAGCGCGCAGTAGCTGGTTTGTTTGCTGTGCGCCCATATTTTGCTTGTATATGCTTATGATCGTGTGTATATCCTTCATGTGTTTTTTGTTTGTATACTTGCTTGCGTGCATTTTATATATATAGTATATATATAATTGCCTCATGGAGACTCTATTTGTATATATTCTTGTTGGTTGTTACATATATGTTTTTCAGCATGGAATCTAATAAAAATTGATGCAAAAATGTTAAAAAATTAATTATTTATTGTTATTATGTATCGTTTGGCATATTTCAGCTTTCCAAGTGGGTAACACAAGTGAATAAAAAATCACATATCCAGGATATCTAAAATATCTCAACTCACAGATAATGGCCCCGGATACGGCTTGTTCATGATTAAAGCCTACAATTTCACCTATTTTATAAAAAAATTTGTAGAAAAATCGTCAACAAAGTTTTTGATTAATTTGCGAAAGAGTCCAACTACCTCGCTGTCAGCCCCATACAAAATGACCGCCAAAATAGGTGCATGGTTCTCAAGCCTTAATACCTTTTCTCAGAGAATGGCTCTAAATGAGGCATATACCAAATTAGAGCTACATTTTTGGAGAAGCTATAACAATTAAATTTAGAAAGATCGATCAGCCGGTTATTGAGAAAATTAATTAAATGTTAATTAATCTCAAACAGTTCATGTGAAAGGCCTATCGAGCTGGTAGTTCGTACACGAACTAAACTATTACGCAACAGAAAGCTGGCTGATATGGCGGTGGTTCCATGCATTTGCTCACAGACGAACAGCTGGCTGGTACATAATTTCGTTGCCAACGTTTATTTTTTTCTCTAGAGAATGGCCCTAGTTGCACGGTAGTTGGGGAATTAGGCCATGAAATCCCCTTTCTTTTGCCGCAAAAATCATTAAAATCGATCAGCCAGTTATCTTTTGCGAGCCACTTTAGTTTATTTATGAAAAATAATATTCATCGCTATGTGTATATGTATGTACATACATCGATACGTATGTATGCCATTGTAAACAAAGGCTGCCATTTTCCTAAATACTTATGTACTAGAGGTGGAGAACTATCGATAGTCGGCGCTATCGAAAGTTCTTCATAGTTTCCATAAACTATCGACTATCGACGATAGAGAGAAAAATCTATCGTCGATAGTTGTCGATAGTCTAATAAGTAAATAAAAAAAAAAAAAAATTTTGTTAGTTTTTGAAATATTTCTTTGAAATATTCCTTATTTATTTTAATTTACATTAACTTTACAAGAGTATGAAATTTTCCAAATGTTTTTCTTCATCTGAAAATAGTTAGATAAATAATTATGACTCGGATAATGGTATGATTTTTTATTTTTTGATTTACCTTAACTGCTACTTATATATTTACTTCAACCAATAGGGTTGGTTAAGAAAAAGTAAAACATTAACATTTTCGTCCTTAAGCCTTGTACGTCTATTTGAAACAATTTGTCCTGCTTTGCTGAAGACCCTCTCCGAATCTACCGAGGTTGCGGGTATACAGAGATGTTTGAAAAAGAGCGTTTTCAATGTGGGAAAGTCGTTCTGATTCATCTGGAAATTAATTTTCATACAAGGATTATGTTTGATCGTATTTACTTAGCTATTTAAATTTACCTTGATCCATTATAGGAGATCCATTTCCTGATTAACTAAAGCCCTCTCCATATATTGCTGTTTCATAATCGCTATCGATAGCGAGTCGATAGTGGCCAACCATCGATAGTCCCGATAGTGCTATCGATAGTTCTCCACCTCTATTATGTACCTACATCAATTAAAACAACTTAATATAATATTATTGACAGGCACATTTATTAAAACATGGAAATCTGGACTGGTGACACCTATTCATAAAAATTCTTCTGAAAGCTTAAACAATTCTGCATCAAAACTCATTTGTTCTCATGCAGGCATATTAGGCTGCCATTAATAATATACAATTTCGAACAAGCAAAGACCGTTCACATAAGTTTGACCCCTTTTACACGGTGAAACATTTCACTGAAACTTTCGTTTGTTGGCAAAGCGTGAAATAAAGGGTAAATTTTTTCAGGCAAAGTTTCACATTTAGTGAAACAGGGAAACATTTGCTCATTTTGCTTTGCCTTATTCCGATTGCATGTAAACACAGAGTTGCACAGTGTTTGATGTGAATCATAAAGTTATCGATACAAAATATCGCAAAAGCAAATTTTAGCGCAAATAGTAAATACATTAGTGGTATTCATTTAAAGTTGTAAACTAGTTGCATTTGTTGCATTTATCGCAATATGGCAATGTCGCGAAACAGCTGTTCAGTTTTGTATAGAAATTCATTTGCAATAAAGTGGCATTAATGCCATAGCATTTTGTATTGCAAAGTGGCAATACTTGTTGCATTGCATTACCAGCTGATATCACAATTCAACTTGTCATGGAAGAACTGGAAAACAGCTGATCAATGCAACATGATTGCCAACGGGGTGTTCATTTAATATTTATTGCAATGTTGCCACTTTGCGATTTTTTTAGCAATGCAACTTTAAATGAATACCACTATTGTTGTGGTTTGTAAATTATTAATTATTAGGCTAAATTATTTATTTGTTACTTCTATCAAATCAATTAGATGTTAACAAATAAAACAGTCGATGGCAAAGATGTATGTTTATAAACCATAAATTTAAATCAGAGTTGAATTTCAAAAAAAAACATCATTATAAAACTTCATCGTGTAAATGCGACCAGATTTGCGAAGAAGTTTTAAAACAGAATGAAAAACAACTTCATGAAATAACTTCATCGTGTAAGAGGGGTCTATTGATGCAATTGATTCATCAGAACTAGCAGTAACCGAACCAAGGATCATGGAGGACGTGATGGCTGAGCAACTCTTTTTTGCTCTAACAAAAGACCAAAACGATTAAGGATTAAGCTTAACCCTCGCTTCGACTTCACAGAAATATTGATTGTAAAGAAATTTGTTTAAAAATTCAAATTCACGCTTATGAAGCTTATAACGCTCCCAGTCTAGGGTATTACAGGAGAAAGCATATATTTTAAAATATTTATTTCTAAGGTTTTTTAATTTCTTTTAACCTGCAGTGTACCAAGGTAGTCTCAATCAATATTTAATATAGAGGTTTTAATATTAGTAATATTAGATTGTGCAAAAATAAATTTAAGTTTATTAACCGAGTGCAGAGTAGCTCGAAAATCATGGTGCATATCACAGTGCGTGAGAGGAGCTGGACTAGACATTTACGCCGCCACACCGCGCCGCCGCCGATTTTTGTCATTTCTGAAGCGCCGCCGCCAAATCACAAAAATAACGACGAACCATCGGCGCGCCGACGGCGTCACTTACTTCTTCCCCAAGCTTAAAAAATGTATATGTTAAAATTAATTTTCTAAATAATCGATCGTAAGATTTTATTAAATAATAAAAAGCGTTTTGATAAATTTTTTAATTTTATTAAGTCTGAAAAAATTAAGTACTGTTAATTTGTTTAAAATAGTTTTTTTATTTTGTTTTAATTTTCTGTTTAATAATAAAACGATTTATTGTAATCGAGTCTGTGGAAAACGACTAAACTCATTCAAACTAAAAAAAAATTGTAAATGCTATTCTTTAAATTATTAAGAAAAATTTTGTTTTTCTTAATGCCCACGCCGCCGGCGCACCCGAAAAATTTGAGGATGCGTCTCCTCCGCCGAAAAAAAACCTATGTGCGTAAATCTCTAAGCTGGACACGAGTCAATGTCATTTTTTTTTTTTTTATAGACATAAAAACTATGTCTAGAATTTTGTGCAATTTATTAAACACTTTGTTAATCTGCACCAAGCCCATGCTGAATGAGCTAAGTGAACGTTGCAAGGGACCATAGCAGGTTCATCTCAAGACGGCACCCATCCCAGATTGAAATCCTCCAGAGCGCAAAGGCTTTGAGAATCCTTGAATTCTACATAAATAGAGGCCACATTTGGAATATAAGCTTCATATAATTCAAGTGGGCTATCGGGTGGAATATATGTGAACGATGCACAAATAAATAGCGATTCCAGCGGACCCGAAATAAGGACAACAAGTTGGTCTACAACTGAATCTCCGTTAATAAGATTCACAGAGCAACAGCGCAGATACTGCCGCACAGCAATAATTACACCACCTCCCCTTGCGCACTGTGTACTTACAGCGTCCTTGTCTTTACGAAAGACTTGGAAGAGCTTGGTATCAAAATATTCACTGTCAAAGAAATTAAGGTTGAGCAAAGTCTCAACCAATACTATGACATCAAAATCGCAATCAGAGGTTGCCATACGCATATCTTTTGATCTGGTCCGCATGCCAGCAACATTTTGGAAAAATATTCGTAAAGATTTAGCGCTAGTGTTAGTGATCGCCGGTGCGTTTTGTTTATGCCCACAAGAGTTGAAAAATGCAGGCAATTGCATGGGAATATATATACATATATAGGTATAATGCATTTGAGACATATGTATGTATATATTGATGGTGGTAGCGAGGGAAATATATGGTAATACTGTTGGTCCGCACCCGGTAATAATGTAAACAAATTAAAACTATAAAATGAAATGTTGATAGCATCATAAGCAGCAATATCCAGCGCAGCCGTCATACAAAGCGTAGGCATCGAAGAGAGCGTAGAGATTTGACGATAAGCACAAGTTAACTTACATAAAAAGTTAAGAGATGATAGCCCAGCAGATAAGAGCGGATGCTGACGAACAAAATTTTTTATAACATTTGCGTATCTTAACCGATAATGATGGTTTTTGTAGGTGATAAGGTTGTGAAGTGAACGCTAAGTAAGACGAGCACCAAAAACATATTTGCACATACAGTGACTCACACCTAGTTTGATGCAGTGTCAAATAAAAAGTTTAAGGTGCTATACATTTTAAACTAGAGAAAAAATGAAAAACGTTTAAACGCCAATTTGTTTTATGTTATATCACATTTAAAATAGGAACTTTATTTGTTTTTAAAATATTGCTATGTTTTATATATTAACTAAAAACTTAAAATTTATCTTAAATATAAGTCTCAGCTTAAATGATGTGGCCACAAACCAGTTATATTTTTGCCGAATAAAAGGTAAAATAAGGGTTTTAATACTTAGTATGTAACCCCTTAACCTTAACAACAGCTCTTAACCTATCATTCATCGAAGAGACCAGCTTCCGAGTAGTTTCCGGGCTTATTTTGTTCCATTCCTCCAGCAGAGCATTTTTAAGGTCCTGTTTGCTGGAAATCCGATGATTCCGGATGTTGTTCTCCAGCACAGCCCACAATTTTTCAATTACATTTAAATCTGGAGACTGGGCCGGAGGAATCATGACATGGGGGCAGTTCCACATAAGCCAGGACTGCACTATTCCGGACGTATGTTTGGGGTCGTTGTCCTGGTAGAACCGGAAAACACGTCGGATTCCTAACTTTTCGGCGCTTTGGAGCAAATTTTCTTTAAGAATATTGAGGTACATATTCTTATCCATCGTCGACTCAATAAACGCCAGGTTTCCGACGCCGGCTGCCGACATACATGCCCATACCATCACACTATTAGTCCACAAAATAAAAGGGAAGAGGCTGGAGTTCGCAAAAACCAACTTGGACAAGGATTTGGACTTTTGGAATACTGTAATGTTTGCAGACGAGTCCAAATTCAAAAATTACAGTATTCCAAAAGTCCAAATCCTTGTATGTACGTACGTATGTATGCAACACGGATCGCAGGTTGCGGCAGGATAACAGCCAAACACAAAACTTACTGTGCACATCATGATATATTTCTGTTATCTTCTAACACATGCACGCATGCCTGCAGAAAAAGCTTACGGCTGCTAAGGTGCACTTTGGTTAACACAATCTTTGAAGTAAAATTCTTTGTGTAATTTTTCACCAACCAAGGTCTATCTCTTAGCTGCGCGTTCATGCAGACAGCGGACAGAAGCACATGGCTTTATCGACTCAGCTGTTGATGCTGATCAAGAATTTATATACTTTATGGGGTCGGAAGTCTTCCTACTTTTGCATTTTTTGCACAGAACTATTGCACCCTTTTAAGCCATTTCATGGGTTTAGGGCACAAAAATACAAAAGGTTTGTTGATGATTCTCATTACTTTTTTTTCCATAAAATTTAGCTGTCCCAGAATCTTTTTTCGTGCACCTTAGGGTCGGAAAGGCTTTTTCTTTACCTTCGGTGTCACAGTATAAAAACACTTTCAATATTGCTTATTTTTGAGATATTTATTCAAAAAATTTTACACACCTAACGCATATTCGTATACCACAACATCGTAAGTTTCTTTATTTTATCTTTGTCTAATTTTATTACATTTTAGAAACTGTTTTTAAGCCCAATATATGAAAGCATGTTCGAAGGACAGCAGCTGATGCTTCACATAGTATTATTCTGCTGTGATTAACGTTTATAATTTTACCAGCCTTGTTCTTTTCAATGCAATAGCAACTGTCATAAAATTCAGTAAATGCAGAACAGACTTCAAAGCAAAACTCACAAAGCAAGTGAAGAACTAACAAGTTTGAACATTTTATCAATACGTCATGAAATTTAAGCAGTGTTTTTGCTAGTTTCCATTCTTTTTCGTGATCCAGTTCCAAATTATATTTATTTAATATTGAAGAAACATTGCTAAAATTCTCTCCAGAATTGCGAACAATTGAACAAATACGCGTGTATGTGTATAACAAATACACTGCAGTATTTCCACGATCATCAAGCATTTTATTAAAGGAAAATACATAATCGCTTAAACGGTTGTGACATAAATCTGCATACTTTATGCAACCGTAAGCAACTGCCTCTTGAGCCTCGACTAGTTCTTTATTTGTCAGTATTTGGTCACGGCCTCTTTCCCGTAACTGCTTCAAGGAATATTTCATTCCTTCATCAAGTAAGTCTGACAGTTTAACAGTATCACCCGAACGTGTCTTAAACTTTTTGCCGTCCTCTCCAAGGACCACGCCAAACTGCACGTGATCGACGCGATGCACATTCGGATTTAAAATGCCACAACGCTCTGCGGCTTTGAATATTGCATCGAAGTGGGTGCTTTGACCAGAGTCAACTACATAAATAATCCAAGAAGCAAGATCTTCTTCAATTCGATACCTTATAGCTGCCATATCAGAAGTATCGTAAGTAAAACCACCATCCGACTTTACAATTGTCAATGGTACTCCAGTCATACTATCATCAGGCCACATAATTTCGCGGCCATCGTCTAGTTCCAGCAAACGCTTGTTTCGTAGAAATTCAACTATCGTCAACATGCGTGACTGATAAAATGATTCGCCCCGTTCCATGATTGTAACGTCCAATCGATCATAAATTTTCTGAAATTCTTTTCGCGAAACATCACAAATAAGTTGCCAAGCCTTATTAGATTTTGGATCGCCGCTTTGAAGAGACACAACTCGATTGTATGCACGTTTTTTAAAATTGTCATCATTATCAAATCTGAAAAAAATATGAAAAAAACATGAAAACAGATATTATATATGAAAGGCAAAATATATTCATAAATTTAATAAGGTAATAAAAATAGCGATCTTGTCAGTGTCATTAGCTTTAAGGGCCAAAAAAAAGTCTGCTTGCAAAGGGAGAGTACTGAGCGGCAAGTTTGGGCGCTGCGTTCAAAGATAGTTTGACCCACATCTTGGCAGAAATCGCCAGCTAACTTGCCACCAAATTAGGTGACTCTAGCTCATACCTGTTAAGTTGCCATTACAATTACTAATCAATTAAATTATTTTTGGAAAATAGTCGTAGTGACTATATAGTTCGCTGGTGAAAAATGTATGATTATTTAATGATTACGATTACAAATAATTGAAAATAATGGAAAATTATCATAAATTTGTAAAAATAATTGAAAATAATTGAAAATAATCTCATCTCTTAAAACAATTATTTTCAATTATTTTGATTTTTTTTCATTATTTTCGATTATTTTAGACTATTTAAGACTATTTAATGATAAACAAATAAATTTTAGCAGCACATTTAATAAATTCAATGTTTTTTACATACATGTTTTGTACATTAAATTAAATACAAACATTAAACAAATTGGGCGTTTGCCTTCATTAAAACTAATTTTTCAATAGAAACATCGGACAATGATTGTCGCCTAGGGCCGTTAATAATGCCGGCAAATGAGAAAAGCCGCTCAACAGGAGCCGAAGATGTTAGCGGCGTATTAAAAGCAATAGACGCTTCTTTTAAAATGCCATACTTAGACCATATCTCTTCCGAGCATTGTTGTTATTAAATGTGATGATGAATGCAGTCAAAAACAAAAGCTCCAATACGAAAGCTTTTGCAAAAAGTGTGTGGGTAGCTGCAAATGCTTTGGAAACATTGAGTTTATTAAATGGGCAAATGTTTGTATTTAATTTAATGTACAAAACATGTATGTAAAAAACATTGAATTTATTAAATGTGCTGCTAAAATTTATTTGTTTATCATTAAATAGTCTTAAATAGTCTAAAATAATCGAAAATAATGAAAAAAAAATCAAAATAATTGAAAATAATTGAAAATAATTGAAAATAATCTCATCTCTTAAAACAATTATTTTCAATTATTTTTACAAATTTATGATAATTTTCCATTATTTTTGATTAATTGTAATCGTAATCATTAAATAATTGTACGAATCCGAAAATAATCGCAATTTAATCATTATTTCAACTTTTAAACAAAAATAATCTAACTATTAATGACTACAATTAATAATCATTACTTAACAGGTATACTCTAGCTCATGAACTGTCTAAGATATATAATTTCCTTTTTTGAGAGCAGGGTGGCTGGGAAAGTTGGGGGTGGGTGTGGCATCAGAATTAATGCAGATACCAAATTTGGTCCCTCAAACTTAAAAACTGTGTAAAATTCTGGCATTTTAGTTTTTGCGGCTGGCATCCGAATTTCCGACGCAGATCATTGTGAGATGTCACCAACTATCCTTCAACTTAATTTGGTGCCTTTGGCTCAAACACTCAAAGAGTGCTCAAATATTTAATCAGATCCTTGTGGGATGTCACCAGCTTTTAAATTTCGTGGGGCTGGGGCCGGCAGATTTTTGATAGAGTATCTTACCACCAAATGGATCTAGCTGTTGAAATGTGAGAAATATGTGTTTTTTTATTTGCACATCGGTTTGGATCGTCTATTTTCGAATGTGAATGCAATAATGCGCTAGTGAATGCTTGACTTATCATCAATCTTCAGTATCTTTGGTGTAACTCAACCGATTTCAATGGAAATTTGTTCAGATGATAAATTTGCTGTCTATAGTTTAGGACCAGATTTGAATATTTCAAAATCAAAAAATAATTGCTATCGGTTGCATAAGTATATCGAAAACTAGAAGAATTATCGATAATTTCAAGCAAATTTGTACATCGCGGGGTATACGAGAACTTTAATCTCCAGATTTATAGTCTCTAAGAACGCCGCGTTCGTACAAACAGCGTCTGTACCGTAATGCACAAATTTTCAGACCGTACCGACAAGTGCTATAAAAATTCACACATCGTGGCGATAAGTTGACAACATTCTCTTAAAATATCGCAAAGCAACTGTTTTTTGTTTACTTGCTAAATAAAATAACCGAATTTAAATTTTGAAATAATGATTACCGACAAACGTACGCTTCTTTCGTACTTGAGTACATTGCCTTTCTGTAGGTGGTTATTAAACCAAAAAGACAGGCTGCAAAGCTTAAAAAGCAATGGTAGCATTTTAGTGAACCCATTTCTAATGGGCAGCGCTGAGAATACCAGTACGGCATGAGTTTAAGAATAAAAATTGATTGAGCTGAAGGCCTGGACCCTAGCGCTCGTAAATTTGCTTAGCTTTAGTATTCTTGTGTATTGTAGCTAATTTTAAAAATAAAAATTCATATGTATGTTATTTTAAGTTCAGTTTCGGGGTTATGTTCAGTTGAGCAACACGCATCCGAATAAATCAAGCGGTCAGCATTACATTGTCGCCGCTAATAACCAAAGACAAGTCAAGTCATTATTAGAGATATCAACGTGAAAGTGTAGTATTTATGTACATACAGAGCTCGCAAAAAACACTTTCAGACTGTCCGAAAAAAAAGCTGTTTCATTGGGAGGGACATAATGAAAAGAGGGAGCGATAAAACACACTCAATGCTGTTCTTGATCAATGAGTGGATTGCTCAAGCAAAGACAGTTTTTTCGTTTTCATTTTGCTCGTGTCTTCCAAAGACCGTTTTGGGTGAGCACAAACACCCATCGTGTTTTTTTTCGTATGTATGCGTGTTTCTGCGTCTTATGCATCCGTCTACTACTATACGAGCCCAAACCACTATTAATTCGTGCGCTCTTTTACCCGTATGCAATGTTCAACGGACGATATATTCAATACTGATAATAACATTATCAATACCACTTATAACATTTTGCTCATTTGCAGACACTCATTTTATGAGAAACGACAAATTGTCTCTCTTCAAGTTGTTGCAAAACGGGACACCGCTGCCCAGCGGCCACGTCATCGCAAAAATTCTGTTAATTGCCTAAAAGCTCACCGTCAGTCGGGTTCAAGTACTAGCCTTGAGCTACTACTCCAAGGTTCAAGTCTAGGCTAGGATCTTGGAAAAATATATGCATACTTTTAAGAGTGCTACAAAATCATTAAATACTGTGGTGCACGCTTAAAATAGTCGAATTTGTAAACAAGCAGACCCAATTGCAACAACAACAAGGATGCGTTTACCATTCATCTGTTCTAAAAATAAAACAACTGATAAGCGACTGCACTTTAGCTGCTGTAAAGCAGCAAAGAGATGTGGCAAAAGGTGCCCACAAATACACGCTTAACATTAACCAGAAAAGCTCTGGCAATAGACCCTGGACCTTCCACATCCTGTCATGCTAAACACTTTGCCCTGCTGGCTGAAAAGGAAAATGAAATCACTACCAACCAAACAATGCCGAATCCAACAACAGATGAGGAGACGACATGCAATACACCAACACCTGAAAAAATACACCCAATTTTTGTGGCTAATGTAGTAATATAAACAGATTGATTCAATGCCTAAATAAATGTACTGCACTGAATTCACGTATAAGGCACAACGAGAAGGTCATATTCGCATCATGAGAACGTTGAAAAATACACGGATATAGCCAAAATAATAAAGATAAAAATCGATAAAGTTTATACCATACATTTCAGCTAAAGGCCTGTACGTAGATGCCAGTACAGAGCCCGTACTGTTCATATACAGCGGCCGTACCGTAATAACATTTTCTAGTATGCAGTTGTACTCTTTACGAGCCGTACGATAGTGTTGAACAATGAAAATGTTTAAATGCTATGTTAAAATGCTACGACAGTAAATAGCGTTCAGCAGCTATTTACGGTCGTAAAAAAGTGCAAAATGTCGGGACGCAAGAATCGGAACAAAAATGAAGAAGATGGTGACAAAATTGCTCTTATTGAGGCAATTTACCGTCGGCCAGTTTTGTGGGACCTAACCAGCAAGCTGCATTTACATAATATTTTAATAAAAAGCGCTTGGGTGGAAATTGGCGCCGAACTGGGAAAAGATGGTAAGTAACTTGAACAAATTAACCATCATAATTATAAATTATATTTACATATATGCGTGTTTACATTGCAGTAAATGATTGCAAGATGCCACGGGCGGTGCTAAGCGATAGCCACAGGTACCACCTGAAACAAAGGCGCAAACGGGCAAAGTGTGGGAGTGCTGGCGGCAGTGTGCTTAGTGCTCCAAATATAGGCGAATGGGAGTTTGCCGCACATATGGCTTTTTTGCCTGATATGTCAGAACAGAAGATACAAGTCATATTAAATTTATATTGTTTTAATTTCAAATTATTAAAAATTTATTTATTTTTGACGTGATAACGTCTTATAAATTGATGAACACAGGCTGCATGTTCAAAAAAGTCTTCATCATCGTTACAATCATTATGGTTACCATCATTATGGTTGCCATCATTATTACCATCAAAACGTAACCTGCAATACAACTAAGCATTAATAATGTAAACATAGTTGTGGCGCTGCTGCGTAGACGCTCCGTAATTGCACATTTGATTTTTTACGACCCGAGTTCAACACCGCGTGGCAATTTCTTGAATATTTATTTTTTTTTTTTTTTGTCGTGATAACGTCTTATAAATTGATGAACACAGGCTGCATGTTCAAAAAAGTCTTCATCATCGTTACAATCATTATGGTTACCATCATTATGGTTGCCATCATTATTACCATCAAAACGTAACCTGCAATACAACTAAGCATTAATAATGTAAACATAGTTGTGGCGCTGCTGCGTAGACGCTCCGTAATTGCACATTTGATTTTTTACGACCCAAATTCAACACCGCGTGGCAATTTCTTGATTTATTTTTTTATTTTTTTTTCAACTAGATTATCGACTAGACGATACCCTGAACTTTAGAAATCACGCGAATAGACATTGTGTGTATGCATTCAATTGAATTTAAATGTTCAATAGTTTGTGGGTTACATATTTTTATAAAAAAAATTTGTCAACCGGGCTTGCTGAACAATTTCAAATAGATGATTGTGTTGTTTTTGAGCCAACACATTAATATTTATCAAGCCAAGCCAAGCAAAATCAAAATATTTTCATATTTGTAAACAATTTGAGCTGCGTTACAAAAATAATTGTAGAAAAGTAAATGTGTAGGCAAAAGTCACATTCAATACAATAACATGCATAGCAGATATCAAAGAGGAATAGAGATAGAGCCGTTATGTTTTGTCATTTTTCTTTGTGTTTTGTGTTTTTGCATATACATGGTTCGTCACTGAGTTGCAGTTGCGATCTAACAGCGAGTGGAATAAATAAATAATATATTCACAAAAGTATGGAATCATTTTATCAGTGTTCTCTTATGACGTTGTCACGTGAGACTATTGTCCGTAAACAAACTTTACAGACACTCATCTTTTTATTTCAGAACGATGGGCTCGATCGTGTTGCGATGGGGATGAAGAGGCAAACGCTAGCGTAATGGAACCACAAGTCACGCAGCTTTTGTTAAATTGGCAAGAAGGATACAATGCAAATAAAAATAAATGATATAATAACACATTGGTTGTTTTTAATTTATTGTAATTTATTTTATTGCGGCACTCTCGCCGACTCGTACTGTCGCAGCGTCTCTTCTTTTTTTTACTAGTGCCAATAGTATGGTGTTGGTTGTGCACATTATTGTTAATTATTTTATTTATTTATTAAAATTAACTATAAAGGCGGGTTTACAATGTCAGCATGGCTTAGATGGAAGCTTTAAAAAATTTGAAATTCACGTTTAGTTTAGTTTAATTAACGATTTGCTTTTTTATTTAACAATGATTTTATTGTTATTTATTCGTTTATATGTACTTAATAAATATTAAATAGTGAATTCTATTATCATTTACCTAATTCTATTATCATTTACCTAATAACAATAACCAACAAAACGAGGAAACAGGAAGGAGTGAAGAAAGATGAGCATTCATCAGAAGCAGCATGATCGCAAGGTCGCCAACACAAAGTGCAACGCGGGCAGAACCTATGCCGCAGAGCACCCCGCATGCGTTACAAGCACTTGAGAGCCAGGCTACACCCAGTGCATCACTAATAGATGAACAATCGCCTCCGCGGAGCCAAAGTGAGCTGCCAGCTCACCCCGGCAGGCGCTGATAAGTAAGATGAGAACGCTAGAGGATGAGACGCTGGCACAGTTCAGATCAGTGCTGAGAAAGATGAAACATGCCATGCTAAGGCAGAGAAATATAAGCATGGATGTCAAAGACGGCGCCTCAGAGTTCAGTGAGCTCTTTGACGTGATGCAAAGCTACAGGAAAAGCTGGATTACTGCCGAAAAGGAGAGGTTGGTGGAGGTCAACAAGGCTCAAATGAAGAAACCAGCCGAGGGGCACGAAACTCCGTTGTCGGTACCCAAGAGAGCCGCTACCAGCCCAGCAGCGTAGGACACCAGCAGACAGAAAAAAATAAGAAGGATGACGACGGATTTCAGGTTGTTTCACACCAAAAAGGAAAAGCGAAGAACGTCAAACCGAAGGAGGCCGCAATATCAAGCAACAGGGCAACTGCTCATAGCACGGCGAATCAAAGGACAAGGACACGGCCCAGACCCGACGCCCTGCTAGTTAAGCCTGCGGAAGGCAAGACTTACGTTGACGTACTAAAAGAACTACGGACAAACATGATGACAGAAGAAGCCGACAACGCCATACGCTCGGTTAGGAAAACAATGAAGGGGGATATGTTAGTATCAAAAGGAAGTAAAACTGACATACTATGTAAAACAATAAAAGACACCCTCAAAGAGAATGCGTCAGTACGGGTTATCAAACCGACGATTAAGGTGGAAATCCGCGACTTGGACAGTTTGACAGAGGAGGAAGAAGATACTGCGGCAATTAAAGCGGCGGTAGGCAACGTATGTCAAGAGTTCCAAGTACATCTGACGAAGGTCAATAGTTCAGAGCAAAAACGCGCCTGCATCACCATGGCAACGGAAGACGCATTAAAAAAGATGGGTGTCTGTAAAGTTTGTTTACGGACGATAGTCTCACGTGACAACGTCATAAGAGAACACTGATAAAATGATTTCATACTTTTGTGAATATATTATTTATTTTTTCCACTCGCTGGTAGATCGCAACTGCAACTCAGTGGCGAACCATGTATATGCAAAAACACAAAACACAAAGAAAAATGACAAAACATAACGGCTCTATCTCTATTCCTCTTTGATATCTGCTATGCATGTTATTGTATTGAATGTGACTTTTGCCTACACATTTACTTTTCTACAATTATTTTTGTAACGCAGCTCAAATTGTTTACAAATATGAAAATATTTTGATTTTGCTTGGCTTGGCTTGATAAATATTAATGTGTTGGCTCAAAAACAACACAATCATCTATTTGAAATTGTTCTGCAAGCCCGGTTGACAAATTTTTTTTATAAAAATATGTAACCCACAAACTATTGAACATTTAAATTCAATTGAATGCATACACACAATGTCTATTCGCGTGATTTCTAAAGTTCAGGGTATCGTCTAGTCGATAATCTAGTTGAAAAAAATAAAAAATTAAATATTCAAGAAATTGCCACGCGGTGTTGAACTCGGGTCGTAAAAAATCAAATGTGCAATTACGGAGCGTCTACGCAGCAGCGCCACAACTATGTTTACATTATTAATGCTTAGTTGTATTGCAGGTTACGTTTTGATGGTTATAATGATGGTAACCATAATGGTTGTAACGATGATGAAGACTTTTTTGAACATGCAGCCTGTGCTCATCAATTTATAAGACGTTATCACGACAAAAAAATAAAAAAAAAAATATTCAAGAAATTGCCACGCGGTGTTGAACTCGGGTCGTAAAAAATCAATTGTGCAATTACGGAGCGTCTCCGCAGCAGCGCCACAACTATGTTTACATTATGTATGCGTTAATGCTTAGTTGTATTGCAGGTTACGTTTTGATGGTAATAATAATGGTAACCATAATGATGGTAACCATAATTATTGTAACGATGATGAAGACTTTTTGAACATGCAGCCTGTGTTCATCAATTTATAAGACGTTATCACGTCAAAATATTAAAGGATCAAAGAATCAAAATAGGGTGGACAAGATGCCGAATTAAGCCATGCCCTGACATCAAACGATGCTTCAAATGCCTAGGCGTGGGATACCTACAGAAGGACTGTAGTGGACCAGACCGGAGAGATGTCTGCATGAGATGCTCAGAAAGTGGACATAAAATGAAGGGCTGCACGAAAGCGCCAAAGTATTGTTTATGCACACAAGGCCACAAAGTGACGAACCACCTACCAGGAACGACTCACTGCAACGCCAGACCCGGAAAGGCCAAAAAGTGATAGTTTTGCAAGCAAACACAGAAGCCGAACAGCAGATGCACTGCTATCCTCGAACAGCAAGCCGATTTGGTTATAGTCAGTGAGCAGTACAGGAATAAATCAAATGGATGCTGGCTGGAAGATGAATCGAAGACGGCCGCAATATGGCTCCCCGGCACAAGCAAGGCCGTTGTTCACAGCACAACGAAAGGAAGATGTTTTGTTCATGCACGTATTGATAAATACAACATGAGTTGCTATCTAACGCCAAGCGATGACATGAACACCTTAGTTGAGAAAATAAATGACATCGAGGACGCGGCGTCGCACATTAATGGAAACCTTATCATAGCGGGTGATTTTAACTCAAGAGCAGAAGAGTGGGGCATGCCCTCGTCAAACTCTAGGGGCCGTAAAGTGATAGATATGGCAGCAAGACTGGGACTGGTGGTCGCGAACGTCGGTTCAGCACCTTCATTCAGACGACCAGGAACCATTGGTACAATCCCGGATATCACGCTTGTTTCAGAAGGACTAGCAAGACAAATCACAGATTGGAAGCTCCTAGATACCTACAATGGATGCGATCATGAGTACATCTCCTTCCTACTTAAAGAAAGTCGAACACTTGACGTCAATAAAATGATTGGGAGACGCAGATGGAATGTCAATCGGCTCAATAAGACGATCTTAATTAACGAAATAGATAGGCGAGCAAGGGTAGCACGCGAGGTAGACACTGTCGAAAAAACCATGTCGATAATTAGAAAAGCCTGCGATGCCGCAATGCCTAGAACAGGTAACCCACACAGAGCGGGAAAAGAGGTCTATTGGTGGACGGATGAAATAAAAGGACTTAGGGAGACTTGCATTAAAAATAGACGCATACTCACCAGGGCAAGACGAAGAGGAAATTTCGCACTACAGGAAGAACAGTAGAAGATATCTAAGAAAGACCTTAATATTGCCATACGCAAGAGTAAGATAGAAAAATGGAAAGCACTATGCGACGACGTGAACATCGACCCATGGGGGCTGGGATACAAAATCGTGATGAAAAAGCTACGGAACAAGAGCGCTACGCCAGATATTGAGGAAGGACAGATGGACAACATAGTCAACACACTGTTTCCCACGCATGTTGCAAGACCCGTTAGGACAACACGACGGACGATGGAAGCGCAAATCGAGCTTTTCACCAACGAGGAACTGGCTAAGGCAGCAAAAAGCTTAAAGAACAAGAAAGCCCCAGGAACCGATAACATCCCCTCGGAAGTTCTGAAAGTAATCGCAGAAAGTCGGCAAAATATACTACTCGACATGTACAACGCGTGTTTATTAAATGGGAGTTTTCACGATACCTGGAAAGTACAGAGACTAGTACTGATAGGAAAAGGAAAAGGAGACCCTACGACTCCATCCGCATACCGCCCTCTCTGCATGTTAGATACAGCAGGGAAACTCTTAGAAAAGCTGATTAAGCCCCGATTAGCAGCGGCAGTAGAACGAGCTGGAGGCCTCTCTCCTCGGCAATACGGCTTTAGACCAGGCAGGTCTACAGTAGGAGCTATCCAAGAGGTGGTTCATGAGGCGCTCAAGACACAACGAGGAAAACACTACTCGAGACCCATAGTCCTTCTAGCCACGTTGGATGTGAAAAACGCGTTCAACAGCGTCAGATGGACAGACATGATGGCAGCACTTGGGAGACGATCTCACATCCCGGAATACCTGACGCGCATTATGTATAGCTACCTCAGCAACAGGAAATTAATATACCAGACTAGCTCAGGCGAAAAGCGTATAAACATTAACTCAGGAGCTGCACAAGGTTCCATTCTGGGGCCGGATACATGGATGGAACATTAGCTATGATGAAATCCTCCGCATAGAAATGCCTGATGACACTTTTCTAGTGGGGTACGCAGACGACATTGTAGCCGTGATCACGGCACGAAACACAGAAAACGCACAGAGACAACTCACTCAGGTGATGATACGAGTCAAGGACTGGCTGGACACACACGGATTGCAACTCGCGACGGAAAAAACAGAGCTCATTCTAGCCACCGGTAGACAAATCCCGGTAGAAGTGGACATGAAAGCAAACGACAGTAATATAAGGACACAAAGAGTAATCAAATATCTGGGCGTTAAATTAGACACAAAATTGACATTCGGGGCACATCTTCAGTGCAACCTCAGCAGGCTTATGGCAAATGTCAGCGGACCAACCCAAACAAGAAGAAAACTCTTAATGGAGATAAAGAACTCTATTCTGCTATATGGATGCGAAGTCTGGGCAGACACTTTAAGAACCAAATGTAGTCTGAAGCCACTACTTGCAATGCAGAGGACGAGCGCACTGAGGATAACTAGTGCATACAGAACGGTTTCCGGCGCTGCAGCACTAGTCATAGCAAGCTTGATACCGATAGATCTCTTAGCTAAGGAACGAAAGACAATCTACGAGCCACGACAACTAGGTCAATATTGTACGCAAACCACAAACACATGTAGACAGACAACATTAGCACTATGGCAAGAAAGATGGGCAGGCGAGAGTACAGGCAGATTTACAGCCAGACCCATACCTAACTTTCAGGTATGGGCCCTGCGGCAGCATGGGGAAGTAGACTACTACATCACCCAAATGTTAACAGGCCACGGATATTTCAGTGCCTTTCTACACAGGATAGGGAAAAGCGCGGAGGCTAGCTGCGTATATGGTGACGCCGAGACCGACAATGTGGAGCACACAATCTTTTACTGTGCGCGCTTCACATTGGAACGAAGACGACTCACGCAAGCGATCGGTCAAATAACACCGGAGAACCTGGTGTCAAAGATGACCAGCAGAGATGACGACTGGAAGAAAGTGGCGACATTCATAATCGAAATACTATGAAGCAAGAAAAAATACCTAGATGAGAGGTCGGAATAGGGTTTCTAGACGCAGATTATAGCTGAGCGTTCACGCTTCTATAAGAAGGCGCTTGGCGCATAAAGGCCCCACTTCGAAGTATTGCGAAAGCGTTTCCGAAGTGGAGAAAGGCCCAACGGGGAGGGGTTGTTAGTGGGTATTCTACTCTGTAGCGAGCCCCACACTCCCTAACTAAGACGTTAGTAGGAAGTGCGTAAATGCATTTTCCCCTCCCAACCTAAAAAAAAGTAAGTGAGTAAAATAGAGGTGAAAACTAAGGAGCTTTCAAACACATGTTACTAATTTCGATAATACGCCATCTATTGACAATTTTTAAAACTAAATTATCGAATAGCTTTTCTTCAATGCAATTTATGAAACAAGTGAAACCAGTTTGAGATTGAAAGTGCGTGAGACGAACTTATGTGAAAAATATGTGTGTCAGACAGGAACAAACATTTTGCAATCTCAAGCTGACATTGTACAAATACATTATGTAATAGTAATATTCTAATTAATTTTATTAGTCCGAGCGCTAGCGTCGAGGCCTTAAGCTCTTATTGTTAATAAATTTTGTTCACAATAATTTGCCTTTAATTTAATTGATTTGCCCAAATGTAAACAAACAAAACACAGTTGCATTTCCGACTTATTTACATAAAGTAATTAGCCTACCGACACAATATGTGAATTTTTCATTACAGTTTTTCGTAACAGTCGTAAAGCTCATGTATTACGGTACGGGCGCTGTACGGAGCATCTGCGTTTAAGCAGGAAAGGTCATTTAGGGTTGTAGCCATAAACATTGATCACTCTACGCAGACAGAAACTATAAAAGAAGCCGTCGAATTTCAAGGTCATGTAGTTAGAGGAATTCACAACATTAAAGTCCGCATTACCAAGGAGCCACTTCCAATGTTTTTCGTAGATTTAGAACCACATAAGAAGAACTTTGAGATCTACAACATAAGATATATGAATAATGCCATAGTAACAATTGAACAAACAAACAAAGTGAGTGACATGGTGCAATATTACCGATGCCAAGAATTCAGGCACTCCGTATCATCTATCTATATATACATGAAGTCTGTCCGTTTATGAGTTAGGAACTTAATAATATAATCTTAAGGCCCTAACGCAGATGCCTGCACAGCGCCCGTACCGTATAAACTTCATTTAAAAAAAGTGGTCTCGTACAGCGCCCGTACCGTAATAACATAGCCCCGTATGCAGTTCTGTTAGTTACGGCCGTAAAGTGCTAAACGATGAAAATGTTAAATAACAGCTTGGCGGTTGTTAGTAACAACCGTAACAACTTGTTACGGTAGGAATGAATGTTGAGCACTTCAACAACATGCCGGACAAGAGCCGGCTTATACCTTTTTTCGGAAAATATTACCCAAATTTACCTAATCCAGGCTCCAATAGAGCCATACTTATTGTTTTGGCAGTCAATGCTGCGCAACAAGAAATTAATAAAAGTATATATATAAATTCATACGACAAAATTTAGAAAACATATGTATTTATATTGTACAGCTCAAGTCGACCCCTACTGCCCGGGTATAGATATGTAAGGTGAATTGGCTTCGAGTCTTTTGAGTGGTTTCGGTAATGTTTAGCATAAGCTTTGGCTATTTCAGTTCTGTCCATCAAATATGGGTTGACTTAAATGCTACCATTGTTTTTTGCATTTGCAGCCTGCCTTTTTTGATGTGTTAACATTTATAGGCGCGGGTAGCAAAAACCAAGCGGTTCAATGCATGCAAACCTCACACCGCGTTAGCATCACAGCCTTATCAGCGTCGCAGCGTTAGCATAGCAAATAGTATGTGTTTGTTGTAAAAACATTTTCTCTGCTCAAAATAAGTATGATGGTATTGGTGCTTGGTGCAGCAGCAGAGAAGCCCCAGCCCGGGACGGTCGAGCCATGCAGCTGTTAAGCAACAAGAATGATGAGTGTTGAATACCCTAATAAATTATAAGTGCTATTGTGGACATGTACTTCAATAATATATTTGCTATAAATGCATACTTTGATTAGTATAAGTTGGCGCTTAGCAAACAATTGAGAAATTACTAAAATAGTTTAATAATATTAATTGATTAATTGATAAATATAGCAAATAAGCTAGTTAGGGTATGCAGCAATCATCATTCGACCAAGGCAATTCTGTTTTTCTTCTTCGTGAATGCACACACTTACAGACAAACATAGCGGACTTCTATAATAAGAAAATTAACTGACGAATGATGAGTGTAAGATTCTCTTATATTATAAAAATGCTACTTTGAATATAATATATATGCAATAATTGCATACTTAATAAGCATAAGTTGGCTGCATTTAATGCTCTGCATAATTCTTTTATATAGCTTCAGACAAATATCAAAAATAGCAAGGTAGCGACTGAATCTCCGAAGCGTAAAAAGACTTCGGGCCCTAATCCGGCTACTATTCCACCTATTATGCCCACAAAGCCCCTTCTGGTACCCACCATTATTCTTCCTACGGCTAGCCCATTAATGTTATTTAATTCGCCGGCTAGACCTATTACTAATAACCTTTCTTCTGATCCTTTGCACGAAATCGGTTCAACTGACTGTGCGCCTATTGATCCCAATGCAGGTACAACTGGGGCTCACAAGCCTCTTGTTGTTGTGCCTCTTAATAAATTTATTTTCGTGTCTAGGCTAGCATCCGATACGTCATCGGATGATGTAAGTGCCTACATTAAAGGTAAAATTGATTCTCCACGTATTTTTGTGAAAAATTTAAATTTAAAAAGAGCCGAACTGAACCTGAACTTTTCTCAACCATTTGCTCTGAAAAGTTTTGGCCGCTTCAGCTCGTTGTGAAAAAGTATGTAAATAGGCGAAGTAATAATAATAATGGTGTTAGGATCAGTAGCGCACCGTCTGTTGGCCTCCCTGTTGCCTCCACCTCGGCGGCAAAAAACTAACAAACGTAATTAGTTTGGCCTATCAAAACGTTAGAGGCCTTAACTCTAAACTTTCTAAATTATACTTATAGTTTATCATTTGATTCACAAATAATTGCTTTTACTGAAACCTGGTTGAAACCGTCTGATTATTCCGTTTTTCCTTCTAAATACAACTTGTACAGATGCGATCGTACATCCCGCAAGGGGGGCGGTGTTCTCATTGCTGTTCACGTGTTCAATTAATTTGAAATAATTTTATCGACTTGTTGCCCTTCTTGAACATTATATTTTTTTATTTTTTTTTGTGCCGGGCCGGGCATCTTTTTTTGACAACTGACGTTGTGTACACCGATTTTAGTAAGTGATTCTGTTAGTCATTCTCTGTTGCATCAAAAATTAAATATTATTGGATTTCCATCAAAACTCTTATTGTGGCTTTCGGAGTACTTGTGTGGTCGTACACAAAAAGTTGTTTTTAAATCGTTTGTCTCTTAAGGCCTGTACGCAGATGCTCCGTACAGCGCCCGTACAGTAATACATGAGTTTAACGACTGTAACGACAAGTGTTGAAAAATTCAAATATTGTGGCGGTAGGTTGATTACTTTATGTAAATAAATCGGAAATGCAACTGTGTTTTGTTGTTTGCTTACATTTGGGCAAATCAATTGAATTAAAGAAAAATGGATTGTGAACAACAAAATTTATTAGCAATCATGTGCACAACCAACACCATACTGTTGGGATTTATAAAAAAAAAGGGACGCTTCTTATTAAAATGTAGCTTGCTGGTTAAGTCCCACAAGACTGGCCGACGCTCAATTGCCTCCATAAGCGCAATTTGTCCCCATCATCTTCAAAATTTTTGTACCGCGACTTGCGTTCCGACATTTTGCAATTTAGTAAAAAAGCTGCTGAACGCTAATTACTGTCGTAACATTTAAACATAACATTTTAACAGTTTCATTGTTCAACATTATCGTACGGCTCGTAAAGAGTACAACTGCAGACTGGAAAATGTTATTACGGTACGGCCGCTGTACGAGACCATTTTTTTTATATGAAGTTTTAACAGTACGGGCGCTGTACGGGCATCTGCGTACAGGCCTTAAACCTATTTATGTTACCTCTGGTGTTCCCCAGGGTAGTCACCTTGGTCCTTTGCTATTTAATTTGTTTATTAACGATCTCCCAGCTGTTATTTCTAACTCTTATGTATATATGTTTGCTGATGATGTAAAACTATGTTTAACCTACAATGATGCTTCTCTTTGTAACTTGCTACAGTCGGATTTGGGTGCATTGTCGGCCTGGTGTCGTTTTAATTTACTCAATTTAAATTGTTCTAAATGTAAAGTCATGTCTTTTTGTAGAAGTACCCCTCATACTGCTCACTACTTGCTTGATGCTTCACCACTTGACCGCGTGTTTGAAATTAAAGATTTAGGCATTATTCTTGATCCTAAATTAAAGTTTGACTCTCATATCTCGTCCATGGTCAATAAGGCCATTAATGTCATTGGCTTCATCAAGCGGTGGTCGAAAGAGTTTAACGATCCCTACACCACTAAAACAATTTATATATCCCTAGTGCGTCCCATCCTGGAGTATGGATCTTGTGTGTGGTCCCCACAATACTCGATTCACCAGGATAGAATCGAATCTGTTCAGAAATTTCTTCTATTAGCCCTTAAATGTTTTAACTGGGTTCCGGGAGTAGAGTTGCCCCCGTATTCAAGTAGACTCCTTTTGATTAATCTTCCCTCCCTGTTAAACCGTAGAACTATGCATGGAGTTTTATTTATTACTAACATACTTAATGGTTAAATCGACTCATCAGTTCTTTTGAGTCGAATTAAATTAAATGTCCCAATTAGAGCTTCACGTAACTTTTAACCCCTTAGCCTTGATCGTTGCTCGAGCAACTATTTAATTCATGAACCATTTCGTGTTATATGTTCTGACTATAACAATCTTTATTCCCTTGAGGCCTCAATGTCAGTACTTAAAAGATCGATCCTATTTGCTTTATCTAATCGTAACCACTAATTACTAATCTAACGCTGGTCTGACTGGGTTTTTCCTAATCCATGCAACAAATGTTGGACTACTAAATTTTTTATTGAATTTCCCAGAGCCTTAACAATAACTTTTTAACTATTTTTTTTACCAAACTTTATTTTCAGATTTTTATATAATTCTATATTAATTAATTAATTATTATAACTATTTTTTTTAATTTAAATTTAAATTAATTTTCATTTCATTTAATGTCAGCTGCTCTTTGCTGACAATAAATAAATAAATAAGTAAATACAAGTGATTAATAATGTGTTTTGAACCAAATTCTTTGCTACAGCAATTTTGCGCACAAATTCTGAAAGTGTATTCAGTAGTGCACTTGTCAAAGACCCAGAAAATGAAAAATATTTAAAAAAAAAAGATGGGTGTCTGTAAAGTTTGTTTACGGACGATAGTCTCACGTGACAACGTTAGAAGAGAACACTGATAAAATGATTTCATACTTTTGTGAATATATTATTTATTTTTTGCAAATATTATTATTTGCAAAACCATTCAAATTAAATTTTTGTTTTGCTTTTGATCGCCACCAGCAGAACAACAAAGCGCGCACATGCATACGCATAAATACGCACAGACACACACAAACACTTACAAACCAACATAGCAAACTTCTTTAATAAGTGAATGATGAGTGTGTGATACCCTACCTAGTTTATTTGCTATATTAATTGATTAATTAATTAATATTATTAAACTATTTTTAGTAATTTCTCAATTGTTTGCTAAGCGCCAACTTATGCTTATTAAGTATGCAATTATTGCATATATATAATATCCACAGTAGCACTTATATAATATTAGGGTTCATAACATTCATCATTCGTCATTTCATTTTCTTATTATAGAAGTCCACTATGTTTGTCTGTAAGTGTGTGTGTGTGTTGTGTCTGTGCATTCACGAAGAAGCAAAACAGAATTGCCTTGGACGAATGATGATTGCTGCATACCCTAACTAGCTTATTTGCTATATTTATAAATTAATCAATTAATATTATTAAACTATTTTAGTAATTTCTCAATTGTTTGCTAAGCGCCAACTTATACTAATCAAATTATGCATTTATAGCAAATGTATTATTGAAGTACATGTCCACAATAACACTTATAATTTATTAGGGTATTCAACACTCGTCATTCTTGTTGCTTAACAGCTGCATGGCTCGACCGTCCCGTGCTGGGTAACCATAATGATGGTAATAATGATGGTAAACATAATGATGGTAACCATAATGATAGCAACGATGATGAGTGAAACGCTGATGAGTGCAACGATGATGAGTGTAACGATGTTGAGTGTAACGATGATGAAGACTTTTTTGAACATGCAGCCTGTGCTCATCAATTTATAAGACGTTATCACGTCAAAAAAAAAAAAAATCTCGAAAAGCCGGCCCTGCAAGAATTGAAACAAATGCATATGCATACAAATGCTAAAAAAAATTTCTTTCTTGGTTGCCACTTTAATATCTTGCTCACTTATTGCTTACTGCTTTTGTTATTCTCTATACCATTAGAAAGGTTTTTGAAACGACTGCCTGAGAGAAGGCTTTTCTTACCAATAGCACACTCTTTTGATTACATATATACTCTTTCGCAGAGCGTACTCTATGAAGCAGAGTGCTTGAAAACTTAAATTTGGCTGGCTCTGTTGAATCTAAGCCACGTGCTGCTAGGCCACCAAAGCTAACTAATCGCGAGAAGAGAGACGTTTTAAAAGCAATGCGACTCAACAACGGCATAGCAGATTTTAAAATCGCTCCGGGTATCAGGAAAAAGTTGAATAAAGAGCTTCACGAGGACACGATGCGAAAAATTTTTTAAAGAGGCCAACTGAGTGGAGCTAATGAGTTTCCCCAAAATATACAATCAATTGCCTCCAGATTTCTGGAATAACGTAATTTTTAACGTCCTTTGATGGCAAAAATTACTTTCCTCTCAAAAAATCTGGAGGCATTTGAGGCATTTCTACAAATTGTTTATAATTAATGTGTTTAAAAAAAAATTTTGACCCATATCATAATAACAAGTAATTTTTGCATTGATTTTCAGCCTAGTGTAGAAAAAGTTGCTCTTTATAACTACATATAAGTAAGGAAGAAGCCCAAATGGTGGACACTGTCTTTAAGTCGGACACCCCCTCTATTTTGGCGAGTTTTGATGCTAGCGCGGTCTAATTTCTGTGATTGATAGCTCTTAATGCCAGTTTGCTTTATATGTAGTCTATAGGTGTTTATACTTAGTTTTGGATGCTCCAGAGACAAACATTAAAATACCGATATTTCGAAGTAAGCTTTGTATCTTTTCAACGCGTTTGTAATTGTATTATTTCAAGTTTCAGCAAAGGGAAATAAATTTTATCTTATTCATTTTTTCATGCCCTTTCATAATTTGCAATCCAACATTTTATTCTCATTCTGTTCAATATTTTGGGTTTTACATTAATAAATGTGAAATTATGTTTCTGCGTGTTCTGGTCGCTTTCGATGTGCCACGACTAATTGTAACCGATATTTTCATTCAATTGTGTCATCTTCATATTTCAAAATGAGCCCGCTTAGAAAATACATGCATTCGCAACAAAATTTGTTGGCCGCGATTAAATTGGTTTTATTTGAAAAAGAACCAAAAATATAAGATGGTTTTGGTGGAAAAAAAAAACTAAAAAAAGAAACTACTCCGATTTTTATAAATCTCACGCCATTTTAATTAGGCGATAAATAAAATAAAATAAATATAATAAAATTTAATAAATTAATATATTCGTTTGTTTATGATTGTTTAATGGCATAAAATACAAAAACTTATGTAACAATGATTTATTTTTTATATTTTTTATTTTATTTTATTGGGTGGTTTTCACAAGATAAAAGGGGGTGTCCACCATAGGGGCACTTTTTTTGAAAATCTTGATTTTGACTTTTTTCATTAAATGTTATATATCTCTCAGAACATGAATGGAATGTGTATAATGCTTTACACTGATCCGCGCAATTAAACTAGCTTTCGATACCAACAGCTAAGCTTTACGTTGATTTCTGACAGTTTAATGCCACAAAAACCTTAGGGGTGTCCACCATTAGGGCTTCTCCCTTACATATGTATATTATGCAGAACATCCCAACAGTACTAAGCTATTACTCTCAAGCTCTAAAATAAAAAATAATCGCACAAAATGCCAATGACATAAACTTACCGCTTTTTTGATTCTTTGTAAAAATCCTGTAGATCGCCAATTGGTGGACTCTCATTTAAAAAATTTGGATAGCAATCTTCCAAATGTGCTATTAGCATACCAAATTGCGTGCCCCAATCACCTATGTGATTGATTCGAATAACCTCATGCTGGAGAAATTCAAGGAGGCGGCAAATTGATTCGCCAATTATAGTAGAACGTAAATGGCCGACGTGCATTTGTTTTGCTATGTTAGGTGAAGAAAAATCGACTAAGACGCGTTTTCTGGGGACCCTTGGTGGTTTAACGCCATTGCGCAGCAAGTTCATAATAGAATTCACCGCACATTCCCTGCAGAAAATAAAATACAGATATTGCAAAGAACATACAAATAACTTCAGATATTTACTTGGTTAGAAAAACATTTACAAAACCAGCTCCTGCTGCTTCTATCTTTTTTATAATTGGGGAAGTCGGACAACAACGTATAATCTCCGAAGCAATCTCATGTGGTTTTTTAATAATGCCAGATGCTTTCATTTTCTTAGCTAATCCCATTGCATTGTTGCACTGGTAATCGCCAAACTTTTCCGACCCGTTTACAGCCGCAACAATCACTGGAACACTACCAAAGGCAGGATACGCAGTGGCAATGGCTTGAGTAAAAAGTTGTTCCAACTGTTCCATTATAGAGAGAGCATCGTCGAAATGCATTTCAGGAATGCTTTTCTTTTCCTCAAATATTGACTAGAACAAAAAATAACTTGCAGCATGCTGGTATGTCTCGACATGTGTGTTTATCATTACTTTCCAATACTTACTTGCTTCATAATAGCTAAGCGTTGTTTGAGTTTTGTATTTTCAATTTGCAGTTTAATCAGATCATAATTTTGTTCTTTAAACGATAATGCATGTTTCCTTTCAGAATTGTAAATTTCATCAGTTAGATTCGATGCTACGCGTTCCTGTAGAGGGTTGGAAAATTTAACTGCACACATTGACCAAAACTAAGAATGGTTCCAATACATACCAAGTTGGTAAGCTTGTTCAATTCAGTTATCCATTTAGCAGACATACTTCCAGTCAAAATTTAAGAAATCTAACAATTTATGAGAAAATATAGATTTGCCACGTGTTAGAGATGTAAAAAAAAACATCGGTAAATTTAAATTTTATCGATGTTTGAAACTTGGACGCTTGCTGGTTTCTTTTACATACGTTAGGTCGCATTGCAAGAACGATAAGACTCAGATTGCGCAGAAACTGGTTTACGTTCTGCGCAGATGACGCATTGCTTAATGTGGTTTTCTCACTAGCACTTTACATCAGCATTTACAGCAATTATCGATAACAAGACGAAGAGGTGTCCTCATGCACTACATATCCGTCTGCATCTTGTTTGACAGCTTACAATTACACAGGTCTACCAAAAAAATTTTTTTTTTGGTGCCGCTAATTTAATGCTATAATTTGGTTAATTAGCCCACAAGATGTCGTGCGAAGCGGTCAAAATCTTGAAACTACGTTCAAGTTTGTATCGGTCGATAATTACCTAAAAAACGTATTTTTTCATACTTAATGTCATTATTATTGATTAATTTTTTTTAAAATTAATAATATCGATATTGTAGTATTAATAGAGTAACATAATTAACCTTAAGCAATTAAACATAAGCCCACAGCGCCAATGCTTTAAGCTTTCAAGCATAAACATCAACACGTGTTAAACTAATTAAATACTTTTTAATTTATGTACCCTTGCGAAATCTCGAAAACTGTACGTAGCATTAAAAAAGTATGTATCAAGTTTTTATCAGGGTACCGAATGTACTTGAAATCAGTTTTACTTTTATCGGCACCAAAATCATTGTAAACCTGTGTTATCAATTCAGCCAATGAGAATTCAATATGGAACCAATTTTATTATCTATTTGGAGAACGACCGTAAAGTGGAGGCGCTATTAATGTTAAATTAATGTGGATCGTCGAGCTCATCATTAAATCATAGTCAATATAGCCCATATTGCAAAATTATGCATTTAATTTTTTGATATGCTATGCTTAGTTATTGGATGGTTTCCTCTGTACTGATAGATTTTTATATGGAAGTCATTTCCAATTTGGCAAACGAATTATTTGTTTTATTATTATTGAATTATTTAGTTTAATAAAATAAATTTAAATTTAAACGTTGGTGTAAAGGTGTCACCATGCCGATAAAAGAAATTATCGAGCATAACAGAAATTTTTTTCGAGTATCGAGTACTGTTAACACCAGATGTACTCACATCTTGGCTAGACCCCAGCATCTGCCATATCTAGGACCCATACAATTTGTATGGGAGATGTTCAACATCTTGGCTCAAGATGCGAAGATGCAAGATGTAGCCTTAATGAGGACAGGGCATAAGCAATTGACATAGGACAGAGAACAAAGCAAGTGAACTGATGCTTATCATATGTCGAAAGTATTTGAAAAATATTTATATGCGTCAAAATTATTTTCACAAAACTTATTTTATTTAATTCATATTTATTATTGACAAAACAAACTAATGACTAATAACTTAACGAATATCTAGTATTAAAATATAGCACAAAGCGCCCACGCTTTTTTCACAATAATTGAATTTTTCGAATATTATTGTTTTAAACTTATTTTAAAAATTATTTTTTTAAATTTTAAGATTAAAGTTTTCAAAAAGCGTACTCTTTATTTTTTAAAACTATATTTATTTATTCATATAATTAATGAACATTATTTTGTTAGTGGCTGAAGTTAAGTCAAGCATTCAGCTGTGTATTCCATGCTGTCTCTGAATGCGCGTGCAAATAATAACAACACGAAAGGTTTAATTCTTTTATTATGGCCAGACTTGACCGTTTCTGGGTTCGTATAAAACTAAAGGGCTATTTACCCTCGACTTAACTTACCTTATCTTATATTATGAGTCAGCTGATTCTATCGATCTTCGATTTATCGATCTTAAACCAACATCTCTTCTGCTTGCAAACATATGTATAAAGTATAAACATATGTTCGGTAAGTTGCATTCAATAAAATTAAAGTGCATTAATATATGAAGTAGAGTTGGTTATTTTAGTTTAATTTGCTGAATAAGTTCAATCGTTAATTTTTCAGCTGTGAACTAATAGCCTATTTCTATTGCTCAGTTACTGTTAAATTTAACAGTCAGTTACGAGGGCTGTTTCCATTGCTCTATAACTGAACCTCAGTTAATGAATCAGCTGTTCGGTTTGTTTTGTTTTGGTTTGTAATAGCTAAAATTACGAATTAATCATGGAGCGAAATTCATTATTGCAAATTTGTAGTGCATTATTGTCAGTTTTATTGACATACATGCAATTTCTACAAGCTGTTTTGCTTGTGACAAAGGAGCAATGTCATTTTATAAAAACAACATCCGCGAACATTGCAAATAGCAGAAAACGGAAGCGTCCATCTGAGTGGTCATTTGTTAGTAAAAATTAAATTGCAAGCATATTTGAAAATAGTATAATATCTCTTTATTTATGTTGAAAATAGCCAAGGCATGGAAAGTTTTGGGAGCTGGATATGCCACAAAATAGTGATGCCTTTTTCAAGGAGAATTTCCGGATGGAGCGAGCAACTTTTGATATCCTTGTGGAGCGCTTGCAAGTAATGGCAAGAAGAGATACCCCTTTCCGACAAGCAGTTACTTTGGAGAAGCGAATTGCTATCGCTGTGTATACAATGGGCTCATCAGCTGAGTACCGTACAGTGGGCAGACTGTTTGGTGTCTCAGCTCCCACTGTATGCAAAATATTTCTGGAGTTCTGCATCCCCGCCTCCTTCAATTTTTCCGCCATTTTCGCATATATATGGGAGTTCCTTTGCAAACCCAAAAACTCCAAAAACAAGTTCTCCATACCCTCCTCCCAAATAACATATTTCTTACGCGCATCCATCTAAAAAAGAAGTATATAAATTATTTTGAAAATATAATGTATAATGTTCACTCAGCGATGTTTTATCGAACAAGTGTTCAAATGAACTGGTTTCTCTTCAGTTATGCTTCAGTTAATATTTACGGTCAGTTTTACTTCAGTTAATTCCTTATGGGAGAACACATGCAAACTGAACCTCAGTTACTGTTAAATGAATAACTGCGCAGTGGAAATAGGCTATAAGTCAGTCATTCTATTCATTTGTTCAGTTGTTCTGAACGATGAACGATAGAATATGAACGGTTCATTTTTGCCAACATCGATGTTTCGATCTTTTGAATGTCCCGACATCGATACTATCGATACTTTTACTCAAATTTTTGAGGTCACAAAAAATTAGAAAACTTAGTTTATTTTAAAACAAAAAATCATATATAACACTTATGCTAAAAAGTAAATTAATTATTGAACAAAAAAATCATAAATTTCATCATTTACACTTATTGCTAAAAAAAAATGCAATAATTTTTAAACTAAAAAATCATAAATTTCGTTTTTTACACTTATTGCTATAAACGTAGTTAATTTTTGAACTTGCCACAGGCAATGAAAACATTCCCAATTGAGTTGCTCAGCCGGCTATCAATCAGGGCGGTACTTAGCTCCGTGGATGCGACGCGTATGAAGTTGTACACAGTCTCGTTACCGGTCAAATCCACGCCGGCCAAGCAGGCCTTCAGCTTGGCCGCACACTTGCTCACATAGCCTACCTCCTTGGGAGCGAAGAGTTCGTTGGCGAACTGGAGTTCATTGTTGAGATGGTGTTCCAAGCTGCCAACACCAAAATCCTAAATTAAAAAGTGTATAACATGAGTATTTTAATTTTATTGTTCAAATTTTCAAATTTACATTCTCAGCCTTTTAACAAGCGTATTTTTTTCAAGTGATGGGGAAAAATTGTCCAACGAACGCGATATATCGAATATCGAAGTTGGCAACATCGATGCTTTCGATATTGATGGAAGCATCGATGTTAGATCGATGTTATTCCCAGCACTACTTTGTACTACAAAGTTTGTAGTGCTGGGAAAACATCGATGTTTTTCACTATCGATGTTTTAACTTTTTATATTAATAAAACATCGATACTATTGATTGTCCACTGGACTGAAAATAAATTTTTTTAATTTGCAATCTTGGCAAATAAAACATGAAAAATCATTTATTTATAGCTTATTTTATTTAAATCAAAACTCAAAATATATTACAAAAAATAACACAATTCAATTGTATATAATAATAATAATAACTTTTTTGAGATCAATTAGAATCTTCATCTAGTAACCAATTGTTGCGGCTCATAAAAATAATCTTGTCTGCTGTGGAAGCTTCAAGTGAAGCCCTCTTTTGACTAATTACAATTCCAGCTTTGCTGAAAATGCGTTCACTTTCCACTGACGTTGCCGGAATGCATAGGAATTTTTTGCAGCAAGCTTTCAGACCGTCATTTCCATTCATGTTCTACAAAACAAGATAGTTATATTATTTATCTTAAAAAGTATTATAGTAAAAAAATTACCTTCCAATAGTCAAGAGGGTTACAGTCTTCATCCAGATACGGACTATCATAAAAGTTCCGAAGGCTTAAAATGGAGTCAACACGTTCAGTCCTTGAATTTTTGGCAATGTTCCTTTTTAAGAAAGCAAACAGTGGCTGATTTTTGGCAGCATTCTCAGTTGGTGTTGGTGGCTCGGTGTTGTCAGGTGCATGATTTTTGTTGTGATGGGTCAGTTCATTTTCCAACGCTTTTGTGGCTTCTGACACGTTGTGAGAAAAAAGAAAGCCTTCCTTTTTGAACCGAGGATCAAGCAACGTGGATAATCGGGTCACAGTTCTTTTTTCATATTCCAAACTTATTTTTGTTGCTGATTTCCTCGTTCGAACCATTTATACATGCAGCGCTCGCCATGTTGTTTTCTATAAGCACATACACACATACACAAAAAATTAATATGCAATTTCAAACGACAATAATTGTAAGTTATAATTACCTTTGTTTCTGTTCCCAACGAACTTATCCATCCTTGCGACCTTCCGAACACCAACACCAATTATTATTATTCAACTAATGAATTAAAGAATATTAGTAAATTTATTTAATTCCGACTTATTTTACTTACTCCAAATCAGCCACGCATAAAATGTAAAGAGATGGAAAATTTTCCCAAAACATCGATAGTGCAAAAATCAACAATCGATGGTTGAAAATTTTGCTCACTATCGATAATATCGATAGTGCTCCGATGTTTTCCCAGCACTACTGCTGAGAGGGCAATAGTGTTGGGTAAACATTGCTCACTTTGGTGAACATGTTCACTTGTTCTTTTTTTTGAAGTGAGTCAACTCGCTCACATTGCTCAGTTGCTCACTAAACTGGCTCACATTGCTCAGTTGCTCACTCACTTGCTCAGTTGCTCTTTTGTTCACTCAACTTGCTCAGTTCCTCCTTGTTCAGTCTTTTTGCTCTTTCTGTAGTTCATTTGCATTAAACGGTTGTTCTTTTGAATTTTAAATGAATTTATCACTAAATTAAAACCACTTTACTATAACAATTATAAACAAAAAATATGTTTTTTTACTTTCATAACAAGTATTTAATCATAAAATAAAATAAAATAAGTCAAATGGATGGTAGATAAAGGCACAAAGCTCGCGCGGGCTTAACAATCTTGAAGGACGTCGTGACTGTATGTCAAAAAAAACCTAATCAAATTAGTTTCAGGATCGCGGAACACAACTGGTTCTGTGGGGCACGCCTTTGGCCGTTCCAGCGGCGAAACAAGATGATCATCATATTTGAATAAATTGTAGTTAAGATACGGAGATGTTGAGAAGCTCTGTGTGCTAATGGGCATAGTGAGATTATAACGCAATGCCGTCTGCTGCAAGGGCGGTTCCGTATTGCCGGCATTTGAGAAAAAGTTATGCATCATATGATGTGCAGATGGCGGCGAGGGAGCATCGCCCGTTTGCAAGGAACGCACATTGCACAGCTTATCGTAGAACTGAACGACGATACGAAGTAGATCGACCGAATCATCGTGATAAACGCCAATAACCTTCTCACTGTTTATGCCATAGAAGACATAGAGACGTCGCCGTTCGGCCGTTACTAAAATGGCCGACACATCGGTATCTTTTGGCCGCTCCTCGTAGCGCAATAACAACAGATCGTTGTCCATCAGCTGCATTTTCTCAATTATCATATTTTCTATCTGCAAGCAATATATACATACTGTAACATCTTTGCATTGTTGTTGTTACTGCTTTGTTTACTTACAAATTCAACTAAAATCTTCATATGAACGGAGAAAAAGAACCTCTGTGGAAAAATGAGCTAAATGAACTACATGAACAGCTCAGCAAATAGAACAAATGAGCTAAAGAGCAAGTGAGCTGTGAGCAAAGAGCAGTAGGAACAAAAGCAAGTGAACAAGTGAACAAGTGAGCAAGTGAGCAAAAAAGAACAAGAACAAGAGCAAGTGAGCAAGTGAACAAGTGAGCAAGTGAGCAAAAAAGAACAAGAACAAGAGCAAGTGAGCAAGTGAACAAGTGAGCAAGTGAGCAAAAAAGAACAATTAGTACAGAACATTGCTCACTTGTTCAGTAGGGTGAACAGCTCATTCTTGCTCACTCACTCATGAGCAACCCAACACTAGAGGGCAACCTTTGCCGCACACGCATCCAGTCAGCCTGTTTACTCTCGACTTAATTTAACTTAAGTTAAATAAACCTTATTTAAATTAAATTAAGGAATGTATGCATTTACCCTCAAATTAGTTTAGTTTAAAAAATCTGTGAGGCAGTGCTTGAGATGGGCGCATGGCATTTTTTTTTGCGGTGACAGTGCATGAGTTTTTTTTTGTTTCATAATCACTCAACGTGATTCACGTGAGGTGTAGTTAAACCACGCAAATGACGTGAAATCCAAAATTACAAAAAGTAGTAGACAAAAATTGCCTAAAAAATATCGATATAACGAAGAGAGAAGGGCCAGGATGTCACCAGAAAATCTTGACAAAGTTTTATTTTTAAATAAAAATATGTGACATTATTTTGTTTTTCTTATTTCAATTAGTTTTATTTTAATCAATTGAACATATGCGTGAATCATTTTTCGCTTCAATCATGAAGATGGTTCTGCGACTACAGGTTTGTCTTCTCATTTGTTGGTTGATTAGAGTATTGAGGTTGCTGAACGCTCCACAGCTAGGCATAGATTATTCTTCAAAATGTTTATACAGTCATCGATATCATCATTCGATCTGATTTCAGTATCAGTGTGAATGTGCTCGTTTAGCCATGCTTGAAACTTTCTGACACTCGCATTGCGCTGGAGCAGATGACAATTTGATGTAATGCTGGGTACAGAGTTTAGCAAATCGATTTGTCTGAATGGTCTGAATTCAGGTCATAAAGAGTGGTGATTTTCGAAAGCACATGCCTGATGCCACTATATACTATGTCTATGGCTTATGGTGACTGTCTTGAGCTGTTGGGGTTGCGTGTTGGCGACCCTGTTGCTAGGATGTTTAAATTGTTGCGTCTGTCATTGATACACTGCAGTAATGAAGCACCTCTCCTGCAAAAACGGCCGTTACCCCACCAGTAGCTTTTAGCGTTCCAATCTCCGGTAATCACGAACGTTTCTCCAAAGCTGGTAAGCAGGCTGCTGATTTCGGCGCTGAACCAGCCCAGCAGTGGGGGGAGATAAGCAGAGGCAAGTTCGAGGCTAGTGCTGTTTTGGAGCATGATTGATACTGAGGCTGTAAAGGAGCTATTGGCCGAGGTATAATCTCAGTCCGGCCAGGCTCCGCGTCACAAGAAATTTATAACTGCTTTGAGACGCTTCGCGAAGTTGAGGGGCAAGTGCGAGTTACGGATCAGGGTAGTGCGTCGCTAGGATAGACCACCGCTGGATATGCCACTGATCGCGTAAACTCCGTTCTCGGCAAAGTCAGAGTATCACTCCGTTATACTTACACGTGTGTATGTGCTCGCATTCGGCGAACACTGCAAACCGACAAAATCAAAAGCGCGTGGGTGTTAGTGGGGAGATTATTATCTTTATTATCGCCTTCGAACGATTTGAAAACTTAGTATGTGATATTTATAAACTATACGTACGATTTATTATTATAAAAGCGCCAAACTAAAAAAAGCGCAACTTCCAAAACTTATAATCTTACAAAACTCTAGATCGCTTGTGCGTCTCTGCCGTCGGCAATACTTTTCGCTTCGCTATTCCGTTTCACACTCTGTCACGCACTTTGCCGCCGGCACGCGCGACACTTTCTGACTCCGATCGCCGACTGCCTACGCTGTTCTCGCCCTCAGCGTCATCGCACCTCTTCTTGCGCTGTGGATCGCATCGTGGGTCACGAGTTCGTGCCCGACCTTCCCTCTCCCGGCTGCTCGGCTCTTTTGCTAAATCTCTGTTAAACGCTAGATGTTAATGCGCTAATTACATTGTGATAACATATTTCATTCTTGACTCTTACTATTTCATATGCTTCATTTATATATACTATATAATAATATTCTATACTAATGTGAGGGAGGCCTGCCATTGGCCTACTTCACACCCCCCCCTTTCTTCGAGACTGTGACCCAACCAACGCGATGTGGGGTCACTGCGTACGCCTTGCCGCCAACCCATGGCGTAAAACAATCTCGTCTTCGTCCTGTGCTATTTCTGTTCGATTCCTGGATCTTCTCGACGGCCTCTGGCGTCAAGATTGCGCTGTCTGGGTAGCCAGTCCACGACTCGGGTTTCAATTTATTGCGGCTTTTCGGTCTGCGCGGAGGGGATTCACCCTCCTCCAAGACCGCCTCCATGATACATATTATATGCTCCTCGTTTTCGGTTTCTACCGACGCCTTGGTGTTCACGTGCGTAATGACCCTTGCTGTAGGGTGTTCTACCACCTCGTCGTAGCGTACATGAGAATTTTCGTTCGTCTTTGTGTCTTCCATTTTCTGTGGATAGGAAATTTTGTACGAATTACTATAATGTATTAATTGTAATTGGGTAAGTAAAAGTTTCGTTAAAAACTTGTTTGCTGGCTCCATTCTTCGCTCATTAGGATGAAAAACGGCTCTCGCTAGGCCCAGCTTCTTGTCGGTGGTGGGGCATACTTCTCGTTTTGTGTGCCTCTCTGAAAACTTGTGGGGGTCATCAGAGCCACCGCACTGTTCGCCCTGTCCACTGTATGTCTTGGTACGCATACATTGCACGCCGTATGGCAGGTGGTGATACCTCCCTCTCCCTTTCCTGGTTCCGGGGGTGGTCCCAACGGGTGTCCCGTGATCGCTGCTCCGAGTGAAAACCTGGGCCCGATAGTACCTCTGCTTTAAAGGCTTGTCCTCGCTGCTTACTCTTCCGTGTATCGCTGTGTGGGACGCGCCATTGCTACCATAGACGAATTTTTGTTCGGTTCCCACGGCGTCCTTCAGCTTAGGTGTCCCCGGGACATCCTCCTGCTGCCTTGGCCTACTGCCGCTCTCCCGACTCAACATCTGCTCTAAAATGCCCAGCATCTTATCCAGTTTCGTTTCTCGCACGATTCCCACGGTGCTTTCCAGCTGAGTTGTCCCCAGGACATCCTCCAGTTGCTCCTGCTCCGTGGTGACCTTGGCAAACTTTGAGGTCGATGGCTTCTTGACGACTGTAACTGTGTCCTGATTTGCCTCTCGCCTGGCGGACATGACGTTTGCGCTACGGGGTAGGCCGTCTGCTCCACACTCCTTCTCCTTCGCCAGCTCCACCTTTCCTGAAAATAAAACATTAGCCCCACTCCTGGTCATCCCCGTGTCGTTTGTCGCCTTCGCTACTTGGTCCCTGACCCTTACAGTTGCGACAACGCGATCATTCTTAACACTCGGCGGACGCCGCTGCTCGTTTCTATGCATTTCGTAACTTTCCCCGCTGCTCACCCTCAAGGTGTCCCACTGCCTGCAGAATGTCCCTTTGTCCTCGCGGCTCTGACCTGGAATACTTTCAAATTCCGCGGCTAGTTGAGTCAGTTGTGCCAACGTCGAGAAATCCTTTCTCCGAATGTACAATCTGTAATCCCGCGCTAAATTCTCTTACACCCTGTATAGCTCCTGGTCCGAACTATACCTAGCTCGGTGCATAAGTGCCTTCAGTTCAACCAAGTATTTCTTATATCCCTCGCCAACACGTTGCCGGCGGGCCCTGATCTGGTCCTCGAGTCTGTCAAAATACTGCGGTGGCAAAAAGAAACCCAGAAATTCCCTCTTAAACACGCACCAGCTCGCGTCGCTAAGATCACTCGTCGAATACCACCCAGCCGCCAAGTCTGTCAGCGCCACCCATATTGCCCTAGACAAACGGTCAAAGCCGATACCGTATAATACTGGCCGCTCCTCAATTGTCTCCACAAATTCTAGCGGGTCGGTGTAACCATTGAACTTTATGCCCCAACTACAGACCTGATCCGGCACGAGCATGCAATGCCTCTGACCGCCGTCCTCCAAATAGCCGGTACCCATGCCACATCGGTTGCCGCCATCCTCGCCACTGGGGTCGCTCATCGCTGCTCTGATTTATTTTGTTCACTTGCCATTTTCAGTAGCTTATTTATTATTTATTTATTATTCGAAGAAAAAAAAAAATTTTGATTTTTATTTATTTTATTATTCCAAAAAAAAATATTTTTTTCTGATTTTATTTATTTTAAAAATATATATTTTTTTTTATTTTATTTATTTTATTCGTCGCAATTTTTTTTTTTTTTTTTTTTTTTTTTTATTTTATTTGTCGCAATTTTATTTGATTTAATTCACTTTATTTTATTTTATTTGTCGCAATTTTATTTTATTTATTATTATAATTTATTTTATTTATTATTATAATTTATTTTATTCATTATTATTTAAACACCAACACTAAACTTTCGACGACTCGCGTCCCACGGTGCGACGACCAGCAGCTGCGCTCACATTCACTCGCACTTTCGTTGCCCTTGAAACGCGCTGCACTGCGTTCGTCGACCCGTTATGCAGCTTTGTCGCCCGCAGCTGCAACTCGAAACGTTTTTTTTTTTTCTAACACGAATCCCGTTTTTCTAATCGGTGCGTCTTTCTTCGTCGTCAACTTCTTGACACTTTGACGACGATTTTTGTGCACGATTTCTGCCGTTTTTTTTCCCCGCAGTAACCAGAGTATCGCCGGGTATACTCGGTTGTCTCGAACTTAACACTTTTCTTGTAGCGCGTTTGGGTTTTTTACTCCCAACTTGCACTACGCCTATTTCGCTTGGGTCCCTGCTCGGGCGCCACTTGTAAAGGAGCTGTTGGCCGAGGTATAATCTCAGTCCGGCCAGGCTCCGCGTCACAAGAAATTTATAACTGCTTTGAGACGCTTCGCGAAGTTGAGGGGCAAGTGCGAGTTACGGATCAGGGTAGTGCGTCGCTAGGATAGACCACCGCTGGATATGCCACTGATCGCGTAAACTCCGTTCTCGGCAAAGTCAGAGTATCACTCCGTTATACTTACACGTGTGTATGTGCTCGCATTCGGCGAACACTGCAAACCGACAAAATCAAAAGCGCGTGGGTGTTAGTGGGGAGATTATTATCTTTATTATCGCCTTCGAACGATTTGAAAACTTAGTATGTGATATTTATAAACTATACGTACGATTTATTATTATAAAAGCGCCAAACTAAAAAAAGCGCAACTTCCAAAACTTATAATCTTACAAAACTCTAGATCGCTTGTGCGTCTCTGCCGTCGGCAATACTTTTCGCTTCGCTATTCCGTTTCACACTCTGTCACGCACTTTGCCGCCGGCACGCGCGACACTTTCTGACTCCGATCGTCGACTGCCTACGCTGTTCTCGCCCTCAGCGTCATCGCACCTCTTCTTGCGCTGTGGATCGCATCGTGGGTCACGAGTTCGTGCCCGACCTTCCCTCTCCCGGCTGCTCGGCTCTTTTGCTAAATCTCTGTTAAACGCTAGATGTTAATGCGCTAATTACATTGTGATAACATATTTCATTCTTGACTCTTACTATTTCATATGCTTCATTTATATATACTATATAATAATATTCTATACTAATGTGAGGGAGGCCTGCCATTGGCCTACTTCACAAGGCACACTGTATTTTAGCCGTTGAGATAGCTGGCAGAGCAAGGTATCGTGTAGAGCGCCTGATGACTATGGCCGCTCCTCCACGCCTGCGATTTAATGGGTGATTTGCTGTGATCACATCATAGCCACGAATATTAATAGTGTCATTGTCTGAGAGCTGATAGTTTCAAAATTGTTACCAACTGGAGTGGGCGGGTGAGCGTGAGGGTAGTAAGAAGCGTTGTTAGACATTTCGGGGCTCATTGACCGAAATGAAAGAACTCACAGTCTGCAATAGAAACTGGATGAGCTGGTCAATTTATATCTCCAAGCTAGAAAAGTCATGTTTCACAACGGCGGCAGATCTATACTGCCAATCCTCGATCATGATGGCCAAAAGGCGATCCAGCTTATGGCTGAGATCAGAGAGGCTAGACTGGTTTTGACTCGGGGCTACACGCCTGACACTGCGGTTACCGGACGCTTCGTTGACTTTGGCTTTGTCGTCTCCTTTGCCTAGAGCAACCTCGGCTTGTTGTCTGGAATTCAACTTGTGGTTGCGATGACTGTAGTGGCTGGTGCGGCTTGGGTTAACGCTACGACGATGAAGCCTGTAGTGACTGCAGGGGATGACGCTGCTGTTGATTCGGCTGAAATTGCGCTCCTTTTACAACTGAAGAGTAGCTGGCTTTGCCTGCTTGGTTTATGGGCGGAAAGTGAACGGCGGTCCGCAATTGGTTTGGTGGCAGTTTTGCTTGAGGACTGTTGTTGCTGTTGTCGAGTGGCAGATGGGATCGGCGGAATGCCTAGTTAGCCCAGCAGATTGTTGGTGCGGGCGATAATTGTTGATTCTTTACTGGAACAGGCGTCTTCAAACTTTTGACAGCCTCGGTAGCTTGCTGCGTGCGGCCCATCACACTTTGAACATTTGAGGGTAATTGCAGCAGCTTTTGTGCAGTCAGTAGTAGAGTGGCTACCAGCGCTTTTGACACACACAAATGGCCGGCGACAGTAGTTTTTGGTGTGGCTAAATCCCAGGCAGCGGTGGCACTGAGCAGCGTCAGCAGCACGTAGCGGGCGTTCCACTATTACTTGCTGTGTACCCAGTTTCGATCACGACTTTGAACAGGTCTAGCGGCTTGTATTTGGCATTAAAGCCAAGGGCAGCCAGATTTGCTCTGATCCACTCCTTGTCGGTGGAGCTGTGAAGGTTGACGTGTATGTGAACGATCTGGTAGCCCGCAGAATAATGTATGTGTCCTTCTGTGTGCTGTTCTTTGTTAGCAGCCGGGCTCTCCATGGACAGATTTTGTTAAAAATTCATTCATACATTTATATTGAGTCACTGAATTCAAATTTGCCAGCAGTTTACCGGTGGAATTTACCTGAGCAGTACCATGTGCAAGCGCCATATGGCACCCATGACACATACGGGTTTTTTATTCATATGAATACAATACAATACAATAAGGGCCAGTTTCTCAATGTCTGGTTAAAGGCCTGTACGCAGCAGCCCGTACAGCGCCAGTACTGTAAAAACTTCATATAAAAAAAATGGTCTCGTACAGCGCCAGTACAGTAATAACATTTTCATGTCCGCAGCATTTACTCTCTACGAGCCGTACGTAGTGTTGGATAATGAAACTGTTAAAATCTTATGTTAAATTTGTACGACTGTAAATAGAGTTCAGAAGCTATTTACGGGAGTAAAACAGCGCAAAATGTCTGAACGCAAGTCGCGCTACAAAAATTTTGAAAATTATGGGGACAAATTCAGCGGCGGCCAGTCTTGTGGGACTTAACCAGCAAGCTGCATTTTAATAATATTTTAATAAGAAGCGTCCCTTTTTTTTTTATAAGTGCCAACAGTATGGTGTTGGTTGTGCACATTATTGCTAATAAATTTTGTTGTTCGCAATCCATTTTACTTTAATTAATTTATTTGCCCAAATGTAAACAAACGACAAAACACAGTTGCATTTCCGATTTATTTAAATGAAGTAATCAACCTACCGCCACAATATGTGCATTTTTCAACACTTATCGTTACAGCCCGTAAAACTCATGTATTACTGTACTGGCGCTGTACGGGGCTGCTGCGTACAGCCCTTAAAGTAAGAATTAGCTAACGACCAGATAAATTTAACGCTCGCGTTAAGCCAATTTGGTTTTCTCAATGTATGGTTAAGTTAAATCGATATGATACTATCGCATTGATGGTGCTGCCACCCTGATCGAGCCCTTTTCGAGCAAAACAGCTGTTTTTGTTTGGTATTTTTTGTTTTGTGACTGCCAAATTCTTCTTCCAACTGAAAAATAACATTTAACATTTCTTCAAATTGTGTTTCAATTGCGTGGATGTCAAAAACTCTTTGATCCGATGCCATTTTGCTTGAATAATAAATTGTTAACAATGCAAGTGTCAGCCACAGTCAGCTGTTTGCCTAACGATGATTAAACGATATTTATATCGGCACTTAACGAGAGAACAAATTTTAACCGGCACTCAGGCCTCATGTTAGTTTTTATTACGAACAACCCTAACCAGACATTGAGAAACTCAATTTTGACTAACCATCAGATAGTTAAGCTAACCATCTGTTAGTTTAGCTAACCAGACATTGAGAAACTGGCCCTAAAGGTGTTTACCAATTACCAAATTTGTACTCTACTCTTGCGTTATATTGATGATTCTTTCCTTAATTAAGAGGAGTGTTGATACACTATACTATACCATTATCACAATCATCTGATGGAGGTTCAATAACTATTTTCTTCAGTATTTCATCATTTGATTCTTGTTCCTCGAGTTCTTCCAAGAACTCAATCGTCTGGGCATAGCAAAGAGTATAAAATTACAAGAGTGTGCAATTGGTAAGATCAAGCAAAATAGCATTTTCGTCTCAGGCAGACGGAGGTAGGCAGTAATGGTATTTTGCCATGTAGCATATGCAGCCGTTTTCGTTTCAGTTGCCCTAGCACTCAGCGGCCTGTTGTACGATGAGCGACGGGCCAGCGGCAACAAAGAAAGGTAAAAATTTATCATGTGCTTTTGTTACGTTTCTTGCTGGGCCTGCTTGTCGCGATTTTTGCTATTTTTGATATATGTTTCTTTGTCTGTGTCTTCGAAAAGTGTAAGATAAGTAGAAGAGAATGAAAGAAAAACGAAAAAATAATAATAGATAATTATCTTATAAAGACAAAAAACGAAACCATTATTTTGAGTGCCATACGGCACTTTTATGCTAAAACTAGTTAGTGCCCCGCTTACTTCGCTGCGCGGATAGTTTATAAAAAGTTTTAGCAACAAAAGATAGATATAAAATAAATAAATTAGGAAATATTTCACAAAATATTAAAGCAATATTTTCTTTTCCACGCCACCGCCGTTGTGCCACGCCCACCCATTCCGCTCCTAGCCCCGCGCGCTTTTAAATCAAAAACGCCAATATCTTCCTCAGTTTTTGAACTAGAGCCACCAAAATTTGCGCCAAGATAGGTGATGACGATCCCCAAAAATCTGCATCAAAACTTTGGATGCTGCGCCCATAACTGGTAGCGACACCCAAAGATATTTTGGAACCAGGCCCACCCATAACGCCCACAGCACCCTTCCCCAATTTTTTTACAAAGATACAATTGGCATCCCAAAAGATCTACAGGAATAATTTGGATGCCATACCCACCCATAACGCGCCCAGCCCCCCTTCCCTCACCTTTTACAAACTTTGAGCTAGTGTCACCAAATTTGGAAGGAAGATACCTGAAACTGTTGCTGCTGTGGCTGCAGCGACTGCATATAAAACTGTGGCAGGGCCACAGCAGGCAAAGCACCCCAATAATTTTGTCCGTTCATTCTTGTATCACTTTTAGAAATTAAATGAAGCAATGCGCAAATGGCACACTTAAGTAAAAATTGTAAAATTCCCTGAGTGAAAGAGTTACTGTTATTTATGTGAATTGATCGCAATTACAGAAGAATATCACATTTTCATGCTCTTAAGCCAATCGCATTCCTCTTAGTCCTCCTTTTTTGTTTCAAATTCGTGTGTGCATACAACGGCGTATAATAAGCCTGAAGCGATAGACAAAAACAGCAACAACCAATCTTTTGCATTCACAGTTATATTTATACCCTGAAATGGGTAAAAAAGGGTATAATTGTTTTGTGCAAAAGTATGTTACAGGCAAAAAGAAGCATCTCCGACCCCATATAAAGAATATATATTCTTGATCAGCATCAACAGCCATATGCAATATGAAAATCATACCCAACCGGTCACATGTGACGTCACGCAAAACAGCTTTTTATGCGCAATGCGTTATCGGTATCTTTTGTATCATGATTTCGGCTCACTCTCTTATGTATGCGCGCGCTCTGCAAGTCAAACAAAGAGCGCAGTATCGCTGCCTTCTTCGCACGCACTGAATTAAAGCAAAACATATCTAAGAGGCTGCAATTAAGTGAATTGCATAGCCTAAACTCACACGTAATTTAGCCTTGAGCTTTGATTTAGTGTGTACGGAGGAGGTAGGGTTATTGAACTTTATGATTGACATGCAGAGCGCGCACAAAACATAGAGAGTGAATGTACGAACGAACGCTTAACGTGCGGCTCTTTAGTTTGGGACGAAGAGCGTGGTTCACACGTACAACGCAGGTAAGTAGTAAGATAGCAGCAAGTAGGCAAATCCACCCCCACAATATATGTATTTTGGTGTGCAAAATTTTTCTAGACGCACCAAGTTTTGTTTTGTTGTTGGTGTTTTTTTAAATCAACGACACCAACAAAAAGTAGCAGTGCGGGCCCAACAACAACACTAACACCAACAACAAACGCTACTTTGGTCGTAAATCAATTGTCAAAGAAAAACAACTTTGAAAAAATAACAATGTGCACTGTGCGAAAAGATACATGTACATAAAATTATGAAAATTATTTTCAAGCGCATTGTTCACTTATTTGTGAATGCAATTATTCATTAAGAAACGGAAATCCGTTTCTTTTTTGTGCGACGCGAAGGCGTCACTGCGCATTTGTTTCGTTTTTATATTCTCGCTCGCGATCAAACCCTCAGCTTGTGCGACAATCAGGCGGCAGTAGTGGAATGGGTAATGTGTTTTGTTTTTGGAATGGGTAAAAGTGCTCCAAAATGTATGGGCGGTACTCGAAAGAGTTGTCCAAAATAAAATTCCTTTCTTAGTGCCCTTTTTAAACCTGCATGGAATATTGTGTGAAAATTTCAGCCTTCTAGCTCTTTTCTTTTAGAATTTGTCAACCACGTTAATCAGGACAAACTCTCTTATATATACAGATGGGTAAATTTAAAATCATAGCTTATTGGTGGTGGTGGTTTAGTAATAATATAAAATTTACAGCAAAACAAATTTGGTTGATTTATACAGAATAATCCAATAACAGTTAATGTATTCTATATACTGAGATTCGTCACGCAACTTTATATATAGGGTATTCACGCCACTATGCTTATATACTTAATTTTTTACATTTAAGCAGAATCTGGCGTGAACGACCCTTTTGCGGTGCATATCTGCTTATTTCGTAAGAAAACCAGCTGTTTTCTATCAATTTTGGTCTCCTCCAACATGTTGGTGTAATATATGTTATCAGTTGGTTTTTAATAGACGATTAGCGGTTTTAATGCCAATTGTTTATAAATATAACATGCACACAAAACATAACTAAAAATAACATAGCTTGCATATAATCTAAAATTGTACCAATGTCATGATCAACCACTTTTTCGTTTTGCTTACCCGCATGCGCATACGTTCTTGATTAGATTCCACTAAAATATTTGTTTACAATTGCTTAAATGCATTATTTGTTGCTGTTTTACTTACTTTTTGTCCGTTTATGTACTCAAATTTTAACGAATTAAAACGACCATATGATGGTGCTGCTTATAAATTTTGGTGTATGATTATGCTTGAGTCAAGAGATGGTCCGGGCCTCATATTTTAGACCCGACACGGCCCAGACCGGGTTATTTTCAAAAAAGCCTGGCCAGGCCCGGCATAAAAACATGAGATAGCAATATTCAAAAAGATAAGCACATAATGGGATAAATTTATTTAAAAATTATTTAATTAAGCTTAAATTTAAATAAAAAAATATATATGTACAGTCTGTACTTAGATTTTTATTCCAATAAATTAATTTATCAAGGTTTTGACTTTTCCACCTTATTATTTTTTCATTAAAGGCATAATTACTCCAGCGATAAGACGTAAAACGAGAAACATAAAACGGAGACGTAAACAGCTGTAGCGATCAAACTTACGGCAAACAATGTTAGCGATTACTCCAGACGGAAACGAGAAACGTAAAACGAGAGACGTAAAAATGTTCTGCAGAAAACAGAAACGATTCGTCTTACGTTTCTCGTCAAACGTGTTTCATTTCTGGTTTTGTTTGGTTGTGTCCTTAGTTGTGCTGCAATTCATAACTAATAATAATAATAATAAACATGGAAATAAATGACCATGACGCTCCTTTCGCACTTCCCTTTAATTTTGAACATTTTGTCAAACAAAAAACAGTGTGCCTTTTCCTCCATTTCCATATCCATTTTTGATAAGATAAAATATAAATAGATCCAAATTCACTTCACTTCATTCTTGTTGTTCACTTCATTCTTGTTGCCTTTGTTCGCTTTGTTTATTGCCAGCTTTTACTCTTACGTTCGAGTAATTGCAAAAAATTTACGTCTTCTTTTTTTTTTTTTTTTTTTATCGCTGTAATTAAGCCTTAAGTATTTGCCCTGATGCAGAGAAAGGTCGTACGCTTGTAGCTGAACTTACTGGAATATTTAGTATAGTTCTTGCTAATAATTTTAAGTTTTTAAGTTCCTTGGCATTCTTCCACAACGGCCCGCCGGACTTCACTGGGCCCTCCGGGCTTTTGAGCTAAGGCCCGGACCCGCACGTAAAAAGTCCGAAAATGATTTTTAGGCCCGGGGCCCGAAATTTTGAGCCGAGGCCCGGCCTGATCCGTGCCCCCCTCTATTACCGTCATAACTCATTCAGATGCTTAATTGCTTGATATAAACCAAAACAGGTTTTGCAATATAATTTTTAACGTAAATTTGTTGAATAAAATATACACGTTACTTGGTGATACCAGCCCTTTGTCAATTGTAGTAAACAAACAAACAGGTTAATTGTCTACATACATATATAGAAACATTTTATTATTTATGTATATGTACTGAAAGTAAACGCGATTGCGTTGTGGACACTCAACATAATGTATCTATGCCAAACGTTTACAGTGGAAACTCCGCGATAACAAGTCGCTAAGGCTGATGTCAGAGTGGGCGCGAGAAGCGATGCGATGCGAGAAGCGATAATAGTTCGAGCTATGAGCAATGCGAGAAGATGACAGAGTGAAAGCTTTAAGCGAAGCGAGCTGCATTGCTGCATTTTATTTATAAGTCAGAGTTTGAGCGCAATGGATTCGAACGAATAATTTTTAGCTTCAATTTCTTTCCAATATTTGTCAACCATAATTCGGTTGTAATAATTTTTGCTACATTGATTCCATAGCACTGGACGTATATAAATTTCATTAATTAAATTTTTGAATAAAAAAATACAGTTATTTAAGATTTAAATATGCGATTATAGAGTACAAATATGCATGAATTGAAAATAAACGGTCATTAAAGCACAGAATGAATAAAAAAAATAAAGTTTTGAGCGATTTCAAGCGATAAAGCAGGTTTCAAACTGCTCTCTCGCTTCGCTATCGCTTTATCGCTTGAATTCGCATATCGCTCCGCTCTCACTCTGACAGATTTTGAGCGATTGCCTCTAAAAAGGCTTGCAGAGGTTTATCGCGCGTTTTCGCCCAATATTATCGCATCACTTCTCGCGCCCACTCTGACATCAGCCTAATGCGATGACAAAATAAACTGACGATATGTTGTGAAGTTATCGAATATATTGACGATAGTTGTGAAACTTAACTCGTTCTGGTTCGTGCAACAAATTCATAAATGGAAATGAAAATTAAATAAAAAAAATTGCGTGGTGTTATAAGTGTCACATAGCCGACCAATATTTAAAGGCAACTTGTGTGAATTAGGCAAATTGATTACGGCTTGTGTAAGAGGTTGAATGGAAAATATACAAACAGGGTCATCAACATAGTGGTTAATTTCTGTGAAACAAACTTATAATTGTGAGCAAAGGATGTTGGTAAAAATCGTATTTACATACAAATAAATGAGTTAAATAAACTTAAAGAGGTTAAATACAAAAAAGTTTGCTGTTTAAATACATGAAAGTATGGATATTCATGAATAGGTATGACAAACTTACCGTAACATTAAATTGTATACAAAATATTGTTTTGATGTTAATTGAAAAAAAAAAATATTCTCATATACATAAATAACATGTGTGATTATAACTTGATGCTGTTATGCTGTTATTAAATGAAATGTTTAACATAGATATGAAGTTGGTCTTATGCTAGCATAGATTGCTACATACGTACATACATATGTATGTACACATATGTAAGTATGTGATTACACATATTCTTATGCATGAACTTATGTACATATGTTTACAAATTGTTACCTGCTGCAGCTGCGGATATATTTAAAATACTTTTTATACTCTGATACCGAAGGTAAAGAGTATATTTGTTTTGTGCAATGTCCGTCCTTCCCTATAAACGCACCGTATTTCAAGATTCAAGAATGGGGCTTTTCGCGCCCACTATGGGACAGAGTAATTGATAACAAGTCGAAGTCCAAATCGATAAAACACATATTTCCCACATTTTAACACATAGAGTTTCCAAATTTTGTGGATAGATAGCTTGAAGCTTCCACCAAAGATCTGCATAAAATATTTAAATGGCTCCCACACCTGCCACCCCCAACTCTCGACGTTTTAAATGTCTGTATCCTCCCCATTTTTTGTGCTGGAGCCAATAAGTTTGGTTAAATTATAGTAGCTGGAGACGTCCCCCAAAGAGTTGCATCACAAAATGTTTGAAGGCCACAACCCTCCAACAACCCATAAATTTATTTTTAAACAAATTACATATGAACCAATTTTAAAATCCGAAATATCGCTGTCGATTTCGCCCGAATGGATCCTTTTCGCTTGTTATACACACATTTGTAAATGTACATATATACATACATGTATATACGTCAGTATGTATTCGTATATATGCACCCTTCACTAGCTGGAGTACTATTTAGTACATAAACAGCCCTTTCGAAAATAGTGAAACACCTGGAAATTTATGGTTTTCGAGCTAACCATTGTAAACTGTTTATTAAGCATAAATCTGCTATCAAACTAAGAAAAAACCAGTAAGGCTAAGTCAAGAAAATTCAACTAGGACATGATACTTACTAGAGAGCTGCATGAATGAAAAAAAAGGCGTATTTGAATAAACATTGCTCAAAATGGGTTGAATTGATTTGAATGCGGAACGGCATGAATTTGAATGAATGAATGCGCTCGCGTAAGACGCATTCAACAACATTTAAACGAAAAAAGACGAATAGAATGAATGGGAATGCGGGAGAATGAAAGAATGTCGATTGAATGCATTCGAATGCCACGCCGGCTTGTTGTTGTTTTGAACAACAACAAAAACAACAGCGAAACACAAACAACATACATACAATCTCGTCCGTTTTTTTCCCCCGTCCATAACTCGAGTAATTCGAATGTCTTCGGCTTTGCCAAATTTTTCATTCCGCTTTACGCTTCATTCATTCTAATTCACTCCACTGAATGTCTTTGGTTATGAGTCGCAGCACACAACATAATTCAATTCATTCATTCACTGTGTGCCTCGAACTCACTCAACTCATTTCAATTCGAATGCATTCAGTCAAACGTACGTTGTGAGTGAAGCCATGCAGCTCTCTAATACCTACCAACGCCTACCGTCTTTGTTTGTATGCATCTACATATGTATGTTCGTGTGCAGGCGTATACAGAGAGCGCATACCACACAGCGCTACTGAATGCGTGACTAAACTTCATTCGTGGATATCATATTCTTGCTTTAAGTTTAACGATTTCCAAATCCATGACTGAATGTTATCGATAACATGTATAAATCGGAAACTGGAAGAGTTATCGAAACTTTTAGACAAGCTCGATCTGCCTTTGGTTTCGAAGAGCTTATATACTTACATACATGCAGTGTACCAATAATGTCTTCGTACTGCAACTGTTTTTCTCTGACATCGAAAAAAACATACTTATAAAAAAAAGTTTTGGTGCAGCTTTTTTTATTTATTATGTAACTTTATAAATCTGAAAAGAAGAATCCAATACGTTCGCTAACAAAAAAGTTATAAATAAAAAACCAGGAAAGGCACGTTTTTGGCTCGAATAAAGTCTAAAGTCTTCGTACACTTTATTAACTATCTAGGAAATATTCTTAAAAATAAAAATTAAATCATAGTTCGTGCAATGTAGTTGGGTATCCTTTATTTTTTATGACCGCATTTGGAGAGTTTAGCATGGATAATATGTACCATTTTTTCAGTGTAGGATTGGTAGGTGGATAAGGACCCGAAGACTTTTTAAGCTTGGGAGCGTTGTCATCATCTAGCTATTTAAACTTACGTGAGTCCGCTTTATATATTGGGCAGTTTCGTTCTCCACCTCATTGCAGGACTTTCAATACCAGTTAAGGCCTGTGTCTGCAACTAAGGAGTCCCTGATTATACTCGATACCGAAGGTAAAGAGTATATTGGGCTTGGGCTTGTCCGTCATGGTGTCTGTTCGCCTGTCCGTCCGTCCATATGTTCGCAACTTTTGTAAACGTTCTTCAAGTTAGAGACTAAGACCCAAATATCTTTATCTATGGCCGAAAAAAATGAAGTGCCAAGATTGGGGCTTTACGATAACTGGGGGGATGGCAAATCAAAACATTCAATAACTCCAAATCGATTAATTCGATAACTCAAAACCGATAAAGCTACCCCTTTCGCACATCCTTACAGCTAGAACTACCAAATTTGGTGAGAAGATAGCTACTAGAAACCTCAAAAAATCTGCATCAAAACATTTGTACTCCTGAATATTTGCAATGTTTTATGTCTCTAGTTTTCATTAATTTTGGCGAGCAATCTAAGGCAAGCAGTTCACTTTTTTCTATCAAGCAGTTCACTTATACACAATTTGTTAGAACATAAAATACATACAGGTGGTAAGTACTAATAAATGCACGCTTAAAACCAAGAAGGATTTACGAACATACTTAAGAGCAACTGGAGCTTTGAGTTATTTTGAATTTAATCCTTAATAAAAATAAACTTACAATTAAGTATAAAATTCAGCTAATCCATGGGTAATGTGGTCCCCAATTTGCGTTCTTGCGGTCTTTTGGAATTGCTCTGTTGATATTTGGCAGATGATGATAATGCTGAGTCGCTTAAATCCACAGGTTTTTGTAACGATGTTAAAGCTCAAACGACGTAAAAATTTCAATTCATAATATGCCGACACATGCACTGAAAACCTGCTCTTCACAATAAGCTCTCCATCGTTCTCCATCCACTAGAGCAATAGGTAGTTCGTTCCTTGTGTTGCAATTACACTAATTACACTGTGATAGTTTTTTTCAAAAAAAAAAAAGACAATACCAAACTCGACGGTTTCCCCCTATTTCGTGTCCTACGAATCGAACTGCATCATTGCTTTTTTGAGTTACAATCATGGTTTCATACAAAATTTTTTGTTGAAGTTTTTTATCAAAGTGGCCTATTGTAAGAGAAAGGCACATTTTTCTTCGGTCTCTAACTTTTTTAATATTGACTTTTTTGGTAAACTTTCTTTGGCAAAGCTTCTCAGAATAAGTCCGTGTTTAAGTTCTTAGATGACTGTAAGCCCCAAAGTCGATGTTTTGGGTGTCCTTATAGCCAATATGTCGTTAAAACTGAAATTTAACCCATTTTTTTAATGTTTTTTCCCTCACGTTTCGTCAATATTTTAATTTACCCTTTGATACTTATACATTAAGTGACATCTTGTAATAGTAAGAAACTTAAGCAAAGACAACGTTCTGAGCAAACAAACCATTAGAAAAAAAAACTTAACAAAATTTGTAAATATTAAAAAAGCTACACTAACTATGTTTGTGTGCTGTTTTTTTTTTTTTGTATCTTATAATTGTTAATAATAAGTATCTAAATGTGTACACAATATTTAAATAAAATTTTATAAGACTCATCTACCAATGTCCAACACAAATCAGCAAGCAACAAGTCAAGCTTTTAACCACTGCACTGATAAGAATTAACAACAAGTAACTTTTGAAAGAACCGTTTAATGCTGCTGATAACATCTTATCTGATGTTAGCTTACCTAAGAGTCAAAATTTAAGCATTGATAGCAGTAGTTAATTTGACTATGACTTCGCGGAAAGAACATTGTTTTAGTGCCTTGTATATTAAGAAAATAAATTAAAATGAATAAGTGTCCAACTGGCCTATCTTTGTTCTGCTACGTATGTGGAAATATCTTCTGGAACTGCCAGCATCTACGAGGAATATTTCGATTTGCCCGTTATAAGAGACGTAGATTGGGTGCCAAATACCATTTGCACGCAATGCAACAGCAACCTGCATAACTGGTCAAAAAGACTGTGCCTAAAAATGGGGTTCGGCATCCCAATGATTTGGATAGATCCACAAGGGCATCATACTGGTAACTGTTACGCGTGCAAGAACAAATTTGCAAGACTCAACAAAAAAAACGCAGTTTACAAAAGTGTTCAATCTGCACAGCTACCAGTATCTCACTCAGAAAATGTTCCGATACCAAGATGTCCAAGTCCAACTGAGAGATATATTTCGTCAACATTTGCCACCGAACCTACAGATCAACTCTCAATTTATAACCCAACCGAAGTTGAAAGCCCATGTCGTCACTTGGAGATTTCCCAAGTCCGTTTGAATACGATGTAGCTGAAATTATCGCAAAGACAAGCGATTTGCCTAGCACATCATCTTCGATCGGTAAATATATTGTCTAAAGATGTGAAGGTGTATAGATACCGCAAAAGACAGAAGGAGCTTTTAGATTTCTTTGCGGTTAATGGCGATAATACTTTTTCGCATTGTAAAAATATTCCTGGTCTTATGCAATACATGAACTGTGAGTACAAACCAGAGCAATGGCGCTTGTTTATTGACTCGTCGAAAAATATTTTGAATGCAGAATTGCTGTATGTGGACAACACAAAAAATCCGGTTCCAATCGTCATAAGCTCCAACACAAAGGAAACATACGAAGCAATGAAATTAATTTTATGTTAATGTTGTTGTTTTTAATTTATGATACTTATTAATAACACTTATAAGATACAAAAAAAAAAAAAACAGCACACAAACATAGTTAGTGTAGCTTTTTTAAAATTTACAAATTTTGTTAAGTTTTTTTTTCTAATGGTTAGTTTGCTCAGAACGTTGTCTGCTTAAGTTTCTTACTATTACAAGATGTCACTTAATGTATAAGTATCAAAGGGTAAATTAAAATATTGACGAAACGTGAGGGAAAAAACATTTAAGAAAATGGGTTAAATTTCAGTTTTTTCGACATATTGGCTATAAGGACACCCAAAACATCGACTTTGGGGCTTACAGTCATCTAAGAACTTAAACACGGACTTATTCTGAGAAGCTTTGCCGAAGAAAGTTTACCAAAAAAGTCAATATTAAAAAAGTTAGAGACCGAAGAAAAATGTGCCTTTCTCTTACAATAGGCCACTTTGATAAAAAACTTCAACAAAAAATGTTGTATGAAACCATGATTGTAACTCAAAAAAGCAATGATGCAGTTCGATTCGTAGGACACGAAATAGGGGGAAACCGTCGAGTTTGGTCTTGTCTTTTTTTTTTTACTATCACAGTGTTATTTATTTGAACTTTTTAAATTCTTAAATGTAAAAATTTCTATTATTTTTTATATTATAATAAGGGGATTCACGCCACTTTGCTTAGATGCTTACTCTCCAACAACAAATTGCACTGCCGAGAAGTAAGCAAACGTAAGCAGCCCAGCCTTTGCTCACAAAATTATCTGCTTGCGCTTAAGCAAACAGTGTTGAAACAGTGTTGAAAGATTATCGAACAGTTCTGTTAAATTTATGAAATATACTGAAAATACCGCATTTTAACAGGGTGGCAGCACCATCATATGGTCTTCTTAATTCGTTAAAATTTGAGTATACGGACAAAAAATAAGTAAACAGCAAAAAAGAAATATCCGTTTAAGCAATTGTAAACAAATATTTTAGTGGAATCTAATCAAGAATGTAAGCGCATGCGGGCAAGCGAGACGAAGAATTGGTTGAACCATGAAACTGTTTCAATTTTAAATTATATGCAAGCTATGTTATTTTTAGTTATGTTTTGTGTGCATGTTATATTTATAAACAATTGGCATTATAACCGCTAATCGTCTATTAAAAACCAACTGTTATCATATATTACACCAACATGTTGGAGGAGACAAAAATTGATAGAAAACAGATGTTTTTCTTACGAGCTAAGCAGCTAAGCAGATAAGGACTGCAAAAGGGTCGTTCACGCCAGATTCTGCTTAGATGTAAAAAAAGTAAGCAGATAAGCAGCTAAGCAAAGTGGCATGAATCCCCTTAACCTTGTCTCCGGTGATACTTTTTTATACACTTAACCGGTGCTAAACCCTAGAATGCCCTTATGGGAAAATACACGTAAAAGTGCATTTTTCCCAAAAATGAGTATAAAATGTTGAATATTTTTGTGCACGATCAATTTATTTAAATTCTGTAAATGCAGAGAAATGTTCCAATAGTGGACCGTGTACCTAATTCGGACCCCCCGCCTATTTTGGCGAGTTTTGATGTCAGCACGGTTTAATTACTGTCATTAGATAGGTTTCAGTGCCGGCTTGCTTAATATGTGGTCTACAGGTGTTAATACTTAGTTTTGGAAGCTCCAGAGACAAAAAATAAAATACCGATATTTCGATCTAAATTTTTTAATTTTTCAACGCATTTGTAATGTAGTTATTCCAATTTTAAGCAAGTGAAGATAAATTTTTTCTTATTCGTTTTTTCATTCTCTTTCATATTCTGCAATGAAACATTTTTTTTGTTCAATACTTTCGGCTTAACATTCAAAAATGTAAAAGCGTCGTTTGTTCCTAATTCGGACCCCCTTGGTGTTGATATAGTGGCCACCACCAATTATGAATTGCTATCGATACTTTCGATGTTTGTGTCATCTTTATTTAAAAATTGTATGTGAGCAATATTAAGCGTGCGATACATTAATCGATACATCGCTGCATCGCTTGCGATACTTTTTATTACGAGTAATAAATTTTAAAAAATTAATAAATTCGTTTGTTTTTGATTGTTTAATTGCATAAAATACAAAAACTTTAATGAAAACTATGATTTGGCATCGCATTTAAGTTTATTTGGTGGATTTCACAAAAATTTAGGGGGGTCCACATTAGGTACACTTTTTGGAAAATCGTGATTTTGACTTTTTTCACTAAATGTTATATATCTCTCAAAAAATTAATAAAATGTATATATTGCTTTATACAGATCGATGCGAAATTGAACAAGCTTTCCAACGATACCAACAGTTAAGCTTTACATTGATTTCTGACAGTTTAATGTCAAAAAAACCAATGGGGGGTCCACTATTGGAACATTTCCCTTATTATCTGAATAATACGTATTTACATTACGTAAACTGCACCTGTTACGTGTAACTAAGAGTTGCTCATCAATGCAAAAATCCAGGAAAGGGGCAAAACATAATTTGTAACATGAGTTTGTAGGTGTATTTCACAAAAATAAACCGTAAACTAGCTTGAAGGGTGTCGAAAAAGGGTTCGTTTGTTCAGAAGGACGGACGAGCAGACGGACAGGCAGACGGATGGGCGGGCGGACGAACAGACTGCCAGATGGCCAGACACATTGACGGAAATGCCACAGACCCAATATACTCTTTTTATCTAAAAGTTAGAATTTTACAAAAAATTTTCCATATCAAATGTATGGGCATGGGTCACGAAGGGCCGATCACCGGGTTTAAGGGTATTTTTGTGTTTTCGGCCGGGGTGTTTGTGGGCGGGGTCACAATTTTCACCCGATTTTGATGATTGTTGCAGATAATTAAAGAAAAACGAACTATAAACTCCCTTACAAATTTTCTGTGGGCTCAGTAGTTTTAATTTTACAGCCATTTGAAAGTCACCCTGGGCATCGAATACCAATCCACCGGTTACAAGGTTAATATAATAAACTACAAGTCATACCGTATGGACAAAATAGCTTTTAACGTTTAAATTTGGAGAGAATTCCGCAGCTTCGTTTTAATTAAGCTCACCTGGCTAAACACACGCTCCACCTCTGCGTTCGAGTACGGCAGCGACAAAATTTTTAAAGCAAACGTGGTAAGATGGCAATGTTGTTTCCTGCAGAGTCTTTATATTTTGCCACTTCGACCCAAAAAACAAGAGTGTTGTCTATACACTGTCATTTCACCAAATGAATGTTTGCATATTGTTTGAGAATTTTTTCAATGTCGTCAGACTTAACATTGAAAAGTTCTAACACTTTACAAATTGGATTTTTGTATGCTGCTAAGCAGTTTTCCAAAAAACGAAAACTTATCAATATGATTTTTAATTTAACAATTTTCAGGCATTTTCAATTATTTTACAAGTACAAGTACAAAAAGTTCATGGCTAGTTCATATTAGAGATGGCCTTATTTTCATACACCGTAATATTGGCAATATTGTGCAAAATTCAGAAAAAGGACGATGGTACTTTAAAAAGAACAGATTTCCGGATAGGGGATGTTTGATTATTTTTCCGGCTGACGAAGTTTAAAAAAGGACAGATTTGTGCGGAAAAAGACTGCTATGGCAGCACTGCTCCTAAGCCATGGGCAGATCATGTTTGTTTTAAATTATCGATAACTCTTCCCGTATCCGATATACATATTCTATAGAAAACAATAAATTCTTGACTGGAAATTGTGGAAAGTGTTTGGAAAACTATAAACAGCGGAGATATCGAAGTTTTAAATTAAATAAAGCATTCAGCCGCTCAGTATTGTATGTAGTTTCTGTATACAAAGATTGAACGCGTAATGTCTAGGGCTCAGGATAACTCATAATCGAGCTTTTTCGATAAGAGCCTTCTTACTGGTTTAAAATCATAGCATATTTATTGCATTGTAGATATATTTGGATAGAATTTATATGAAATAATATTAAAATTTCACGCACTGCTGTGGTGCTTATTTAAATTTTTTTTTAGTTGTACACCTAAAATTTACGTGCGGTGGCAAGTTAAAGCGATCGGAATCAGTCTAAAGGCCCAGTTACCCGAACTTTTCTTGAATTGAACTGAATTGAATTGAATTATTGAACTTGAAGCTGGACTACAAGCGATTACCCAAAACTTGAACTGAATGAACAGCTGTTTCTATTTTTTTTTGACAATTTCACAATTAAGCGCCAGTGTCTGCCGACATTTTTGACATTTGACACAAAAAATAATAAATTAATTAAAAATGGATGATATGTTGGCAATATATTGTATGTATTTAATATATATATATGTATATGGGTATAATTAGTATGAAAATGCCGTAAATCCGAACGCACCAAGCGATTCAGTCGATGCTCGTCCGTTTTTAAATCAGCTGTTCAACTGAAACTTGAACTTGTCGTGAACTGAATTTCAAATTCTATTTTCTACAGGTTCACAATTCAATTCAATTCAATTGAATTCAGTTCAAGTTGAGGGTAACCAGCTAGCAGTGTTTTCCGTTCAGTTGAATGGATAGGTTAATTTCACAATTCAAGTTAAATTCAAGAAAAGTTCGGGTAACTGGGCCTTTATACAAAATGTAGAGTTGTCATTTTTAACCAATGAATTAGATATGTCTTTTCTTGGTTTTATTTACACAAGATTTTTGTGAAAATAACTATAAAAGCTTGATTCCTATATAGGAGACAAGTTTAGCTTAAGCAAAAACGAGTAATTACACGAATATAAGTAAACTACAAATATTTGTGCTGTGTAGGGGCTACCCTAATACTCGATATGTATCGAGTATTAATGAATTATCGTAGCGGTAAACAGCTGATAATAATTATTTGTGAACATTCAATAAGATTTTTTGCGATTTTAGGTGCTAAAAACGAAACGCAGAGCAGGAAAATTTACTACTGAGTTTCATGAGGCATTAATAATAGCTTATTTAAATAAATAACTGTTGCTATTTTTTTTATTTGAATTACTCATTACTGAATAAGTCGATCGAAATCTGGGAATGCAAGCAACGAAATTAGAATCCATTTCGATTCCGTTTCAACTCGGAATTAAGAACAGGCCTGATATATATTATATCGTATCATACAGTGCCGCTCAACTGAATAGGTTTGACAATATTTTTAGGTTTGCGATGCTATATCTCTATAACAAGCACTCCGACTTTGACCAAATAAATTTTCTTACATAATACAATCAATTATAAATGATATTGTAAAGTTTCAATTTTGTAAGTTTATTTTTTATATATTTTTTCAAAAACAACAGAAATTCTTCATATTTTTTGGCTCAACTAAGTAGGTTTAACAACTAAAACTAGTTAAATCAATGAAATAAGGCAACATTTTAAGTCAATTTTTAACTTAAACATTAAGACGTACTATTTAAGTAATTTTTAGTATTTAGTGTGGCCACCCAAAATTGTCATTGTCTTTCGTTGGTGACGGTTGTGTATTTGAGTGCTCTCAATAATCTTTTATTTTCTTGTGTTTGTGTACTGTGCTTTATTCGGTTTATCTTGGTAAACAACTCTAACAGTGATCGCAAGTGTACGTTGTATGTATTTACGTGTGCTTTGATTGAATTTGCTTGTTTAATATTCATTTTAATTTAATTTGCAGTCGCATTGACGCTGCAGTGCTTAAGAACAAAAAATACGAAGATACGTACATACATACATACACTCATATAAGTATTAGCGGTCTCATATATTTCGTGTTTCATATACTATCCTGTGTTTACCAACAAAAAACAGCTTGTCTATTTTGTTGATCTCGCTCTCGGTCTCCAGCACCTCTCCCGCTTTGTCCGCTCTTATCCGACGTAATTGCGGTTTTATCTGCCTACGCGCTTACGCTCTCTCACTCAAGTGCTCTCTTGATTTTTACCGTTGTATAGTGCTATTTGCTAATTGCACTCTACCTTGTTTTGTTCTCGCATATCGATTTTCTAAAAAGTAATTTACATATTTTATAATGCTTGTTTTCTGCAGCAAAAATTGCAAATTGGTTGGAACAACCAATCAAGATTTTATTCTTTGTGGATTGTGCGACAACATGATTCACATGAAATGTGTCGGCTTTACTGCCAAAATTAGGGACTGCCTATTGGCAGACACTAGACATCTGCATGAATGTATTCATATGACGCATCATAGTCGTGTACACTAATATGGTATAGCAAAAATGGTGTACACATTCTCTTACTGTACTGTGTATACAAAAGTGACAGGGGAATGGAACACTAAAATAGGAACACTATGCGTGTGCTGTACTGGTTTTTGCTATACACCAGAATTCATGTATAGCATTTGAAACGTGGTGTACATGGACTGAAATGAAGTGCATGCGAAATGAAACGAAGTGTATAGCGAAACGGAATGAGTGAAGTAAATATAAAACGAGCTGCAAAATTTTATCAGCTCCGGCAAGCAGCGCGGCATCGGAAAGGGCATTTTCCGTGGCAAAAAATTTAATAACGGAAAAACGATGTAAAATTGCCCAACAAGAAGACATGGTAAATAAAATCATGTTTTTGCATTCCAATATTGATAATATTGATGTTAGCTTGTTAGAAATTTAGATATTAAGTTATAATAATAAAAATGTATTAACTAAAATAAGTACATCAATATGAATGCTAAAACAACCAGTCTTTTTTATGTAGAACAAACTTAATAGTCATCTTTTAAACTGTTTTTTTTATTATTTTTAATCACAGCTCATGTAATTTGAAAAATTATTTTTGTTTAATTAATTTAAAATATTTTTCTATTTTATTAAATAATTATATATTAAACGAACAAAATTGTTTTTAATTTTTGCAATTTTATTCTAATACATTTGTTTTACATTAGACCTCAGTAGCAAGCGACAGTGAATAAAATACACACTTCGTTTTTTCGCTGCAGCGCACGAAAAGTGTTTTTTTGTATACATGTGAAAACTGTGACGATATGTGTGCAATGCCCTAAGTGTTGTACAGAACGTGTACACATGTCATAGCATACGATTTTGTGTGTATCGTGTGTTGGAATAGGAACATTGCTGTTCCAATTTCAATGAATGCATAAAAATTGGCATTCACTATGCTGTGTGACAATAAATTTGGCATTCACTATGCAGTGTGACGAAAAAACGTGCATAGCGTTTCAGAATGAATGATTCATTTGCCGTTTTGATTACATTCATGCAGATGTCTGCCAGACACAGGCCTTAAATATTATTGTGAGTCCTGTAATGAGGTGGTAAAAGAAAATTCTAAATTCATGAGGCAGACTCAGGTAGGCTTCAAAGCTATGCAAGTTGCATTTAATGCACTGCATAATTCTTTCAAAGAGCTTGAGACAAATTTCAAAAATGGCAAGGTTACGACTGAATCACCGAAGCGTAAAAAGACTTCGGGTCCTAATCCGCCTACTATTCCACATATCCTGCCCACAAAGCCCCTTCTGGTACCCAGCATTAATCTACCTACGGCTAGCCCATTAATGTCATTTAATTCGCCGGCTAGACCTATTACTAATAACCATTCTTTTGATCCTTTGCATGAAATCGGTTCAACAGACTGTGCGCCTATTGATCCCAATGCAGGTGTAACTGGGGCTCACGAGCCTCTTGTTGTTGTGCCTCTTAATAAATTTATTTTCGTGTCTAGGCTAGCATCCGATACTTCATCGGATGATGTAAGTGCCTACATTAAGAGTAAAATTGATTCCCCACGTATTTTTGTGGAAAAGTTTAAATTCAAACTGAGCCGAAGTATATCTTCTTTCAAGTTGGGTGTTCCACCTGAACTTTTCTCAACCATTTGTTCTGAAAAGTTTTGGCCGCCACAGCTCGTCGTGAAAGAGTATGTAAATAGGCGAAGTAATAACAATAATGGTGTTAGGATCAGAAGCGCACTGTCTGTTGGACTCCCTGTTGCCTCAAACCTCAGTGGCAAAAAACTAACAAACGTAATTAGTTTGGCCTATCAAAACGTTAGAGGCCTCAACACTAAACTTGCTAAATTATATGTTAACAGTTTATCGTTTGATTCACAAATAATTGCATTCACAGAAACCTGGTTAAAACCCGATATTTCCGATTATACCGTTTTTCCTTCTAGGTATAACTTGTACAGATGAGATCGTGCCTCCCGCAAGGCGGGCGGCGTTCTCATTGCTGTAGATTCTTGTATTTCTTCTGAACAGATTTATTTTCATGATTTTCCGGACTTAGAGTTTTTATGTGTTAAATTATTACTTAGTGGTCGTTCACTTTATGTTACTTGTTCTTATATTCCTCCTCATTCTGATATTAACATTTACTCAACCCATTTGAGTGCCCTGCAACTTGTTTCGTCATTGTTGACAGATATGGATAATCTGATAGTGGTTGGTGATTTTAATCTGCCGCATGTTGTATGGTCTGTGAATGACACATCTTCGGCGGCAACACCAGTCACTTCTGATGATTTTATCGATGGCCTACTGGAGTTAGGCCTATCGCAAGTTAACTGGGTGCATAACTGTAGTGGTAGATTGTTGGATTTAATATTTGTGTCTGATACGGATTGTAGTAATGTTTGTAGAGTACCCCCTTTGGTGCTCCGGAAGATACCTACCATCCAACCTCAGAACTATCCTTTGAAATTCTTAACTCTTATCCACCATCTATAAGTTCTTTAAAAACCCGTTGTTTTTGTAAAACTAACTTTACTAAATTAAATTATCTTCTTCAACATACTAATTGGTCTCACCTTTATTCTTGTAGTGATATAAAAACTGCTATTGCCATATTTTATGGGACCTTGAATTCGCTTTTGGATATCTGTGTTCCCCTCACTTGTTCTTCAAGTGATAATAAACCACCTTGGTTTACGAGGGAACTTTCAAAATTGAAAAACGTGAAGTCAAGAACTTATAAAAAACTTAAAAAATCGGGATCTACTATAGATTTGTCTTCATATTTAATAGCAAAATCTAATTTTCTTTCTGTCAACACATCTTGTTATAATAATTATCTTAATCGTTGTAGATTAAACTTTTCACGTGATCCTAAACAGTTTTATAAATTTTTAAATTCAAAACGTAAATCTTCTTGCTTGCCATCCTCGGTTTACCTGGATAATACGAAAGCAAGTTCTGATCAGGCAGTTGCCGATCTTTTTGCTGAGTATTTTCAATCGGTATGCTCATCGAGTTTATATAGTTGCAGTAATTCCTATCCTTTTCAAGTTCAAACGTCAAATTGCATAAGTGTCCCAGTTATAAATGAGTGTACGCTCCTAAGAGACCTTAACTCTATCAAGCCCGGCTACTTGCCTGGTCCTGATGGAGTGCCAGGTTGTATACTTAAATACTGTGCGGATACACTTTGTAAACCCTTACATAAATTATTTAACTTGTCGGTTGACTCAACTGTGTTTCCTGCTATATGGAAGGAATCTTTTAACATTCCACTTCATAAAAATTCATCGAAGTCTAACGTTAAAAATTATAGGGGTACATCCAAGTTGTCCGCCATTCCTAAAGTCTTTGAAAAAATTATATGTTCTCAATTGCAACACACATGTAGTTCGATTTTATCGCCTTATCAACACGGTTTTGTTAGGCGTAGATCTACTACCACTAACCTTCTTGAATTCACTTCGCTTGTTATCTAAGGGTTTCAGGAAAAAATGCAAACTGACGTTGTTTACACCGATTTTAGTAAGGCATTTGATTCTGTTAGTCATTCTCTGTTGCTTCAAAAATTAAATATTATTGGATTTCCATCAAAACTCTTATTGTGGCTTTCGGAGGACTTGTGTGGTCGAACACAAAAAGTTGTTTTTAAATCGTCTGTATCTAAACCTATTTATGTTACCTCTGGTGTTCCCCAAGGTAGCCACCTTGGTCCTTTGCTATTCAATTTGTTTATTAACGATCTCCCAGATGTTATTACTAACTCGTATGTATATATGTTTGCTGATGATGTAAAACTATGTTTAACCTACAATGATGCTTCTCTTTGTAACTTGCTACAGTCGGATTTGGGTGCATTGTCGGCCTGGTGTCGTTTTAATTTACTCAATTTAAATTGTTCTAAATGTAAAGTCATGTCTTTTTGTAGAAGTACCCCTCATACTGCTCACTACTTGCTTGATGCTTCACCACTTGACCGCGTGTTTGAAATGAAAGATTTAGGCATTATTCTTGACACTAAATTAAAGTTTGACTCTCATATTTCGTCTATGGTCAATAAGGCCATTAATGTCATTGGCTTCATCAAGCGGTGGTCGAAAGAGTTTAATGATCCCTATACCACGAAAACGCTGTATACATCCCTAGTACGTCCCATCCTGGAGTATGGATCTTGTGTGTGGTCCCCACAATACTCGATTCACCAGGATAGAATTGAATCTGTGCAGAAGAAATTTCTTCTCTTTGCCCTTAGATGTTTAAAATGGGTTCCGGGAGTTGACTTACCCCCGTATTCAAGTAGACTCCTTTTGATTAATCTTCCCTCCCTGTTAAACCGTATAACTATGCATGGAGTAATTTTTGTTACTAACCTACTTAATGGTGAAATCGACTCATCAGTTCTTTTGAGTCGAATTAAATTAAATGTACCAATTAGATCTTCACGTAACTTTTTACCCCTTAGCCTTGATCGTTGCTTGAGCAACTATTTAACTCACGAACCATTTCGTGTTATATGTTCTGACTATAACAAACTTTATTCTCTTGTCTCCTTGGAGGCCTCAATTCCAGTACTAAAAAGATCGATCCTTTTTGCTTTATCTAATCGTAACCACTAACTACTAATCTAACACTGGTCTGATTGGGTTTTTCTGGGTTTTCCCCAATCCACGCAACAAATGTTGGACTACTAAATTTTTTATTGAATTTCCCAGAGCCTTAACGTTAACTTTTAATTATTTTTTACCTAAATTTATTTTCATATTTTTATATAATTCTATATTATACTTAATTTAATTATTTTAACTATTTTTTTATTTAAATTAATTTTGATTTCATTTAATGTCAGCTGCTCTTAGCTGACAATAAATAAATAAATAAATATATTTGTTTATAAATTGAGAATTACTCTTAATCACTGCAAAAATTCGATTTGATAAGGAGTTTGATTTTTGATTTCACTTAGTGAAATTGTTGACCAGGCCTTTTTAATCGCTTCAACAAGGGTCGCAGAGTCTTCAAATTGTGTCCCCGCTTCGTATACTCTCCTTGACAAAAGACCCCAAATGTTCTCGATAATATTTATGTCTGGAGAGTATGGCGGCCACTCGAGCAAATTTACATTTTGGTCCTTAATCCACTGTTTTACAACCCGGGTGGTATGGATGGGGGCGTTATCATGTTGGAATGTCCATGGAATACGACCAAAAATTTCCGAAAACTTGCGAAAAGCATTTTGGAGCACAGTCTTGTAAACATTCGCATTCATCCTCACAGGTACCATAATACGATACTGCTCCCCACACCATTACTCCACCTGCACAACTGTGATGACGACTTAAAATGCACTCCTCCTTTCGCATATCGTGGAAATAGTAGTTGTATCCATCTGGACCATCGAGGTTGAACTTTTTTTTCGTCGAAGAAGACCACGGTTTTCCATTCTTTGTTCCACGTCATATGCTCTCGGGCAAATCGAAGCCGTGCTTCCTTACGTGCATCAATGAGAGGTGGTTTTTTCTTTATTTTTAATCTTATCAAGTGTTCGGCACTCCGAATAACTCGTTTTACTGTTGCCAAACTAGCATTTACGCCGCATTCTTCCCTAATTTTACCGGCAGAGAGGCGGGAATTCGAGGCAGTTCGAACGATAAGTCGCCTTTCTGATGCCGTTGTTGCATATTTTCTTCCTCCTTTCATGTTTTTTCCGTAATCTGCTTCATTACGAAGAAAATTGCTCACAACGTTTTGACTTCGACCAATCTTTTTGGCTATTTCATTGTGTTTTAGGCCACATTGAATATAGCCTTTTATTCGACCCTTTTCAAAATCGGTTAAAGGTTTTCCGCGACCCATTTAGGTAAAAACTGACAAAAATTGGTTGAAATTTTAAACCACAAAAAAAATTAATGCGTTTACATCACGCAGTCAATTACATTGTGAAGATAAAGTTGTTAAACCTATTTAGTTGAGCCAAAACATATGAAGATTTTCTGTTGTGTTTTTGAAAAAAAAATAAAAAATATATAAAAAATAAACCTACAAAATTGAAACTTTACAATATCATTTATAATTGATTGTATTATGTTAGAAAATTTATTTGGTCAAAATCGGAGTGCTCGTTATAGAGATATAACATCGCAAACCTAAAAATATTGTCAAACCTATTCAGTTTAGCGGCACTGTATATTCGATAGGTGTGGCCAGGCTATAGAAAGCTTCGATAAATTAGGTGTGGCCAGATTATAGAGAGATATTTTCATACAGAAATGTATGACTTTTTTGAAACAAGATTTTTACCCCCCGAGCCGATCGATTTTTACACATGAAAAATGTCCATATGATGTGAATATACATGTAAACAAATATGGCGAATAAAATATTTAATTTTATGTTCTTAACTCATAACAAGTGTTACCTTTTCGAAAGGTAATTTTAAGCTTAGTTGCATATTGCAAATACATTTGAATTTAATACATATTTTAATTCATGATTTTCATGATTATAAGTGTTATTGTGGACATGTACTTCAATAGTATATTTGCTATAAATGCATACTTTGATTAGTATAAGTTGGCGCTTAGCAAACAATTGAGAAATTACTAAAATAGTTTAATAATATTAATTGATTAATTGATAAATATAGCAAATAAGCTAGTTAGGGTATGCAGCAACATCATTCGTCCAAGGCAATTCTGTTTTGCTTCTTCGTGAATGCACAGACACAACACACACACACACTTACAGACAAACATAGCGGACTTCTGTAATAAGAAAATGAACTGACGAATGAAGAATGTTATGTACCCTAATATTATATAAGTGCTACTGTGGATATTATATATATGCAATAATTGCATACTTAATAAGCATAAGTTGGCGCTTAGAAAACAATTGAGAAATTACTAAAAATAGTTTAATAATATTAATTAATTAATCAATTAATATAGCAAATGAACTAGGTAGGGTATCCCACACCATCATTCACTTATTAAAGAAGTTCGTTATGTTTGTTTGTGAGTGTTTGTGTGTGTCTGTGCGTATTTATGCGTATGCATGTTGAAACAAGATTTTTACCCCCCGAGCCGATCGATTTTTACACATGAAAAATGTCCATATGATGTGAATATACATGTAAACAAATATGGCGAATAAAATATTTAATTTTATGTTCTTAACTCATAACAAGTGTTACCTTTTCGAAAGGTAATTTTAAGCTTAGTTGCATATTGCAAATACATTTGAATTTAATACATATTTTAATTCATGATTTTCGATATTAATAAATCTCTAACAAAGCTCTAAGACTATTTGCCGTTCCGTGTAAGCGTTCAAAACCGTCCCTAACAAGAAAGGTGCCACCTTGTTCGTTTAACAATAACTATTATTCGGAGTCTCTAATAGGTCAAATTTAAAGACACTTTATTGTGACAAATAAACATAAAAAAAATTTAGTTTAAGGTAACAAAATTGCATGGTTGAGCAGTGGACAGTTTGTTGTAAATTTAACAAAGTTATTGCAGCACACATATCAGCGAGCGGTTAGAGCCAGAAATCGAGAAAATCGATTTGATACAATGAGGCACAACAACAACTACAGCAACAACAAGAACAGCTGCTACAACAACAGCAGCTTCAACATGAACATCATGAACCACAGCAACAAGAAATTACATTCGAAGAAAAAAGAGAAAAAAAATTGCATATCAGCGGGTGGTGTGCAATCTAAAGGTACTGAGCTTGCGTGTAGGTGATCTTTCCTGGTTTTGGCAATTTTTGTAAATTCCAACTCCTCCAGCTCGATTTCCAGATCTTTTGAACTGACTGCAGCTCTAAGTAAGGAATAGAAATTGTGGTTTCGTCTCCAAGCCAAATTTCTGTACGCCATAATATGTCGCAAAGCTTTGTTACTGTGTCTGATAGGTCACCACTATGTGTTACAAGACTTTGACAATTTAAAATCATTAAAGTTGTTACGTTGGGTGTTTGAAGGAATTTTAAAGCAGTGATCTGTATTGTTTCCAAATTGGTAGTTGAAAGTCTTGAAAATTCTTCCTAAGAATTCATGTCATAATGGTATACCATTTAATTTAATGGGGCCTTATTAGTACTCACATTTTATATTCTGTTAGTTTATTAAACTTACCTCAACTGTAATTAAATAAACTTTTGATAGTATGAAATAAATAAAATACCACCAACAAAAGATGCAGTTTTTTTTATAGATTTTTAAATAGTTTAGACTCTTAAATTTATATTTCTTATTTTAATTACCATAAGCCAATACTTACCATTTGCAATCAATGGAAAAAAAACTAATTATAAAACAAACTAAAATGGGTGTTCTTCATCTTAAATGTTAAAAATTTGGATATTTTCAATTGTAAAATTGTTTAAATGTTTACACATTTCCCGTGTGATCGGACTCACATGGGTATTTTTTTTTTTTTAATCATCTTTCCTCATACTACCCATATATATTTCCTTCAACAGTCACCAATTATCTCTCTTCAAGTGCGGACGCTTAACTCGCTCTCTTTTACTTCACTCGCGCAAGTGTGCCAACCAAACACAGCGGCGGCTGAAAAATTCATAGCAGTAACCCACCTGCATCTGCGCCAGCGAATGCAAACTGCATGATCCTTTTAAATTCGTTAAGAGCACAATTTATATCCCATATCTGAACAACGAACCAGAAGAAGTCCAAGATCTAAAATCCTAGAATGTGCACTCAGTTTTGAAGTTCTCCAAAACAAATAATGGCTATCAAAATTCATCAGCTGCTCACCTTCGACGTTCATAGTCTTCATAGTAAACTTGACATTTACTGCCTTCCCGTCAAGGTTAGGGAATATATTCCCAAACCAATGAGATGCAAGTCTTGCTTGGACATAAGCAAAACATTGCAAAAACTCAGCCACTCAGTGCATAATTTTTAACCTAGCCGTCTTATCACCCTGAACCATGAACACGCGAGAATCCGTTGTTGGTATGCATTATTATCAGCAGAAATATAATGCAAAAAGTAAACAACATAAAATTTGGCATGCATAGAGCTATTAATATATTCTTTGTTTTGTGCATAACTTTTGCTACGTTATTTAACGGTTCTCAGCAACGCTTGCTTAAATAGTCAAAAGAAGGTTTCGTCAAAATAATTATGCCGACTAGTGAACTACAGCAATCTCTTCTGCTTCTTTCGTGAACGTGGCTGCTCTCATTTCACCACCAGCAAACACAAATACTAACACAGAAACATCTACCTATGGCAAACACAAACATAAACCTCTCAATTAACCGAACAAGCTACCCCCTCGGTAGTCTCCTCTGCCGATAATATGTACCAACTCATTACCCAACACTTCTCACGAACCAAACAATAGCAATGCAAAATCGCTCGCAAAAGCTTGTACTACTAGATTGTCAGATTAATTCCTAATAGTTCAAACTTTCTTGCAAACAAAAAATCATACCCCAAACTTCAACCCATAATACAGTGGAACTTCCATATAACGAACTCTCATATAACGAATTTTTCCATATAACGAATTAATTTCGCGAACACTGCTTTTTGGTTCAACTTTCAGTGTGATTTGTTCTCCATATAACGAATTTCCCTGTAGCGAATATTTCTTTATTACGAATTTATTTTCAGGACGTAGCTCGTACGCTCATGCGTTTTCTATTCCCTATAACGAATTTTTTCGTTATTGCATTTTATGTACGAATTACGTTGAGAATGCGAAAACAAAACAATAACACATTCTTCATTTACCGTTTTGTTTTCGTGTTATTTTTTGCTTATTCTCCGATCTTCGCTGCACAGTTTTTTATGAACATTTTTTACTGCTCAGTGCACGTCGAAGATGTATGTAGATGCAGACGTAGATGTTGTTGTTGGGATTACTCCGTTATTTTTGATGTGTTAACATCTATAGGCGCGGGTAGCGCAACTATCTCGGTACAATACATGCAAACCTCACACCGCGTTATCTCACACATGATCAGCGTCGACGCTTTCAAAAAAAGCGTTACGCGTTATTAAGCGTTAGTATAGCAAATAGTATGTGTTTGTTGTAAAAATTTTTTCTCTGCTCAAAATAAGTATGATGGTATTAGTGCTTTGTGCAGCGGCAGAGCGCCCCAGCCCGGGACGGTCGAGCCATGCAGCTGTTTAGCAAAGAGAATGATGACTGTTGAATACCCTAATAAATTATAAGTGTTATTGTGGACATGTACTTCAATAGTATATTTGCTATAAATGCATACTTTGATTAGTATAAGTTGGCGCTTAGCAAACAATTGAGAAATTACTAAAATAGTTTAATAATATTAATTGATTAATTGATAAATATAGCAAATAAGCTAGTTAGGGTATGCAGCAACATCATTCGTCCAAGGCAATTCTGTTTTGCTTCTTCGTGAATGCACAGACACAACACACACACACACTTACAGACAAACATAGCGGACTTCTGTAATAAGAAAATGAACTGACGAATGAAGAATGTTATGTACCCTAATATTATATAAGTGCTACTGTGGATATTATATATATGCAATAATTGCATACTTAATAAGCATAAGTTGGCGCTTAGAAAACAATTGAGAAATTACTAAAAATAGTTTAATAATATTAATTAATTAATCAATTAATATAGCAAATGAACTAGGTAGGGTATCCCACACCATCATTCACTTATTAAAGAAGTTCGTTATGTTTGTTTGTGAGTGTTTGTGTGTGTCTGTGCGTATTTATGCGTATGCATGTGCGCGCTTTGTTGTTCTGCTGGTGGCGGTCAAAAGCAAAACAACAAAAAGTAAATTTGAAAGGTTTTGCAATTGTTAACACATCGTTAGTGAGTTCGAACACGCATTAATTTTTTTATAGGCACCAAAGCAAAGAATAACGGATTGTGGTCAACTGTATTTAAAATAGTTGTACACATTGTAGGAAAGTGAAGATTTGCGCGATTCTTCAGTTGACTTGGGGTCCGAAAGCAAGCAAAATGTCCAAAATGTTTTAAATAAAACATACTTAAATCACACAAGTTTTCAAACATTTCTATATAATGAAATTTCTATATAACGAAGTAATTCGTTATATGGAAGTTCGACTGTATGTCCATAAAAATCATACAATGAGGCAAAAACGGTATTTTTAACATTTACAACAAATTAACACTACCAATAAAAGAGCACGCGCCCTATGTTTTATGTTTGCAAGAAGCATATCTCCCAATTAATTTTAAAAACATTATCGGCCCAAAATTCTTCATATTTAACAATTATGTATTTAAAGAACATTGTTTAAATTAACAAAAACAGCTTAAGGCCCTGCATGCACGTTAAGACCAATAAATAGCATCTAAAATTGATTTTGGACTCCTTATCTTTAGTTGGTGTGTCAAGTTTTATCTGAAGAAATTACATGCGCAATACCATGAACCCACCCGTCGTGCAATCAAACCCTTTCCCATCTCCCCCATCGTTACCATCAGAGCAGACTGCCCAGCATAATAAATCGCAACGAAGAAATGATCAAGCTCCTTCCTAAACTGCACACAACATCCAATATTCTCTTGGCCGAGGAATTAACAGCAACATTCGAACCAAAACTCAAATTAATTTGCATTTATACACTAAGGCACTGTGACAGTTACAATACACACCTCGGTCTGCTCCTACCGAACAAACAACATAGCAACAAGAAATTTCCCTACTGGATGTACATCCACCTATATATAAACTGCAACCTATTTTACGCTGACACAAACCAAACCAAACCTCTGCTTCTGAATTCCGGACGAGCTCCATGGTAAAACCTGGTTATAAAGGTGCAACTCAACATCTTTCGCAGTGGTGTCAAACGAAAACACAATAGTTGCGGGGCAACTGCTTTCTCCCCACAACTCCATTTTTCCGCCGAAGCCTTTGCGATCCTTAACCTATTAGCCGCGTAATTAAAATTGAGTGTAGACGAGCTAACTCGTCTTTCGCAACACAATTGCCAACATTTTAGATAGGACGAGTTAACTTGTCTTACGCAACACAACATCATAGATTAAGCGAGAACGAGTTAACTCGTTTTACGCAACACAAGTTCCATCATAGTAAATATTGTGAAAAAAAATGAAAACAAAGCGAATGAAATTTTGTTTTTTTACATTCAAAAATTAAAACAAATTTTAAAAAATAAAGAAATTAAACAAGAATATATAAATAAAAATATTATGAGTGGTATTCTTCAAAACAACAAGTAATAATGATTTTTATGATGCATTCATTGAAACGTTTATTTTGTTCGTTGTTTAGGAACAGATATTTTGCAAATACTCTTATAGCCCTTGTAAGGTTGCGCTAATATGTAACCACAACAATTAACTTATTGCTTTCTTGTTATTTAGATTTTTCACAAAAATAGAGTAACAATAAAATAAAAACCCATAATAAAATATTCCATTTCGCATACCACAAAAAATAAAAATTTACCCTTTTTTATAATTTTTTTTGAGCCCGCTAAGTAAAAATAAACGAATAATTATTACTAAAAGACACCTGCATTAACACTTTTTAAAAATGTATTTTTATTTAAAATTATTTAAAAAATTTGTTATTTCCGATACCTGTTCGTAGTTTTTTACTTTCCATGACGAGTTAACTCGTCTTACGCAGCTAACAGGTTAAAGCCTGCCACTTCGCAATTAAAAACAAGTGTAAACGTTGCAGTCGTACGCAACCGACTGCGATATACTCGATACCAGTTTCAAACCGGTAAAAAGCGGCCTTATGGCAAAGGGGTAAGGATGCGGCATGGGGGCTGCCTCAAAAATTGATACAGATGGGGGTGGCACCAGCTATCTTCCTTCAAAATTTAGTGAAACTAGCTCAAAGTTTGTTAAAGATGGGGGAAGGGGGGCTGGGGGTGGTATGGGTGAGTGTGGTATCCAAATTATTCCTGCAGATCTTTTTGAGATGTCAAATGCTATCTTCCTACCAAATTTGGTGACTCTAGCTCAAAGTTTGTAAAAGGTTGAGGAAGGGGGCTGGAAGCGGTCTGGATGGGCGTGGCTCAAAAATATCTTTGGGGGTCGCTACCTGCTATTTTCCTACCAAATTTGGTGACTTTAGCCCAAAGTTTGTAAAAGGTTGAGGAAGGGGGCTGGAAGCGGTATGGGTGGGCGTGGCTCGAAAATATCTTTGCTAGCTACCAGCTATTTTCCTACCAATCTTGGTGACTCTAGCTCAAACATGGGCAAGGGCGGTATGGGTGGGCGTGGCATCTAAAGTTTTGATGCACATTTTTCGGAGTCATCATCACCTATCTTACCACCAAATTTGGTAGCTCTAGATCAAACACTGTGGGAAATATAGGCATTTTGATTTCAAAATGTGGGGGGGGGGGGGGTGGGGGCGGAATGGGAGGGCGTGGCTCCAAAATTATTGATGCAGATTTTTGGGAGTTACCAGTAGCTATCTTCCTACCAAATTTGGTAACTCTAACTGTAAAAGTGTGCGAAATAGGTGGATTTATCGATTTTGAGTTATCGAATTTATCGATTGGCCAGCTCCCCAGTTGTCGTAGAACCCCAATCTTTAATTTACTCGGAAATAGATAAAGAAATTTGCAAAGTTTTAAGTCTCTAGCTTGAAGGGTGTGAAAAAAAGTTGCGTTCATACAGACGGACGGACGGATAGACACCATGATGGACATTGCACAAACTCAATATACTCTTTACCTTCGGTATCGAGTATAATCAAGAACCTTTCGGTGTCTATCCACAGTTCAAGCGATAAAAAACCCGGACCACATGGAAACTACAGTGCGGGGAATTAAAAACATCATCGCAGCCCATCAAAGTAAAATTATTGTTTTCAGGGTCCCAAGCCAGCAAGGGATACCTAGTAATGAAAATGTTGGACAAATGAAACTGCTTCAACCATTGTTATTCTCACAATAGCCCAAACTTCTAAGAAATCTAACTTACCCCCACTCTCACAAGACGTACATGCGGGACTTTCATACGCTTGCTTATTGGACACGACAAGCCTCCCTGAGTCCTCTGCGGACATAAATTATCCACCACCCACTTTCTTGACTCATGTCGACAGGGCCACAATTTTTAGATATCAAACCCCCTCCGATTTCCTTAAAATTCTTTCAATTTTTGTTAAATAAAAAATAAATTTAAAATTTTTTCTAGACTTATACAAATATTTTAAAGCGAAAATAAGACAAACTAGATCAACCGCTGTTAAAGTCTTTTTTTTTTATAGAAAAATAATATGCATATATCCGATATTAAATAAAAATATTGTAATAGTTTATAAATCTTTAAATAATAATATTATACACTATCCCTGCCATAGCAGTCACATGGCGATCAAAACAATTCTATTAGGTTATCATGATAAAAACGTACAACATTTTTTTATTTTTGCGAGTATGAATTAAAGGTTGGTCATGAAATGTGTAAGGCATAAAAGGAAGCATCCAATCAATATGGGCGTTGATTCACATCGCGAGCTGCTTTGCTACAGTTAAATTATTTTCGAAACCAGCCAAATCGGACATTTATTTCGTAGAGCTGCCATAACTATGTTAGAACTGTAAAATGATCTTATTATGAGCACGTAGGCTTTAAAAGAGAAAATTGTTTTTGGGCGTGCCTTAACTAGCTTCCTTACTTTTTCAGAATGGTGTTGCTGAATTCATTTAGTTAAACGACTTTTTATACTCGATACCGAAGGTAAAGAGTATATTGGGTTTGTGCAATGTCCGTCGTGGTGTCTGTCCGTCTGCCAGTCCGCATGAACGCAACTTTTTTCGACACCCTTCAAGCTAGAGACTTGAAACTTTGCAAATGTCTTTATCTATGACCAAAAACGCCAATATCTTCCTCAGTTTTTGAGCTAGAGCCACCAAAAGAGCCAAGATAGGTGATGACGATCCCCAAAAAACTGCATCAAAATTTTGGATGCCGCGCCCATAACTGGTAGCGACACCCAAAGATATTTTGGAGCCAGGCCCACCCATAACGACCACAGCACCCTTCCTCAACCTTTTACAAACTTGGAGCTAGAGTCACCAAATTTGGTAGGAAGATAGCAATTGACATCCCAAGAAGATCTGCAGGAATAATTTGGATGCCATACCCACCCATAACTCGCCCAGCCCCCCTTCCCCCACCTTTAACAAACTTTGAGCTAGTGTCACCAAATTTGGAAGGAAGATAGCTGAAACTGTTGCTGCTGTGGCTGCAGTGGCTGCATATAAAACTGTGGCAAGGCCACAGCAGGCAAAGCAACCCAATAATTTTGTCCGTTCATGAAATGAAGCAATACGCAAAGACACACTAAAGTAAAAATTGTAAAATTCCCTGAGATTGAAAGAGTTACTGTTATTTCTGTGAATTGATCTCATCTACAGAACGGTATCACATTTTCATGCTCTTAAGCTAATCGCATTTCTCTTAGTCCTCCTTTGTTGTTTCAAATTCGTGTGTGCATACAACGGCTTATAATAAGCCTGAAGCGATCGACAAAAACAGCAACAACAAATCTTTTGCATTCACAGTTATATTTATACCCTGAAATGGGTAAAAAAGGGTATAATTGTTTTGTGCAAAAGTATGTAACAGGCAAAAAGAAGCATCTCCGACGCCATATAAAGTATATATATTCTTGATCAGCATCAACAGCCGAGTCGATACAGCCATGTGCGTCTGTTCGTCCGTCCGTCCGTATGTATGAACTATAAGAGCTAGAGATTTCAAATTTGGAACATAACTACTCCTAAGCCATAGGAAGATGAACTTTATTTCAAACTATCGATAACTATTCTGGTTTCCGATATACATATGGAATCGATAACGAAAAAATTTCGAATTAAGAAAATATAAAAATAGAAGTTGAAACTATGGATAACTTTATAACTTCTATGAAAATTTGATCCAAATCGGTTTAGAAACACCGGAGATATTTTATATTAAAGTTAAGTCAAGAAAAACTGCACTACTGCAAGTCATTTTATACACGGGTTCAGGGTATCTTTTAGCCTTCCTACTTGTTTTCAGATTCGCTCATTCTAGTGTTGTGGTGAATTGAGCGCAGTTGGTCATAAACCCAAAGAGGCAGCTTAAACTTGAACACGCTCGCACATCGCTCTTCATGTTCGACGCTGGATGACAAATTATTTTTAAGTCTCGCTCTGATCATGCGCCTTCGTTGTTGCCTATTTCGGCTCAAAAACGATGAAACTCAGATTGCGCAGTTAGCAGTGTACCTTCTGCGCAGATGACGTCACATGTGACCGGTTGGGTATGATTTTCATATTGCATCATACATTGTAGTGAATTTGAATAAGTTAAGACTGTTCGCATTCGCTCTGCAATCGTAACGGACGTGTTTTTTTTTTGTGCGCCTCGCTTTGTTTACTTTTTGCCCGTTTTCCTATCTGTTTAATTCGCGACTTTTATGCACATAAATAGTTTTGTGACTGAGTTTCATCGGTTTGTGTAAACTTAAAGTGATCATTTGGGTAATTAATTTATTTGCATTTATTGTAAAGTGTCACAAGCGCAACAACAAATTGCAGTCCAAGCAGACCGCTTAATTTGCTCAGCTTGCTTGTCGCCTGCTAACGTTTTGTTTTGTGTTTTTGCGCTCTTGTTAAGCTTCTGTGTGCGCTCTCTGTGCATAAAACCATTCTTTGCGCTCTCTTACTCTTACGCGCTCTCACTTGTGGTTATGGTTGCGGTCAAAATATTCCGTTGTGCAGTTTCGGTTGTCGCGCTCGCGCCCTTACGTTTTGTTTGTGACTTTGTCTTTAAGTGAGTAACAGGAGTTTGTATCTTATACATTAGGGTGGCCCTATTGTTTTATTTTTTCTTAGCTTGAACCAAACAGTATAGTGTTTTTATTTTTGTTAAACATATTCATTTTTTTATAATTTTTTTTTAATTTATTTTCATATTTTAATTTTTGATAAATAAAAAAATCAATAAAAAAAAAGAATTATAATGTCTGTCTGCTGTGCCAAAGACTGCCAAGTCCGCGCTGCCACCAATATGGCATTTGTCAGCTGCTGGATGTGTGCAAATGTCGCACATGAAAAATAACGTAGCAATCAGTATTTTTTATAATACTTTATCTAATTTATTTGATTTGTGCGTCCCTTATGGTAAACCAAACAGGTCAAACAAACCTGCTTGGTTTACCCGAGAGTTGACAGTTCTTAAAAATCGTAAATCTAATTTGTACAAAAGATTCAGAAAAACTGGATCTTCCATTGCCTACTCTGCATACTTGATTGCTCGTTCCAGCTTTTCAGTCCTTAATAACCATTGTTATAGGAATTACTTGACTCGGTCCAGATTACAGTTTCAGCATGATCCCAAGAGGTTTTTTGATTTTGTAAATGTAAAGCGTAGGTCGTCAATACTCCCCTCAAATGTTTTCTTTGAGGAAAAGCAGGCCTACTCAGATGCGGCCGCTGCTGATCTGTTTGCCGAATTTTTTCAAACTACCTATAGTTCATGCAACTTAGCTTACCCTTATCAGGTTAATAGCTCAAACTGCATTTTTGGGCCGACAATCACAGAAAGTTCACTTCTAAGTGATCTACTGGCCCTTAAGCCCGTATACTCTCCAGGACCTGATGGTGTACCGACCTGTGTGCTTAGGCACTGTGCTCAGGGTCTTTTAAAACCTTTACATAAATTGTTTGTCCGTGGAGTTAAGCTCTTTTCAAAAAATTTTTTTCCTTCATAAAAAAGGAATTAAATCAAATATTCAGAATTATAGGGGTATCTCCAAGTTGTCCGCTATTCCTAAGATTTTTGAAAAATTGATAACTTCCCATCTTCAACACCTTTGCAAATCTATAATTTCACCGTGCCAGCACGGATTTATGAAACAACGATCTACTACCACTAACTTGTTAGAATTCACGTCATTCGTTATAAAGGGTTTCCAGGATAAAATGCAAACTGACGTTATTTATACTGAATCAGTAAGGCTTTTGACTCCGTTAATCACAATTTATTAATTCACAAGTTAGAGCTTTTGGGTTTTCCTAAAAAACTTATTTTTTGGATCAAAGACTACTTAATTCTTAGAACTCAGAAGACCTACTTTAAGAGCTCTGTCTCCAAAGTGGTTCAGGTTACTTCTGGTGACCGCCAAGGAAGTCACCTTGGACCATTGTTATTTACACTGTTTATAAACGATCTTCCGTCCGTAATAAATTACTCACGGGTGCTGATGTATGCTGACGATGTAAAATTATGCATATCAGCTGAATCTCTTCTGTCTGCTCAAAATCTACAACGTGACCTAGACAATTTTCAAACTTGGTGTAGAGTTAACTTATTAAACCTAAATTGCAATAAATGTAAAGTAATGTCTTTTTATAGACGTATGCCCTTTTTTAAATTTTATATTCTAGATAATAAACTACTAGAACGAATAGAATGGGTTGAAGATCTGGGTATCCTAATGCACCCAAAACTTAAGTTTGACAAGCACATTTCTTCTGTTACAAATCGAGCATCGAGTGTCTTGGGGTTCATTAAGCGCTGGTCAAAGGGATTCGATGATCCCTACATAACAAAAACCTAATAAGTATATTTCTCTTGTAAGACCGATTTTTGAATATGGATCTTGTATATGGTATCCCAAATACAGGATTCATCAGGATAGAATAGAATCGGTACAAAAACAATTGCTGCTCTTTGCCCTTAGGGGACTTAACTGAGACAATAACATAAACTTACCTTCTTATCATAGTAGACTTTTACTAATAAATCTTCCATCTCTCGCGGATCGCAGAACTATGTTAGGAGTAATCTTCTTGCACAAACTAATCAATGGTGAAATTGATTCTTGTGAGTTAATTAACCAAATTAGATTTGCTGTTCCGATTAGAAATACTAGAAACTTTGTACCTATTTCTCTTCAAACTTGTTATTTAAACTACGCTTTACATAACCCTTTTCGAATCTTATGTTCAAACTACAATAATATTTCCCACCTAATACACAATGCCATACCAACTTGCTCTCTTAAAATACTAGTAATGTGTTATCTGTCTACATCAGTGAACTGCACGGGTGTCACTTTTCGGCACCTTACGTACACCCATAAAATTATGAGTGCCGGTGGCACACTTCACCCTCAAAACAAAGTAACAATGCGCACACACACAAAAAATAGCGGGTGTTGCGAGTGGCCTGCACATCGCGCACTCATTCACCCATTGTGTTTTTACACTTTTTACGCCTACGTACCTACACTCATAACGGAATGTAGCAGCAGGCAACAAGTAAAAACAGGCACCCATGCAAAAAAGGTTCGGGTACGCAAAACACAAGTAAAACACCATGGTGTTTTACTTGACACCTTGGTGTTTTACTTGACACCATGGTGTTTCAGTTATATTTTTGTCAAAAAAGGGTGTTTTGCCTTCATATGCATCAATACCTGCAAGCAGTGCAGCAGCAAAACGATTTTTTTCTTTGGCAGGAAATATCATAACATAAAAAAGAAATAGATTGGGACCAAAATCTGTAGATTCCCTACTTTTTTTACATTCTTTTTATAAAAATTTAATAGATTAAGTTAAAAATTATAATTTTTACTATAAGTTTATTGTTAGTTATAGTTATAAGTTTTAAGTTCCTTAACCTTAGTTTATTAAATACTTACATAAATACTCAAAAATAAAATAATAGCCGCAATTTATAGCATGTCAATATTTTTTACTATTTTGTTATAGCTCTTTTAAAAAAAAAACAAGCAAAGGACGCACACAAGACAACAAAAAACCCATGTCGCCGAAAACATTCCATCACTCGATTCCGTGTTCACTCTCACACCCACCCCTTCACGCTAGTGTTTTTTGCTTTACTCGCACTCATGCACACATGCAAAAAGTATACGGTACCTACAGATACCCGGGTGCGTCTACACACCCGACATTTATTGTTGAGTGTGTGCTCGCATCCGTCTTTACTGGGTCTTAAGACACCCGGGTGACAAAAACACCATGGTGTTTACTGGGTGCACTTGTAGTTGCAGTGCACTCATGCAGTTCTCTGGTCTACATGTTCGCGATCTTCGTAACCGCATGCACTTCGGTCGGTTGGCGGGAGGGGGGGTCGCTTAGTGCTTGGGTCGGCGCGTTAACAAGCCGGTGCTTTGTATCGTTGGTCCACTTGATTGTATTGTTCGTTAGTACATCTTCGTCCAATATATAATAAAGGTGAATTAATTGATTGATAAAAGCTGCACAGCGCATTTTCAATCAATTAATTCACTTTTAAAATTTTGGTGTGCAAAATTTTTCTAGACGCACCAAGTTTTGTTTTGTTGTTGTTGTTTTTTTAAATCAACGACACTAAAAAAAAGTAGCAGTGCGGGCCCAACAACAACACCAACAACAAACGCTACTTTGGTCGTAAATCAATTGTCAAAGGCACACAAATTTGAAAAAAAAACAATGTGAACTGTGCGAAAAGATACATGTACATAAAATTATGAAAATTAATTTCAAGCGCATTGTTCACTTAATTTTGAATGCACTTATTCATTAAGAAGCGAAGGCGTCACTGCGCATTTGTTTTGTTTTTGTATTCTCGCTCGCGATCAAACCCTCAGCTTTTGCGACAATCAGGCGGCAGTAGTGGAATGGGTAATGTGTTTTGTTTTTGGAATGGGTCAAAGTGCTCCAAAATGTATGGGAGGTACTCGAAAGAGCTGTCCAAAATAAAATTCCTTTCTTAGTGCTCACTTACCACCTGCATGGAATATTGTGTGAAAATTTCAGCTTTCTAGCTCTTTTCGTTTAGGCTGTGGCTCAGTAATTCTTATCTGTCAGGACAAACTCTTTTATATTTATAGATATATACAAATTAATGCCACTTTTCGTTGTAAGTTTTTCACTCAAGAACGGGCTCACCTATCCAAACCAAATGTCTTGGATTTGTTCTGACTATTTAGTTGATGGTTTGTGTGAAGTTTGCACAAAATCGGTCGAGCGGTTTTCACTTATCATAATAAATTGGCGGATCATTATGTTAACGGGGATTTTGCTGTCAAATTGAAACTTTCATTTTTAGCTTTGTTTTAATATTTTTAAACATATTGTTGAGAGCATTCTAACAAACGGTGAGTCCTGAACAGTTCAAATTTTTTTTTTTTTTACACAAACGATATTTTTTACGTATGTGTGTTTCTTTATTTGAAAAAACATATTGTGTGCATACGGGTTTTTGATGTGTAAACATCTATAGGCGCGGGTAGCAAAAACCAAGCGTTTCAATACATGCAAACCTCACACCGCGTTAGCATCACAGCGTTATATGCGTCGAAAAATTCAAAACTATTCGCAGCGTTAGCATAGCAAATAGTATGTGTTTGTTGTAAAAACATTTTCTCTGCTCAAAATAAGTATGATGGTGCAGCGGCAGAGAAGCCCCAGCCCGGGACGGTCGAGCCATGCAGCTGTTAAGCAAAGAGAATGATGAGTGTTGAATACCCTAATAAATTATAAGTGCTATTGTGGACATGTACTTCAATAATATATTTGCTATAAATGCATACTTTTATTAGTATAAGTTGGCGCTTAGCAAACAATTGAGAAATTACTAAAATAGTTTAATAATATTAATTGATTAATTGATAAATATAGAAAATAAGCTAGTTAGGGTATGCAGCAACATCATTCGTCCAAGGCAATTCTGTTTTGCTTCTTCGTGAATGCACAGACACAAAACACACACACACTTACAGACAAACATAGCGGACTTCTGTAGTAAGAAAATGAACTGACGAATGAAGAATGTTATGTACCCTAATATTATATAAGTGCTACTGTGGATATAATATATATGCAATAATTGCATACTTAATAAGCATAAGTTGGCGCTTAGCAAACAATTGAAAAATTAATAAAAATAGTTTAATAATATTAATTAATTAATCAATTAATATAGCAAATAAACTAGGTAGGGTATCCCACACTCATCATTCACGTATTAAAGAAGTTCGTTATGTTTGTTTGTAAGTGTTTGTGTGTGTCTGTGCGTATTAATGCGTATGCATGTGCGCGCTTTGTTGTTCTGCTGGTGGCGGTCAAAAGCAAAACAGAAAGTAAATTTGAATGGTTTTGCAATTGTTAACACATCGCTAGTGAGTTCGAACACTCATTAATTTTTTTTATTTCTATTATTCTATGAAGTAAAAATGCCACGAGTCAGACGAGCAGTATTGGAAAAACAAAAATTATTGTTGATCCAAATGAATTGGATTAAGTTTTAAAATAGCTAGCAATTAAAATATTTTTTTGTCTGAATAAATGAATTTGATGTTCCAAAGCAATTTTTTTATGATTTCATTCTATTTGTAGCGAAGCACGTAGCGAGCTGCTAGTATGTTATATATGTATGTATGTATAAGTACATATATAAATGTGTATATATGTCTTGCGGTTATATTAAATTTTATTTTTTATTATTATTATTATATTATTATGCACAGGTAAAATATACCCTATGCACCATGTCTTTTTTATAATAACGATTTAAATATAATTCCACAATTTTGAATAAAAAATTTAATTATAATTATCATATAACGTTTTTTTTTTTTTATTTTGGTAAAAAATAAGAGTTATTGGTAAAGTAAAATAAAAAAAATTTGTAAATAATTCTTATTTTGTAATTTTTAACATACAAATTATAATCGTTACAGTCCCTGGTTATAATGGTATTAGAATAAATAATATTGCAAACAGACAAAAACTTGACTGTGGAGTATAAACAGTTAAAGATGCAGCCAACTTCACTCTGTGCAAATTTAACTCTCAATTACAATGCAACCAAATCAAAAAAGCAGTAGATGACGCCGCTCTCTGCGTAAAAAATGAATGATATTTAATGACATTTTATCCATTATTTATTTATTTATTTGTTTATTGTCAACTAAGAGCAGCTGCATGAAATACAAATTAATTAAAAAATTTCAATTAAAGTGAAGAAAAATATAGTAGCTTCACATCATCAGCAAACATATATAGACGGGAGTTTGTAATAACAGCTGAAAGAACGTTAATAAACAGATTAATTATCAAAGGTCCAAGATGACTCCACTGGAGTTTAGAAACAAATAATTTAAAAATTTTTTTTTGTATTCGACCACACAAGTACGAAAGCCACAATAAAAGTTTTGCTGGAAATCCAAAAATATTTAATTTTTGAAGCAACAGAGAATGACTTACAGAATCAAATGCCTTATTAAAATGGGTGTAATTAACGTCAGTTTGAATTTTTCCCTGAAACTATTGATAACAAGCGAAGTGAATTTAAGAAGGTTAGTGGTAATAGATCTACGCCCAACAAAACCGTGTTGATAAGGTGATATAATTGAACTACATAAGTGTTGCAATCGAAAACATATAATTTTTTCGAAAACTTTAGGAATGGCAGACAACTTGGATATACCTCTATAATTTTTAACTTTAGACTCAGAATCTAAGTATACAACCTGGCACTCCATCAGCACCAGGAAAGTAGCCGGGCTTGATAGTTGAGGTCACTTAGGAGCGTACACTCAGTTATAACTTGGAAATTTATGCAATTTGACGTTTGAACTTCAAAAGGAAAGGAATTACTGCAACTATATAAACCCGATGTATGCTAATTAAAAATATTCAGCAAATAGATCGGCCACTGCCTGATCAGAACTGGCTTTCGTATTATCGAGGTAAACTGAAAAAGGCAACAATGAAGATTTACATTTTCAGTTAACAAATTTATAAAGCTGTTCAGTATCACTGGAAAAGTTTAATCTACAACGATTAAGATAAATATTATAACAAGATGTGTTAACAGAAATAAAAATTGACTTTGCTATTAAATACGAAGATAAATCAATAGTAGATCCCGATTTTTTAAATTTTTTATAAATCAATAGTAGATCCCGATTTTTAAAATATTTTATAAGCTCTTGTTTTTTTGAATTTTGTAAGTTCCCTCGTAAACCAAGGTGGTTTATTATCACTTGAAGAACAAGTCAGGGGAAAACACAGATATTCAAAAGCGAATTAAAGGCCTTATAAAATATGACAATAGCAGTTTCTATACTACTACAAGAATAAAAATGAGACTAATTAGTATGTTGAAGAAGATAATTTAATTTAGTTAAGTTAGTTTTACGAAAACAACGGGTTTTTAAAGAACTTTTAGATGATGGATAAGGGTTAAGAATTTCAAAGGATAATTCTAAGGTTGGATGGTAGGTATCTTCCGGAAGCACCAGAGGGGGTACTCTACAAACATTACTGCAATCCGTATCGGACACAAATATTAAATCCAACATTCTACCACTACAATTATGCACTCTGCTAACTTGCGATAGGCCCAACTCCATCAGAAGTGGCTGGTAATTGCGCCGAAAATGTGTCATTCACCGACCATACAACATGTTTCAGATTAAAATCACCAACCACTATAAGATGATTCATATCCGTCAACAATGACGAAACAAGTTGCAGTTCACTCACATGGGATGAGTAGATGTTATTATCAGAATGGGGGAAATGTGGGAACAAGTAATATAGAGTGAACGGCCACTAAGTAATAATTTAACACATAAAAACTCTTTGTTCGGAATATCATGAAAATTAATCTGTTCAGAGAAAAACAAGAATCAACAGCAATAAGAACCCCGCCACTACCAAGAAAATATGCCGCCCGAGGCGAAAATTGATTTGCCGCCCCACCATCCCCCCTCATTTTACATGATCCTCATACAAGTCCTGCTATAATTTTCCAGATCACATAAGCAATGCGAAATACAAAAACAATTTAGCATATTCTTTTATATGTGAAATGCCGGTATACACACAATGTTCTTTATTTAATCTGGCATATTTACTACAACCGATCGTCTTACATGCCGAATACCAACTAACTCACATGCATCGCTTAATGTTAAAGTACCTGTTAATGTTATCGCATCATGCAGTGTTGTACTTAACAGTTGAGATCGATTGTACAGCTGAGTAATACAGTATTGCTCTTAACAACTAGATCAAGGGAATTCCTCCAACTACATATGTTCACCTCTTCGATGCTTATGCTCAGCAGCAAAGTAACGGGGCTTCCCTATTTTTGTAGTTGCGCTACGAAATTTCAAGGGATTTTTTTGTTGCAGTAAAAACGGGACTGCACTAAAAAAAAGTGTTTGTGAGAATCGGTTTAAACATGTCTACATGATTGAAGGTCATCATTATAACTTTTTCTTGTCATTTTAATGCATATATCATTTTTAAATAACAAGTAAAAAAAATAACAAGTAATAAATAAATAAATGATGCAAACAAAAAAATAAAATAAAATAAAAATAAATAAATAAAATAATATGAGCCTTAAAGTAATATTGCTTATTTAAGGTTGCTACACTTTCTAGATGATTACTTATCAGTTAAAAGTTTCAAATTTGTATAAAAATCAAATATATGAAAAAAAATTTTGAACAATTTCAAATTTTTATTTTAAAGGTATTCATGCTTTTACAAAAAAAAAAAATGTAAAAAAATAAGTTTTTGTTGCATTTTTAGTTTATTTTTTGTAAAATGCTGCTAACATAGGGGTCCTAATTTTGAGGCCTTGAGGCTTTGAACGTGTTCAAGCTCCTTGATGTCACACGCCACTATTTTATGGACGGTGTGGGAAGAAATCTTTTCTGCGTATTGTATTGTATTCTCGATATTTTGTAGAACAACTAGCCTTTTCCTTGCAATTTTAGACTTTGAAAATTGTCCCATCTTTTAATAAGTTGGTTGTTGATTCGAGTTACTGCCTCATTATTTGATTTTCAGAAAATCTCCATCATTTGAGCTTCCGTATCCGTACTTGAGACAGTCTACTTTAAGTCAAACTTGTTTCAAATTGTTTGAATTCGATTCTTTCTGATCATGTCCTACCTTTATCCATTTTTGATATATTTTCGCCAAACTATTCCTCCTCTTGTGGAAAGGTAGACGCCAATTTAAACCAATCTTTCTTTACCCTTATCCTTGCGTGGAATTGTGGGATTCATCGTTTGTAGAAATTCTTAAATTTCCATAGGACATCATCATCGGTCAGGTTGAACTCGTAAACACATTCAATATATTTTCTTCTCTTATAGGGCGTTTACATTACAGTGAGTTTGCTATCGATATCGTCATTGACTCAATAACTCAGAATTGGTGTTTACATTGTCACAAAAGTGAGTTATTGAGTTAGCGTCAACTGTGTTTTGTAAAAGTCGAAAAATTTTGTTAAACATAATTTTAAAGTTATGAATAATAACAAATTATGTATGATTGCATCTGCGATGGAGCAAAACAACGCAATGATGATGAGTGTAATGAATATGGGTGGGATCTCTTCGGGAACATTATACTATTTGCTAAGGAATTCATCCAGTCGAGACATTTGGACACTTGTAAGATAAAAACAGTTGATTCAACTTAAGCATTGTTTATTAAACTATTATTTTAATGGTATTATTTAAGCCACGGTATGGATGTTTTTGGGAGAGTGACGTTCCAAATAATTCGGACGCATTTTTTAAGGAGAGCTTCCGCTTAGAAAGGGAAGCATTTGATATCCTGGTTGGTCGTCTAACGGGTCTGAGAAAGAAGGACACTTCTGCGTTTGAAGTGTGGAGTACACTCGTCATAGTATCGTAATACTCCCAGGTTGAGGAAGTGCCACCTGATACTCCCACTTTAGCACGTTCAGCTCTATAAATATATATAAATAATTATATAAATATGTTTTTGAAAGGATGGTTTTTTTATTTCAAACTGACCTGTACTTCTTCATGAGGTTCTCCAATTTGTTTTTTATCTCAAAGTGAGACAGTCCAAACTCTTTCATATTTTCCGCCATTTCCTTATATATATGCGAATTTTTCCGTTGTCCACGAAAACCATAAATGTTTTCCTGCCACAGTTCAATCAATGTGCGTGTGGCAGCAGTTGACCACACAAATCTCCTATCAGAACCTATAATTTGGTTGAAATGATTCAAAATGTATAGCATACAAAAAAAATAACTTACCGTTTTGTCGAGACATTTTTTTTTATATTTGTGACAATTTGTATTGTTTTTCAAGTTTGTCATTTATCAAGTGGTGATAGTTCAAAAATATAGCCGATTATTTACTTAAATGGGCAGCACTTTTGAGTAAACCGAATGTATATCGAGTACAAGCAACTGCGTCTAAACTTAACTCAACTTTTTGTCACCACTACTTTTTGTATGGGAAAAAATCTGCTTGTTGCCCTTAACGCACTAACTCAAATAAGCAGTGCCAGTGTAAACGCCGTATTATTTTCGGCTCTGTCGACTTAACATTGTTTTTTGTACTTTACTGCGACGTTAGCGATTCCCTTGCAAACATATATCAGATTTTAACCGCAATAGAACAACAGATGCCATACTCCATTCTGTCCTATTTTGTAGCGTTATCAGAAGATATCCTTCGCTTATAAACGTTTTTCCGGATAATCCATTGTAGCCCTGAATGTCAGTAACTTAGAAAGAATTTCCACCTCATTTTCATTAAACTAACGGACGTTTAAATTTAAGGTAGGTATCCAACACAGCGAAAAAAAATTTTCCATACAAAATCGTCACAGCGGGAATTTTTTTTGTCGGCTGCGTGTGTTCTATGTATCCAGCAACGTAGCAAAAAATACTAATGTGTTATCGATAGTTTCGATTTTATACAATATGTACACACTGGCGCTGGGCACAGGAAATACCAAAACGTATATCTTTTTGTGCCGACTACAGGAAAACAAATAGCAAAATGGAAAAGAAAAGTAAAAAACGTAAGGAAAATTTTAGCCACGAGGGCAAGATTATGTTGATTAAATCTGTGGAGTCGCGACCATGCCTGTGGAAGTTGACTGATAAAAAACACTTTGAGTTTTTATTTTGTGTTTGACCATGTATCTCCTAAGCTATATAAGGCAAAATGCCATATTTCTACCAAAAATTAGTTGACTATGGTCACACAATAACACACGCTTCCAAAATATATCACACATTCCTGCCAGGAATTTTTTATTGTGCTGGAGCCGCACCTTTACGCAAAGATGATACTAGTCAACATTGCTTTGTTCTTTTTAGTCATTGTCGATGTATTTTCGTACATTGAACACAATCCCATTTTCAGAATTTTTCGTATCATGTCTGTATTTTGGGAAAAATACGTGTTTTTGAGGGTTTAATTGAAAGTGAACAAATGCAAAATCACAGCGTTATCAGCATCGACACTCTGCAGCGTGAGCATTGTAAATAATATGTGTTTGTTGTACAACAATAGTCTCTGCCTGAAAATGAGTTTGATGGTATTGGTGTAGTGGCGGCGAATAGTTGTCGTAAAAGACGAACTCTTGGTCGTAAATTAACGATGTATCTGTTGCTTTGCATTTGCTTTGGTTTGTTTGTGCGTAGAGACTTCCGAGAAGAAGTAGACTGACACGGTCGAACCACGAAGATCTGCTGTTTATGTTATTCCCACAAACAGCAACACACAAGTTTGCCGTTCAACTCTTATGCTTTTCAAAAATAAATATACGACTATTTCAAATACATTATTGAACTACATATCCAAAATAGCACTTCTATATATGTCGGAGTCGCAGTGGTTTCGTTGCGTCTCTCACCACGAGCAGCGTGCCCCGTGCCCTTTGTCGGTGCCATTTTATAATTTGTTCTCGATCTTCGATGCGCTTGCGTCTGTTCACTTTGAACGTTCTGTATCAACTGCTTAATTCGATCGTTTCATCTAGAGCAAGGTATACTTAACAAGGTAGCCGAACTCGGCTTGTGTCCCTCTTTTGTACGCCTTACACTTCAGTCTCGAGCCGAGCGTTGTGTGCGACGCATATCCGCGGACGATTTTTTTGCGTTCTGCTTTGCACACTAGCACACAAATATGTGTGTATATACAAATGCATGCGCTCACACATTTCATTGTGTTGACGACAGCATGATATTCCTTTCTCCCTCTCACATTGCTTAGGCGTAACGAAGAGCGAGTTCGGCTACCTTGTTAAGTATACCTTGATCTAGAGTGTGCGTTCTTACTTTATTCTGCCTGGCAACGCCGCAGCTTAAGAACTCTCTCTCTATCGCATATTCTTCTTTGTCCATGCTTAGCATGTACCATGATACAATTACAGAAGGTAGTCTCGTCGTGGGCAGAGGCTCGTCGTTTTTGTAGCTTATCGACAGTGCATGCTTGCCTGTTGACGCGAAAGGTTGTGTGCGCACGAATTTTTTCTAAACGATTAACCCTAAGCGGACACATAAAATTGTGTTACTGCAAAATTTGCAGATTTTCTTATGTTTTATGATTTTCTTGTAGCATCTTCATTTATTAATACTTGGCGGACTTATTAAACAGTCTGACTAAACTAGTTGCTAACTCAAAATAATAAAAAATGAATCTATTTACCTCTTTGTTTTATAATGAGCTATTTTAAAAACCACGGATCTGTTGAGGGTTAATCAACATACTATACAGCCGTTTCGCTTACACTCACAGTAAAGTGTGCGTTTCACTCGCACTTATTGCAAGCATACGTTAAGCTACCCTCTGCACACGACGAGACTACCTTCTGTAATTGTATCATGGCATGTACCATGATGAAATAACATAAGGTGGTCCCATGGTTGAATTATACATGGTTAAGTCATGCGTAACAGAAGGAGCCTGTTGATAAGACCACGCGAGTGCAAGAGAGATAGCATAATTGCTCTCTCGATATTGCTTTATAGTCTGGTTTTTGTGAGCAAAAAAGAGATAGAACGATGTGTGATTTTGTTTACATTTTCAACCGCGGTTCTAATTTCAGAGCGCTGAACGTTGACAGCTGCTTTGCACCTAACAACAGGCTCCTAAAAATTGAGCGAGCTCTCTCTCTCGGCATAACCATGTATAATTCAACCATGGGTGGTCCCATCGGCAGCCGAAGTTTTACGAAGTATACACTTATTTCAGTGCACGTTTGCTTTTTGACGAGAACAATCACATTGCCGCCTCACTCACACTCAATACGACATACTATACTATGTTCTTTTCACTCGCACTTATTGCAAGCATACAATAAGTGGATGTCTGTTGCCGACGGGACCACCTTATGTTATTTCATCATGGCATGTACCAGCAAAAGAACCGACACACCAGCACAAGGCATACTTAACAAGGTAGCCGCACTCGCTCTTCGTTACGCCTTAGCAATGTGAGAGGGAGAAAGGAATATCATGCTGTCGTCAACACAATGAAATGTGTGAGCGCATGCATTTGTATATACATACAAATATTTGTGTGCTATTTTTCCTGCAAGACCAAAATGAAAGAATAAATTTGTCGGCATAATAAAAATTTCGTACAAAAGCGCAAAGCAGAACGCAAAAAAATTGTCCGCGGAGATGCGTCGCACACAACGCTCGGCTCGAGACTGAAGTGTAAGGCGTACAAAAGAGGGACACAAGCCGAGTGCGGCTACCTAGTTAAGTATGCCTTGCACCAAGGTATACTTAACAAGGTAGCCGAACTCGCTCTTCGTTACGCCTTAGCAATGTGAGAGGGAGAAAGGAATATCATGCTGTCGTCAACACAATGAAATGTGTGAGCGCATGCATTTGTATATACATACATATTTGTGTGCTATTTTTCCTGCAAGACCAAAATGAAAGAAAAAATTTGTCGGCATAATAAAAATCTCGTACAAAAGCGCAAAGCAGAACGCAAAAAAATTGTCCGCGGAGATGCGTCGCACACAACGCTCGGCTCGAGACTGAAGTCTAAGGCGTACGAAAGAGGGACACAAGCCGAGTTCGGCTACCTTGTTAAGTATACCTTGCCTTGCACCAGCAACGCAAGGCAACGCAAGGTCACACTCAGCGAGAGAATAAACAGTTAACTCTCTCACCGACTCTCGGCGATACTAGGAAACCAAGACGACAATAACAGTTGTTCTCTTTTCTTTATTATTCTTCTTACAATTTTGTGCATACAATATTCTGTAACCGTACTTAAATTCTAAAAGCAAAACTAAATAATAATTCTCCGACATATATATTATTAGAGTATCCAACATTCATCATTCGTCCAGTGCATTTCTGCTTCTTTTGTGAATACATACACACACACTTACAGACTTATGTATATAGCTGACTTCTTTTATAAAAGAATGAACAATCCGACTAAAACTAACGGAGTTACAGCGTTACAAATGAGCGGCCGTGATACTTGATGTACATGAAAAAAACGAGGTGCACCCAATATACATACTTTAGCGCACATACGAAAAGTTCCGGTACCATGTATGAACTGCCAAGAGTACGGCCAAACAAAGTCCCACTGTACACTGCGCTCGGTATGGGTGTTTTGTGGTGAACTGCATAACTGTGGTAACTGCGAAGGCAAGCACACAGCCAACTACAAATGCTGGATTAAGATAAAATAGATAAAACTTACTGAAAAACATGTTTTTGGGGTGTTCACCCCTTTTTAGCTCTGACGTAATATGATGAATCCGAAAACGGGAACGTTCTTAGCGCATCGGAAACGCATTTTTTAACAAATAAAAACACTTTTTTTGTAGACTTGTTAGACTTGCTTTTATTTATTTATATATTTTCGCTTCTCTGCAAGTTACCAAGTAAACTTTTAAGTTTGTTTTGTTATGTTTTTGGGTTGACTAAAACAAGGATTATTCCTTTTTTTCAATATATAGTCAAATCTATTGCCTTATAGAAGTATCGTTTGGATTAAGGGTTTATGGAAAGCGTTATGCCTTAATGCCTATAAATTTTACTCTTAATTGAGGAGATATGGGACAAGGTAGATGTATGCAAATATAATATTATGCGCGTGTCCTCATTCTAACAAGTGGAATCGTTGCAGTCGGATGCAACCGACTGCGATATACTCGATACCAGTATTAAACCCGGTAAAAAGAGGCCCGATTGCAAAGGGGTACGGAAGCGGCAGAGGTGTACGCTGCCTCAAAAATGTGTATGTGTGGGCGTGGGGATCGCTACCAGCTACCTTCCCACCAAATTTGGTGACTCTAGCTCAAACTTTATGAAAAATACACGCATTTCCGTTTTTAACGAAGCGTTGGGGTGGTTGGAGTTCGGTATGGCGGTATGGGTAGGCGTGGCATCCGAAGTTTTGATGGGTGGGCGTGGCTCCAAAAATTTTTTTTTTTGCGCACATACGGATGGACAGACACCATGACGGACATTGCACAAACCTACCCGTGGCGACGATAAGTCAACATTATTCTGTGATTGATTGCTTGACAATTAAAACGCCTACATGATTTTTGTTTTAGGTTTGTGCCTGAATATCAGGAGCAGACTTTGGCAGAGCCCCTCAGGTAAGCAATCGAATAAAAATGTAATTTTCAATCCATCAAATCAAACGAACTGTCGAGCAAAACGTTACAGAATGAAAAATAAATAATTATCATATATTTAAAAATACACAATATTGTAGCAATGGGCAAAGCAAAGTATTTAAAATTCTCTTTTCCACGCCACCATTGAGGTAGAGAATCAGGCGCGTCATTATACTCGATACCGAAGGTAAAGAGTATATTGGGAGTATGTCCGTCATGTTGTCTGTCCGTCTGTCTGTATGTACGCAACTTTTTTCCACACAATTCAAGCTAAAGACTTGAAACTTTCCAATTCTCTTTATCTATGGCATAGTAAATTAAAGTGTCAAGATTGAGGCTTTACGATAACTGGGGGGCTGGCAAATTGATAAATTCGATAACTCAAAATCGACAAATCCACCTAGTCCGCACACCCTTACAGTTAGAGTTACCAAATTTGGTGGGAAATTTTGGCATCCCCGAAAAATTGTGGTGCCACGCCCACCCATTCCGATCCCAGCCCCCCGCGGTTTTAAATCAAAAACGCCTACAACTTCCTCAGTTTTTAAGCTCGATCCCCAAAAAATTGCATCAAAACTTTGGATGCCACGCCCACCCATACCGCCCTAGCCAACCCCAGCCGCCCCAACTTTTCGTTAAAAACGGGAATGCGTGTATGTTTAAAAGTTTTTGAGCTAAACGCCCCCAGCACCCTTCCCCAACCTTTAACAAACTTGAAGCAAGTGTCACCAAATTTGGAAGGAAGATAGCTGGTGGCATTCCCATCTGTATCAGAACTTTTGAGGCAGCTTTCACCCCTGCCGCATCCGTACCCCTTTGCAATCAGGCCTCTTTTTATCGGTTTAAATACTGGTATCGAGTATAGCGCAGTCGATTGCGTCCGACTACAACGTTTCCACTTGCTTTTTATTGTGGTTTCCTCAGTAGTCCTTATCCAACTATATATAATGTTGCTTCAATTATTAAGTCTAAAGTCGACTTATTATTACATGCAAAACAAATTAACAACTTAATTTAAAGTAAGTATTATAAATAAATACTTCAAAATAAGTCAAAAATTGACTTCACTCTACAACTTGTAAACCACTGACTGCGTGATCTGAGTTTTATCGTTCTTGCGTTTTGGAGTGCCAAATTTTTCTGGACGCACCAAGTTTTGCTTTGTTGTTGTTTTTTTAAATCAAGGACACCAACAAAAAGTAGCAGAGCGGACCCAACAGCAGTGATGCCGACTTGGCCTTTTTCCGGACAGATCTGTCCTGTTTTTAACATCAAACATCCCCTATCCGGAAATCTGGCCTTTTTCAAATTTTTTGATTAATTTATTTCAATCTTTTTTTCAAAGTTTTCTTTAAAAACAGTGTGGCATCCGATCTATTAAAAACAGCGATCTTTTTAAAAAGGTGTGGCATCCTTTTTTACATACTTCTTATGTATTTTCGATATCATTTGTAATCTAATGTACAACAAAAGTGAAAAATAAACTTTAATAATGGCGAAAGATTCGTACAAATAAAAATTTCGTGATTGCTGGCTACAGCAGCCAGATTTTAAAGATTGGATAAGCCGCGATGAAGCGCACACCAATAAGGCATACTGCAGATACTGCATATGCAGTCTTAATAACAAAATAGATCACATTCGCGCGTATATGGCGACAAAAAAACATATGCAAAACGCTTTGTGCCTCGCACAAAAAAGCTTAATTTGTTTTAAGCCGGCGGATTGTCCCCAATCTTGTCACCAGGAAGCTGTATAAGCTACATATGTTTATGTTTATTATCACCTCACGGAATTGTGCAAGTTTCATTTTGATGCTAAAAGCTTAAAATTGCACAAAACAATTTTTGTCCTGTTTTCTGTCCTTTTTTATGCTCGATACCGAAGGTAAAGAAGATATTGGGTTTGTGCAATGTCCGTCATGGTGTCTGTCCGTCCGTCTGTATGTTCGCAAGTTTTTTCCACACTCTTCAAGCTAGAGACTTAAAACTGCAAATGTCTTTATCTATGGCCGGGACAGATCAAGTTCTTAGATTGGGGTTCTACGATAACTGAGGGGCTGGCAAATTGATAAATTCGATAACTCAAAATCGACAAATCCACCTATTCCAGACACCCTTACAGTTTGAGTTACCAAATTTGGTAGGAAGATACTTACTGGCATCCCCGAAAAAATTGCATCCAAAATTGTGGTGCCACGCCCACCCATTCCGCCCCCAGCCCCCCTGCAATTTTAAATCAGAAACGCTAATAACTTCTTCAGTTTTTGAGCTACAGCCACCAAATTTTGCGCCAAGATGGGTGATGACGAAGAAAACTGCATCAAAACTTTGGATGCCATGCCCACCCATACCGCCCTAGCCAACCCCAGCCGCCCCATTTTTTCGATAAAAACGGGAATGCGTGTATCTTTCAGAGTTGTTGAGTTAGAGTCTCTGAATTTTGTAGAAAGATAGCTAGTAATGAACCCCAATAATCTGCATTAAAGTTTTGGAGTCACGCCCACCCTTTCCGCCCCAGCCCTACCGCAGTTTCAAATCAGAAATGACTTTATCTTCCTCAGCTACAGCCACAAATTTTTGCGCCAAGATAGGTGATGACGATCCCCAAAAAAACTGCATTAACACTTTGGATGCCGCGCCCATAACTGGTAGCGACACCCAAAGATATTTTGTAGACAGGCCCACCCATAACGCCCACAACACCCTTCCCCAACCTTTTACAAACTTTGAGCTAGAGTCGCCAAATTTGGTAGGAAGATAGCAATTGACATCCCAAGAAGATCTGCAGGAATAATTTGGATGTCATAACCACCCATAACTCGCCCAGCCCCCCTTCCTCCACCTTTAACAAACATTGAGCTAGTGTCAACAAATTTGGAAGGAAGATAGCTGAAACTGTTGCTGCTGTGGCTGCAGCGGCTGCATATAAAACTGTGGCAGGGCCACAGCAGGCAAAGCACCCCAATAATTTTGTCCGTTCGTTCTTGTATCACTTTTATAAATGAAATGAAGCAATGCGCAAATGGCACACTAAAGTAAAAATTTTAAAATTCCCTTAGAGTGAAAGAGTTACTGTTATTTATGTGAATTGATCTCATCTATAGAACAATATCACATTTTCATGCTCTTAAGCCAATCGCATTCCTCTTAGTCCTTCTTTGTTGTTTCAAATTCGTGTGTGCATACAACGGCTTATAATAAGCCTGAAGCGATCGACAAAAACAGCAACAACAAATCTTTTGCATTCACAGTTATATTTATACCCTGAAATGGGTAAAAAAGGGTATAATTGTTTTGTGCAAAAGTATGTAACAGGCAAAAAGAAGCATCTCCGATCCCATATAAAGTATATATATTCTTGATCAGCATCAACATAAGCATCATATGCAATATGAAAATCATACCCAACCGGTCACAGGTGACGTCACGCAAAACAGCTTTTTTGCGCAATGCGTTATCGGTATTTTTTGTATCATGATTTCGGATCACTCTCTTATGTATACGCGCGCTCTGCAAGTCAAAAAAAGAGCGTAGTATCGCTGCCTTCTTCGCACGCACTGAATCAAAGCAAAACATATGTATGTAAGAGACTGCAGTTAAGTGAATTGCATAGCCTAAACTCACACGTACTTTAGCCTTTAGCTTTGATTTAGTGTGTGCGGAGGAGGTAGGGTTATTGAACTTTATGATTGACATGCAAAGCGCGCACATTAAATAGAGAGTGAACAAAGGAGCATGATCAGAGCAAGATATCAAATTATCTAATTATCATAAGAGCGACGCGCGCGCTCTGTTTAGTTTTAAACGGCTCTTTGAGTTTGAGACGAAGAGCGTGGTTCACACGTACAACGCAGGCATGCATAGATTTGTATAAAAACTTATGTGAACGGCCTTTGCTTGTTCGAAATTGTATATTATTAATGTAAGTGTGTTACGTTTTGTCTAAGTTATATTAGCAGCAAGTAGGCAAATCCACCCCCACAACATACATATGTATTTTGGTGTGCAAAATTTTTCTAGACGCACCAAGTTTTTTTTTGTTGTTGTTGTTTTTTTAAATCAATGACACCAACAAAAGTAGCAGTGCGGGCCCAACAACAACACTTACAACAAAAACAAACTCTACTTGGGTCGTAAATCTATTGTCAAGAGCAACCAATTTGAAAAAAAAACAACAATGCACTGTGCGAAAAGATACATGTACATAAAATATTGAAAATTAAAAAATATTATTATTATTTTCAAGCGCATTGTTTACTTAATTGTGTATGCACTTATTCATTAAGAAGCGAAGGCGTCACTGCGCATTTGTTTTGTTTTTGTATTCTCGCTCGCGATCAAACTCTCAGCTTGTGCGACAAACAGGCGGCAGTAGTGGAATGGGTAATGTGTTTTGTGTTTGGAGTGGGTAAAAGTGCTCCAAAATGTATGGGAGGTACTCGAAGGAGTTGTCCAAAATAAAATTCCTTTCTTAAGTCAAACGGACTACCTGCATAAAAAATTATGTGAAAATTTCAGCCTTCTAGCTCTTTTCGTTTAGGCTGTGGCTTAACCATTCTTAACAGGACAAACTCTTTTATATATAGAGATATAGAACATATATAATATATAAAAAGTTTAACCATAGTTTTATTTGTCATCAAAGTTAAAACTTATTAAAAAAGATTACAGCCTGTATTAGATCACACGGGCGCTTAGGTTAAACGTAGAATACGTCTTTTTGCAACAAAAATTATGAAAGTAAAAAGAGTATTTTGTATATGATTTGAAATTTAAATATATTCAACATATAAAAAATCTGTAATGCATATTTATGCCCTACATAACAAAAAGAGTTAATATATGTAAGTTGTTCAATCTTTTATTAAAATTTTTTTATTATTGTATGAAGTAAGTTCACCGTAAAGACTATGATACACAAAAGACAGATAACGCATTGCGCATCAACAGCTGTTGAAACGTCACATGTGACCCATTTTTTTAAAATTTTTTTTAAAAAAAATAAATTATTATCAATTTAATAATGCTTCTTTTGTTATATTATTATTACTTAATGTTATTAAAAGCCAAAACATAGTAATATAACGGTAATATACCATGTAAACATGAAAACATTGGTCTGCGCAGAACGTAAACCACTGACTGCGTGATCTGAGTTTTATCGTTCTTGCGTAAAGATGAACTTTCTTATAGGGCATTTATACTACAGTGAGTTTGCTATCGATATCGTCATCGACGCAAACAAGCAGAATTGGTGTTTACATTGGCACAAAAGTGCGTTATGCGTTATGCGTGAGGTGAACAGCAGCTGCCTTGTTTTGATTTCGCTGATACACAATAATTATATTAAAACAATAATATGAATTCAAGCAATCTTTTGGAATTATTATGTTCAATGGAATGCAAATTAAATAAACAATTCAAATTTAAGCCGCAGTGAATTTATTAAATATTCTTATTTTATTAATACTACCATTATTTTAAATTTTATTGTATATCATCAAGTTGTCATTACATACAATATTGAAAAAAAAAAACAATGCTTACCATTTTGTTTCAACATCTTTACAATAAATTGCTATTTATTTTTTGTTTTTGTTTGCCGGCAAACTGCTATATTGAATCAGTGGTGATAGTTGAGAACGATATACAAAATGGGCAGTTCCTTTTGAGTCAATCGAATGTATTAGTTACATAAATAGAATACACGCAACTACGTCCAAACTAAACTCAACTTTTTGTCACCACTTGGCCCCATGCTATTTGTATGGGAAAGAAGCTGCTTGTTGCCATTTAACCCAACAAGCAACCGTAGTGTAAACACCATATTACAGTCAGAACTATGTATCGATAGTTGATTTCCCGTTTGCTTATACATATAATTTTATATGACAGCCGCTGCCAGGGATGCCAACTCAAAATTTAAAAATTACGTAGGCTGGCTCCAAAATCTACGTGTTTTTCCGTAGCACAATTTTCTGAAATACGTTGATCTACGTACTTTTTTTTAAATTTAGAAACAATAAAAAAATGAATAAAACAATAAAATTTTAAATTAACTGTCTGTACTTCATTGTTTCTGTTGACGTTTTAAAAAGAAAATTACATTGTTCAAATTGATTATACACATTAATGTACAAGTTTTACAAAAATGTATACATGTTTTTATTAAAGTATTTCAGGTGGTTGTCAGAAGGCTCTAAGTTTTCCTTTAACATACTTTTTGTGTGAAGTAAACCTTTTAAAGTGTCCGTTTCTAACTTATTTCTATTATTAGTTTTAATTAAATTTATTTCAGAAAATAGTTGCATTTGCTACATCTTCTGCGCTGTCACTTGTTAAATCTTTGATGTCCATTTTTATTTACTTTTACCTTTATTCTTTTTTTTCTTCACTTTCAATCACAAATAATCACAAATACAAAGTAAGCGCTGCCAATCTATTTGCAATTTAGCGCTGCCAACCTATTGAAAACGGAATTTAGTGCTGCTTACCCAATAAACATTATCATTTTATTTATATAATTCATATTATAATGATATTAACCATAAATGTTAGTTTTTAGGGTATTTTGAAATTTTTTTAAAAAGTACGTAGTTTTAGTCTCTTTACACGTAGACACGTAGATCTCCTTTAAAATAAGGAGATCTACGTAAAAAGACGGAGGGTTGGCATCTCTGGCCGCTGCTGCCCTCGATAATGCCAGCGATAGTATAAGACCATCGATTGTCCATTAGTATAAACCATCGATTGTCCGATTGTTCCATCGATTGCTTGCTCAGCTGAGACGCACAGTGCAAGTGAAACAAATCCATATGCACATGCTATACACATAAAACACACATTTGACAAATATTTAATTTTGACCGAATATCTTAATGAAATTTCAACATTTAGAAGATATCAATCATGACCGCATATATAAACGAAAGGAAATCAAGTCTATTTGAAAAAAAAAAATAAAAAACATTCATCAGTGATTTTTGCGCTGGTTTTTTGCCTTAAAAGGCTATATATTCGGCAAAAGTATATAAAATTTGAATGTAGGAATGTTTGTTAAACTCATCTCAACTTATTTTTTCAAAAAGCAGAGTAATTGATGATTTATTGAGATTGCTAGAGCAATTTAAAGCCTTCGAAATGAAGCAAAAATATACATATTTTTGGTTTCATTTTTTTAACAGAAAATGTAATCAATACATATGTATATGTATAAGTATTATTTTATTGTTAGTTTGAAGCATTGGCTTCAAAATGAAATTAATTTGAGGAAAATTGATCCATTAGTTCATGAGCAATAAGCGATTTTGTGAAACTCTCATATTACAACAACAACTTTTTTTAGATTGAGACCTCATTCACGAAAGGTAAGACGTATTCTACGTAAAAATAAAAAAGGGATAGATGGTAAGTAGCTACTTACCTGGAGAAACATAAAGCAAACAGTAAAACTTATTTGCATTATAAAAAGCCCAATCAAAACTCTTAAACAAGTAAATCAAAAAAATAATTTTGAAGACATGCTTTTAAACGCTTTCTTGCCATCCCCAAAATATTATTTGAAAATCTTTTATTGGGATAGTTTAAAAAAGTTTATATAATAAAAAAAAACATAAATAAAAGTATATCTCGTTCGGAATTCGAACTCACAACCTTCGGCCTGTGAAGCGGCAGTCTTCCCTCTATGCCACACAGAGCTTGCCATTTTACCAGTCAAATTAGTAAGTTAAGCAAAAGGGAAAACTGTTTTTCTTTGTTGTTACAAGATATTACATATTTTATCGTGCCAAAAACTTTAAAAACATGTATTGTCATCTGAAACCCATCTTTGGTGAACATTTCAGAGCTCTAGCTAGTCGGGAACTTTGTAAAAATTTGATTACAAGATTCCGAGACAAACAAACAGACAGACAAATAAATGAATGTATTAGATTAAGCAATTATGATCTGTCATGTGTGTCCAAGTGGGCAAGTAACAATGGTTTATGTCTAAATCCGACTAAGTCTAAATGTATAGTTATCTATAAAAAGAACCTGACCACGGACAATTTAAGTAAACTTGTAATTGACTATGCAGAAATCAGCTATGTGTATAAGGCAGATAACTTAGGCATTACAATTAACAATACTCTCTCCTGGAGTGACCATACAAACAAAGCTGTAGGTAAGACATACGGTGTCCTACGCCAAGTGTCTTTGGCACAACAATTTTTGCCAATAAATATTAGAACGGAATATTAGACGGTTGCAAAAGCATTAATTATTCCAGTTTTAATGTACGGTATAGAAATTTTTTGTAAGTGTGACACCGCCAGCCAGCAAAAGATGAAAGTAGCCTTTAATAGCATAGCTAGGTTTGTGTTTTCACTAGGTCGTACAGATCACGTAACTAGTTTTGCTAATAAAATATTTGACTTGGACATAAATAACTGGACGAACTATAAAATTTTAATACAGCTTTACAAAATTATTTTTACTAAGACTCCAGATTACCTTTTTGAGAAGTTACGTTTCAATCGGTCGCAGAGGACCAATAATATTGCTTGCTTTAGAACCAAACTTTCTTGTTCTAATACACACTACTTTATATGGACTGTTCGACTTTGGAATCAGTTACCACCTTACTTGAAAACTATTAGTAGCGCACCATTGTTTAACAATAAATTGAAGAGTTATTTAAAAAATCAAAATACCACTAACTAAACTTTAATAGGCATCTATTCCCATAAATAAGTATAAATGTATAAATGTTTTAAATTATTTGCTTTTTCATGTGTTTTAATTAGTTTTAATTAGAATTCTTATACTTAATTAAGTTTAAACTGTTCTATGTAAAATCCGAAAGTGACTAGTGCATTAATTTAAAAGTGTAAAACTTGTAGCACTAGGAATATTTAAATAAAATCAAATCAAATCAAAAAATCTAGACTAGAATATACCCCGAAAAACAGACATTACGCGCTTAGTCATTGTTTATATGTATGTGTCTGTGTGTGTAGTAACTAATATAAAACAAATTTGAACTGCGTTGTGTTGCCGTTTCAGATTTTTTCTGGACAGATATGTCCTTCTTATACTTACTTATATATATTGGTTTTGTGCAATGTCCGTCCTGGTGTCTGTCCGTCTGCATGAACGCAAGTTTTTAAGACATCTGTAAAGCAAGGGTTTTGAAACTTTGCAAATATTTTTGATGTGTAAACATCTATAGGATCGGGGGGTAAAAATCTTGTTTCACAATACATATAAGAATCTTACTTTTGGGTAAGATCAAATCGGTGTATTTGTCATTGTATTAGAGTTGTCTTCGGCTAACGAACATAAAACGATGTAAACTCCAATCTGGCTAATCCGGCTACCCTTTTATCCGGCACCTCTACAATCCGACACTTTTTTCAATTTTTGTCTAATCCGGCAACCGCTCTACAATCCGAAATTTTTTTTCCGAGTACTGACTGAACCGGCAACCGCTCTCTAGTCCGACATTTTTCACTGGTTTTTTATTTGTTCATTTTCTCATTCTATGTCTGTTCTCTTTTACGCGCCCAGTAGTCGCCAATAAACAGTTTGTCGTTAAAATAACACCCACATGTGTATTGACGTTTGTTTTTCTTCTAATTTTTGTCGGACTACAGATGTTTTTTTTTTTTCAAATTGTTGGACTTATAGAGATTATTCATTTCGCCTCTATAATCCGGAAAACTGGTCAATCCGACAAGCTTGTGCAAAATAATTTTCGGATTTTCCAGATTGGAGTGTAGGTACATGACGTTTTTAAAACGCGATTTCGGGACAAGCTTTCATATATTACATAGGATCATCAAAATATAGCTTCTTTCTGTCTGCGTCAACTGGTATTAGGATGGCTAAATTTAGAGGTTAACAGCTATTTTTAGTGTTATATTTACCTATCTAGCTTTTTGATCAAAGAATTATGACAGCTCTGGTACATGTGTCAATTGCTTCGCATTCTTTATGTTTTGTTTGCGCTTAGATGCAGAGAAGCAGCCGACTGAGATGGTTGAGCTACGCAGCTCTGCTATTAATATGAGCGCGAAAGATATGACGTTTTGATACGACATATCTCCGCGTGGCAATTATTATATTGAAAAGGCCTCCGCTTAGTACGTTTCTTCGTTTCGCTTTTAGCGACAAACCGTTATACCAACGAGATTTTTCACAATTCAACCGGATATTGCGACGTGCAAAAAAAAAATATAGCGAAATAATGCTAACAAATTTAAGCATCAAACGACGCTGTTAGAAATTAAGAATAAAAAGAAAACCACATATGTATATGTATGTAGAAATTAATCTTGTTATATTATGCTTATGAATATGAATTTTTATTTACGACTTATTATGAAAAACCCATGCTTTTGAGTTAAATTTATTAATATTCTTGTTTTGCTTAATTTTAAAACCTTTTACTAACATGGCAACCATAAAGTAAACAAAAAAAAAATTTTTTTTTGCTCCTTTTGGTTAGAGCGTCTTCCGGGTATAACGACGTAAAATCGTCGGTCCCTTGAAAGTCGTTATAAACGGATTCTACTGTACAAACAAACATGAGTATTCCTTAACTCGAATGTTGAAAGTTTAGATATATTAATTGTAAAGAAAATATTGAAAGCATAAGTATTTGCAATTACACAAAATATTTTATTTCAAGATGTTTACATATCTCCCGTGTGATCGGACTCACATTGGGTCTTTTTTTTTTATTAAGGTGCGGCTCCAGCACAATAAAAAACTCCTGGCAGGAATGTGTGATATATTTTGGAAGCGTGTGTTATTGTGTGACCATTGTCAACTAATTTGTGGTAAAAATATGGCATTTTGCCTTATATAGCTTAGGATATACGTGGTCACACTGAGGCATCATATGCAAAAAGTAAACAAGCCCACAAACACAAAATAAAAAATCAAAGTGTTTTTTATCAGTCAACTTCCACAGGCATGGTCGCGACTCCACAGATTTAATCAACATAATCTTGCCCTCGTGGCTAAAATTTTCCTTACGTTTTTTACTTTTCTTTTCCATTTTGCTATTCGTTTTCCTGTAGTCGACACAAAAAGATATACGTTTTGGTAATTCCTGTGCCCAGCGCCAGTGTGTACATATTGTATAAAATCGATACTATCGATAACACTTTAGTATTTTTTGCTACGTTGCTGGATACCTAGAACACACGAAGCCGACAAAAAAAAAAATTCCTGCTGCGACGATTTTGTATGGAAAATTTTTTTTTTCGCTGTGCTAGATACTCACCTTTACTGGGACAGATAACGTGTCAAGATGTGAATGTGTACGTCTAATGTGGGGCTGGGAAATTGATACAATCTATAGAAAATTTATAAATCCACATAGTTCGCACATCCGTAAAGCTAGAGCTACCAAAATTGGTTAGAAGATATCTGGTGACATCCTTTATATATCTACATCAACCATTTGGATGCTACCCGCCTTTTAAAATCTGTAAATCTGATATCCTTGACAGTTTTTTGCTAGCGTCACCAAATATGGTGGCAATATAGCTGATGACATCCCACTAAGATCTGCATTAAACTATCTTTGAACGCAGCGTTCACCTCTGTCGCAGCCGTACCCCTTTGCAATCAAGCCTCTTTTTACTCGTTTTTCTTGCTGGCATCTGAGTATACCCCAGTCGGTTGCGTCCGACTGCAACGTTTTCACTTGTTTTATCATACGTTAAAACACGTTTTACGTGAATACCCTAAACATAAGTTACAGGCTACATAAAGTCTGCTTATGGACAATTTTTTTAAATAATATATACAAAATAAAATAACTAAAAAGTTAAAAAATCTACTTATTCAAAAGCTGGCTGCCTGTTTGAAACAACAATGACTTGCACTTCGTGCTCTTTGTTTTGACATCGCTTTGCAATTTGGCGTTGAAATGCTCTGTCAGTCTAAGAACTCAGATCTTAACTTATAGCCCTAAAGTGTGTTCTCTTCTTTTGAGCAGCTATTGCACATTATACTTAAAGCAAAGACCATCTCTATATATAAAAGAGTTCGTCCGCGTTAAAATGGATAGGATATTAGCCTAAACGAAAAGAGCTAGAAGGCTGAAATTTTCACACAATTTTTTATGCAGGTATTCTGTTTGTCCTAAGAAAGGAATTTTATTTTGGACAACTCCTTCGAGTACCTCCCATACATTTTGGAGCACTTTTACCCACTCCAAAAACAAAACAAATTACCCATTCCACTACTGCCGCCTGTTTGTCGCACAAGCTGAGAGTTTGATCGCGAGCGAGAATACAAAAACAAAACAAATGCGCAGTGACGCCTTCGCGTCGCACAAGCAAAGTCATAAAAAAAAGGTTCATACACTCGCAAAAAAGAAACGGATTTTCGCTTCTTAATGAATAAGTGCATACACAATTAAGTAAACAATGCGCTTGAAAATAATTTTCAATATTTTATGTACATGTATCTTTTCGCACAGTGCACATTGTTTTTTTTTTTTTCAAATTTGTGTGCCTTTGACAATTGATTTACGACCCAAGTAGCGTTTGTTGTTGTTGTAAGTGTTGTTGTTGGGCCCGCACTGCTACTTTTGTTGGTGTCATTGATTTAAAAAAACAACAAAAAAACCTTGGTGCGTCTAGAAAAATTTTGCACACCAAAATACATATGTATGTTGTGGGGGTGGATTTGCCTACTTGCTGCTAATATAACTTAGACTAAACGTAACACACTTAATTAATAATATACAATTTCGAACAAGTAAAATAGGTTCGTACACTTGCAAAAAAGAAACGGATTTCCGCTTCTTAATGAATAAGTGCATTCACATATAAGTGAACAATGCGCTTGAAAATAATTTTCAATATTTTATGTACATGAATCTTTTCGCACAGTGCACATTGTTTTTTTTTTTTTTTCAAATTTGTGTGCCTTTGACAATTGATTTACGACGCGAGTAGCTATTAGCGGCGTCCACCCGGAAGATGCGGCGGCAATTGGAACAGTCCCAGCGTCCAGCATGTGTGTGAATAAGAAATTTGCAAACTCGATAAAACATCGTGCAAATTGTTCAGTAAGCCAAAAAATCCCAGAAAATAAAAAAAAAGCCAAAAATAAAAAAAAAAAAGCCAAAAAGCCAGAAAAAGCCAAAAAATAAAAAAAGCCAAAAAATAAAAAAAAAAAGCCAAAAAGCCAAAAAAATATAAAAAAAGCCAAAAAAAAAAAAGCCAAAAAATCCCAAAAAATAAACCAAAAAATCCCAGAAAATAAAAAAGAAGCATATGCAGTATCTGCAGTATTCCTTATTGGTGTCCGCTTCATCGCGGCTTATCCAAACTTTAAAATCTGGCTGCTATAGCCAGCAATCACGAAATTTTTGTTTGTACGAATCTTTCGGCATTAATTAACTTTATTTTTCACTTTTGTTGTACATTGTACATAAAATTACAAATGATATCGAAAATACATACAAAGTATGTAAAAAGATCGCTATTTTTAATAGATTGGATGCCACAATGTTTTTAAAGAAAACTTTGAAAAAAAGATTGAAATAAATGAATCAAATAAAATCTGAAAAAAGGCCAGATTTCCGGATAGGGGATGTTTGATATTTTTTCCGGACAAGGGACTTAAAAACATGTCAGATCTGTCCGGAAAAAGGCCAAATCGGCATCACTGTTGTTTGTGTCATTGAATTAAAAAAACAACAACTAAGCTAAACTTGGTGCGTCCAGAAAAATTTGGCACACCAGAAAATGTTGTGGGGGTGGATGTGCATACTTGCTGCTAATATAACTTTGACTAAACGTAACACACTTACATTAATAATATACAATTTCAAACAAGTAAAATTGGTTCGTACACTTGCAAAAAAGAAACGGATTTCCGCTTCTTAATGAATAAGTGCATTCACATATAAGTGAACAATGCGCTTGAAAATAATTTTCAATATTTTATGTAAATGAATCTTTTCGCACAGTGCACATTGTTTTTTTTCTCAAATTTGTGTGCCTTTGACAATTCATTTACGACCCAAGTAGAGTTTGTTGTTGTTGTTAGTGTTGTTCTTGGGCCCGCACTGCTACTTTTTGTTGGTGTCGTTGATTAAAAAAAAAAACAACAAAACATAACTTGGTCCGTGTAGAAAAATTTTGCACACCAAAATACATATGTTGTGGGGGTGGATTTGCCTACTTGCTGCTAATATAACTTAGACAAAACGTATAACTAACATTAATAATATACAATTTCGAACAAGCAAAGGCCGTTCACATTAGTTTTTACACAAATCTATGTATGTACGTTGTTCGTCCCAAACTCAAAGAGCCGCTTAAAATTTAACAGAGCGCGCGCGTTGCTCTTATGATAATTAGATAATTTCAAATCTCGCTCCGATCATGCTCCTCTGTTGTTGCTCATTTACGTTCACTCTATATTTTATGTGCGCGCTTTGCATGTCAATCATAAAGTTCAATAACCCTACTTCCTCCGCACACACTAAGTCAAAGCTAAAGGCTAAAGTACGTGTGAGTTTAGGCTATGCAATTCACTTAACTGCAGCCTCTTAGATATGTTTTGCTTTGATTCAGTGCGTGCGAAGAAGGCAGCGATACTACGCTCTTTTTTTGACTTGCAGAGCGCGCGTATACATAAGAGAGTGATCCGAAACCATGATACAAAATACCGATAACGCATTGCGCATAAACAGCTGTTTTGCGTGACGTCACATGTGACAGGTTGAGTATGATTTTCATATTGCATATGGCTGTTGATGCTGATCAAGAATATATCTACCTTTTATGGGGTCGGAGATGCTTCTTTTTGCCTGTTACATACTTATGCACAAAACAATTATACTCTTTTTTACCCATTTCAGGGTATAAATATAACTGTGAATGCAAAAGATTTGTTGTTGCTGTTTTTGTCGATCGCTTCAGGCTTATTATAAGCCGTTGTATGCACACACGAATTTGAAACAAAAAAGGAGGACTAAGAGGAATGCGATTGGCTTAAGAGCATGAAAATGTGATATTGTTCTGTAGATGAGATCAATTCACATAAATAACAGTAACTCTTTCACTCTAAGGGAATTTTACAATTTTTACTTTAGTGTGCCATTTGCGCATTGCTTCATTTTATTTCTAAAAGTGATACAAGAATGAACATACAAAATTATTGGGGTGCTTTGCCTGCTGTGGCCCTGCCACAGTTTTATATGCAGCCGCTGCAGCCACAGCAGCAACAGTTTCAGCTATCTTCCTTCCAAATTTGGTGACACTAGCTCAAAGTTTAGGTGGGGGAAGAGGGGCTGGGCGAGTTATGGGTGGTTATGGCATCCAAATTATTCCTGCAGATCTTCTTGGGATGTCAATTGCTATCTTCCTACCAAATTTGGTGACTCTAGCTCAAAAATTGTAAAAGGTTGGGGAAGGGTGCTGTGGGCGTTATGGGTGGGCCTGGTTACAAAATATCTTTGGCTGTCGCTACCAGTTATGGACGCGGCATCAGTTTTTTGGGGATCGTCATCACCTATGTTGGCGCAAAATTTTGTGGCTGTAGCTCAAAAACTGAGGAAGATAAAGTCATTTCTGATTTGAAACTGCGGTAGGGCTGGGGGCGGAAAGGGTGGGCGTGACTCCAAAACTTTAATGCAGATCATTGGGGTTCATTACTAGCTATCTTTCTACCAAATTCAGAGACTCTAGCTCAACAACTCTGAAAGATACACGCATTCCCGTTTTTAACGAAAAGTTGGGACGGCTGGGGTTAGCTTGGGCGGTATGGGTAGGCGTGGCATCGAAAGTTTTGATGCAGTTTTTTGGGGAAGTTATAGGCGTTTTTGATTTAAACTGAAATTTGGCTGTTTGTGTACATCTATGCATATCCAAATTCAATGTGTGTGTGTGTGGCAATTGTATATCATTTATTGACTTGCCACAACTTTAATGATTTGACAATTTAGGAAACAGATAGAATGCTAGCTGAAAGCACAAAATATTATTATTGGTGTTCGTAATAATATTTTGTGCTTTCAAATATACAGTAATTTTATAGTTTAAAAAAAGTATTATTGAATAATTTAAAAATATTTTAAAAATAAAATAAATGAAATAATAGCAATGCATTTTTTATTAATTTCTCTAGCTGTTTCCTAAATTGTCAGATCATTAAAGTTGTGGCAAGTCAATAAATGATATACAATTGCCACACACACACATTGAATTTGGATATGCATAGATGTTCACAAACAGCCAAATTTCAGTTTGAAAATTGCTGGTCATTCATACTCTTTCATATTTTTAGTTCTATGACACTAGCCAACAATTATGCCACACAGTTTAGCAAAGATGCACACAAATTTCGAAAGTGTATTCAGTAGATCACATGTGAAAGAGACAGACAACGACAGAAATATCAAAAAATAGCAAAAATCTCGACAGGCAGGCAAAGCTAGAAATGTAAATAACGCACACGACACATTTTGACCCTTTTCTGAGTGCTGAAACAGAGCGGCTGCACATGCTATCCGCTATCGCGCTCACGCACAGGCAGAACACAGAAAAGTACCGCAATGCCTAGGTCCCGGGGCCTGAGACGAAATAACTGTTCTTCTTCGTGTTACCAATTGCACTGTCTTTTATACTATATGGTCTTTGCTTAAAGCTATTGTAAATAATAACTATTAACAATTTTTATTTTCAGCAACTCTTCGGGCTCTAATCTTGTAATGGATAAAATAAAAAAAATAAAAATAATTCAATCAATAAATTTTTAATACTTTAAAATTGGAAAAATTACTGATATTAATTACATTTGCTTGGAAACACTTGAAAGGAAATGGGGGCGAACACTTCTAGCAGTGGTTATCCTATGGCTACGTCTACTGAGTGCGCAAGCGGCAGCAGTGAAAATGCCAATGAAAATGTATCGCTACCACAGCAGATTAACTTTGATAGTGTTGTCTCAACACGCTCTAATGTGCTTGGCGTAAGCTCTGGAACGACTGTGGCTTATAGCAGTGCGCACTACCATCGCGATCAAAGGCGAAAGCGAGTGACGGGATTTGCAACACTTAAACGAAAATTTATACGTCGGCGGCGTTCTTCAAAAGCTTGTGATCACGCACGTGTCTTACGCGACTTTGTGTCTGACTGGGCACCGCTTGAACTGGCAGCACTCTGTGAGGAGTTTGAAGCCTTGGCAGCATTGAGAGATTTATCAGTAGGTATGCGACTGGCTTTTTTAAGCACCATAATATACATTTTTTTTGTTAAACAGGTACAAGCAGAATTGGCGCGTCCCCCAGCAACTACATATAAACAAGATCTGGCCGCTCTCTATGATTTAAATCTGTGTACTGATTGTGACCTTGTATTTCGCGGCTCAATTTTTCCGGTGCACCGTTCTATATTATCCTCACGTTGTACATATTTTCGTGACCTACTTTCTGGTTGTCCAGGCTTTGGCGCACGCATATGTCTCGAGCTTCCATCATCTCCCATCGATGTGCAAATTTTCTCGTCGCTGCTGCGTTATTTGTATACGGGCGATCTTTGCTCGCATGATCCAACTCTAAATATTAACTTGCTGCGTCAGCTAGGTAATGATTTTGGTACGCCTAACCCCCTAGATCACGATCTTCGTTATTTGTTGGAAACGGGCGACTATGCTGATGCAGCATTAGTATTCACAGCAGAGGGCACAAATGAGTATTTTCGGCAAGACTCGACAAACTCCGAATACGGTTTTCGTCCGAAACTTGAACTTCCATGTCATAAAGCTGTACTGAGTGCGCGTTCCCCATTCTTTCGCAATCTTATCGCCCGACGAACACGTAACATTGACGAATACGTAGAACGCTCCATACACGTACCCACGCGCATTGTACTTGATGAGACTGTAATACCGAAGAGGTATGCGCGTGTACTTCTCCATGCTATATATTTGGATACAGTAGACTTGGCGCTCATACTACGAGGTGCTGGGACAGGCAGCTGCGCTGGCTCCCTTGGTGAGGTTCATGCTTTAACGAATACTGGTCGTGTACGACCTACTACCCTTGAAGAAGCTATGGAACTGTATCAAATTGGTCGGTTCCTTGAGCTTGATATTTTGGCTCAGGGTTGCGAAGATTTAATACTAGAGTGGTTGTCGCTCGATACGTTATCAATGGTTTTAAAGTGGGGCTGTCAACCATACGGCTCTTCTTGGGTTTTTCGTCAAGCATGCCAGTACTTACGCGAAGAGTTTGCCACAGTAAGCGCTTCACCAGTGATTAACCAAATAGACAAAGCACAGCTTGTACATGTACTACAAAGCAACTTCTTACAAGCATCGGAATTGGAAGTGCTACAAGCGGTTCTTAAGTGGGGAGAACAGGAGCTTATCAGGCGTATGGAAGATCGTGAACCAAATCTGCTATCGCACACTGCTCATTCAGTAGCTCGAAAAGGCGTAAAAAAACGTGATCTAAGTGATGTCGAGTTGCGGGAAATACTTTCGGAGCTATTGCCTTTAGTTAGGATGGATCATGTTTTACCACCAAACAGTGAGGTGCTGTGTCAAGCAATACGCCGTGGTCTTGTTAGCACGCCGCCATCACATATGATTGGTGACGAAAGGGAAAATTTACGAGTGAACGCTTGGATACGTGGAGGAAAAAACCAAGGACTTTTTGTACGACCACGACTTTTTATGCCATATTTTGAAGAAGTTAAGGCTTTACTAGAAGATAGAATGGCTTCATCTCACCACCAAGTTGAGCTTATGCGTATGCGACGATCGCGACATTTCCCCGATATTCCAGACACTCTTTACATGGTATCACGCATGAACTCTGTTACAAATTGCGAATTTGCTGCTGGCGTCGCATCCGGTATAAGTGGTGACAACGTAGATAAAGTCCGCAACACAATACCAACACCAGATAGTCATACACTTGCAGCCATGCGAAAGCGTGAGCATAAGCTTCGTCAATCGCCTATGTGTCAACGGGCTTTGCTGCTACCACTTTCATCAAAACACGAAATCGAGCGTCAAATTCGTCTTCGAGTAGTAAGAGAGTTCAATCTCCCTGACGAAGTTTCTGATTTGTTAGGAACTTCCCTATTAACCAATCAAGAAAGTGTTAGAGAAAGAGAAGAGTCCAATAGTATGCCGACAAATTCTGAAACAGATCAGTGTCTAATCGAAGCCGAAGAACAAAGTCCGCCGCCGTCGCCGGCAACCACCGCCTCTGCACTTCAAACAGCTGTTGCCGCTTCATTTTTATCAACTTCCTCAATGGCCTCTTCAGGTGCATCAGAGTGTGTTTTGGATGGTGTGCAACAATGCTACAGTAGAAATTTGACTTTTCCACGCCAGCAGCCAAGCAGCCTACTCGGTGTCGCTAGTCTTTTGGCAGCTAACTCGGGGTCGGCACTACAATCTAGCTATGCACGCTTATCGACATCAGTTCATCATCGCAGCGAGTTGCCGGCTTTGATTACAGAAGGCGATTTTCGATTTCCTCTATGCAATTCAATGGGCATAGAAAGAGGGGGTGAGGGTGGCGCTTGCGGCTTAGATGCTGGCAATGGACATCTTTCTGATATGATGCCCGATGTGGCCATGGCCACTGCATCGTTAGGTCAGTTGCATCTCAGCACAGGAGTGTCTAACTGCGTTAGTAATGTTAATAGTCGTCCCATTGGAAACAACAGTGATATGTCAGAAAGTTTGCAACTTGATTTAGGAGATGGCCCCACTCCGCATATAATAACCACTGCTGCTGGTGTCATAACAATGCGAAACTTACAGGTGAGTTTTTTTTCTCAAAATATCACAATAATTAGGTAAACTAATTCAAATATCTGATATAGAATCAACGACCACAAAGCAACTACCATCACATAATACAGCGCTCGAATTCTCCATTTGATATTCTGCGTCAGGGTCAACACTCGCCTGCTCCACAGCCTGCTTCTTCAGGGGCATTAAATACCGGGCCACCAAGATTTTTATAGAGGTTGCAAGTGGCCCCCGACAAGGGGCTTGTTTTAAGCACACCGTTCTGACACACATATAAAAAACTTTTAAATTTCAAGAAAATTAGATAATTTAAAAATTAAATAATGTAAGTTTTGTTTAAAAATTAAGTAAAGTATCTTACCGCAAAATGTACGCACTTAATATCAATGATTTATTATTCCACACTTTTGATGTAAGTGAAGTGTATGTTAAAAAATATAAATGAATAATATTAACATACCAATATCTGACATAATTAAAAGTATAACTAGTTTTTTTTAAGTTATTAATCAAATAAATCAAAATGGAACACATTTATTTCTAGCTTGCACACAATATAGAAGTAAGTCATAATTTTTAACTGTTTGTCATATAAAAAAAAACTTGTTATATTTTACATTCCGCTTCTTATACTTAGGTGTCATATTATGGCCGAACTTGCAAACTGGTTATGTTATCTGACTGAATATATAATTTATTAAAAGTACAATAGTTAATTTGTTTTCAATCACTTAAAGAAGGAAACGAAATGACTAATTAGGTTGAAAAGGTTGAAAGGTTCCCAGTTATGTAATTAAAGTTTATGCAACTGTTTTATTTAATTTTTGTTATGTAACTTTTGATCAATTTGCATATCTAAAATATAATTATACTTTGATAGCGAAGGTAAAAAGTGTATCAGTTTTGTGCAATGTCTGTCATGGCGATTGTTCGTCTGTCTGTTTAAGGCCCCTACGCAGACGGCCGTTAAGCTCTCGTACCGTAGAAACTTCAAATAAAAAAAATGGTCTCGTACAGCGCCCGTACAGTTCTACGAAAGCATGGTACGCAGTATGTTAACTACTGGCCTTTAATAAGTGTTGAACAATGAAAATGTTAATTAACAGTGTGGCTGTGTACGGCCAGTGAAGAATGCTGAGCATATCTTCACGGCTCGTTAAATGTGGCAAAAAGTAAACAACATGTCGGGCAAGAGCCGGCTTATACATATTTCGGAAAATATTGACAAAATTGAACTCCAATAGCGCCATACTTATTGTTTTGGCAGTCAATGCTGCACAACAAGAAATTAATAAAAATATATAAATTAATTCATATAATACAATTTAAATAACATTTAAATTTTTATTCTTCAACTCAAGCCGACCCGTACTGCCCGGGTAAATATCTGTAAGGTGAATTTTCTTTGAGTCTTTTGAGTGGTTTCGGTTATGTTAATCATAATCTCTGGTAATTTCAGCTGTGCCCATCAATTTTTTTTTTATAGCCGCCAGTAGCAATTCTTTTGTTGTACAGAAACACAAAAGTAGCGTACGTTGTTCGTTAATCATTATTTAAAATTCAGTTAAATTTAAAAAAACACTGCTGCATTTCCGATTTATTTCAAGAAAGTAGTCAACCGACCGCCACAATATGTGCGTTGTTTAGAACTAGTCGATACGGCTCGTTAAATTGGTGCAGTACGGTACGAGAGCTTAATTGTGATCTGCGTAGGCCCCTTTAAACGCTTTATTTTTCTACACCCGTAATGCCGGGTTTACAATGTCAGCTTGACTTAAAGTGAAGCTTTTAAAAATTTGAAATTCACGTTGCTAGTTTACAATGTCAGCGTCAACAACCTGTGAAAAATGCAATCAGCTGATTCGAACTCAGCTAAGACATGTGCATTTTTCGAAATTGTATTACAGCTGTCTATGAGCATTGAACAGCTGATGTTTGTTTTACGTTGTGTGCAAAATTTACAGAAACTTAATTAAAATAATTAAAAATGGATAAAAACAAAGCCATTATATTAGCATATAATTCAATAATGCCGCAGGGAGTTCTTCCTGCTGCTGCTGTAGTAGACAAGGCGCAGCCGCAGAGAAGTACTCGACGGTGCACTATGGTCCAGCCGACCACTTTTTTTTGGCCAAAACCTATTTTTTAAAAGTTAAAAAAATAAAGTACCTTAGATCATTCTATATTAGAAAAAGAGTGACCAACACATCTGCGTACTAGAAATTCCCGAAGATGGCGCCACTTTTGCGAAATCAGCTGTTAAACCTGGCGGAAATTTTTGTGGAAGCACGTAATTTGAATTGTGGAAATTTAACATTAACTTATAATATCTTGAAAGTGATATAAAAAACTGTTTAAAACCAAGTTTAGCTATGCAATCTTTTAATTGGGGCTTGTACTTCGTGCTTTGTAATTTGTCTTGTTTGTATTAGCTGTGGTGTCTTTGTAACTTTATGTTAAAGCGTGTCGTCTTACATGTGTCGATTTGTGATTAAAACCAATTTTTAAAAAGGTATATAAAACGATTCCAACCTATTCCGGTCTTGCGACAAATTGCGTATCGTATATTAACAAATTCATGTTGTAATGCATGTTTCAAGTTGAATTGGTTTTACTTGGTTCTCTTTTAATTTGCATTAATAGATCATAACCTCAAATTCAGCAATGCGGATTTGTTTGTTTTGTGGAGGTCAGAGAAAACCAAAGCATCCAAGAAAAATTTATGAAATCAAAACTTTGTGGCGACATTTCAGATGAAATGACTAAAGCTGTGACAGATGCTTCAAGGAGATTTTTTTTTATTTTTGCTAAGCGATTTTCTTCTAGCAACAATACATTTTTTTTTTTTTGATAAAATGAATTTTTATTGTCGTTTCACTCCATTATTATTTAAAAAAAATTTAATAAAAAAAAATTACTCAATACTTGTGGTGTTATTCCCTATTAATTATACCTTTACTGTGCATTATTTAAATATAGGCGGTGCCACACCCATATCTCTTGAAAATAAACTTCCTACTGATTATATATATCGAATGCAAAAAACCAAATCAAAATATCTTGCTTCGTTCGCGAGATATTAATTTTGGCCAAAAAAAGTGGTCGGCTGGACCATAGTGCGGTGTTGGGCGCGGGAGCATTTGCGCGCAATTCGATCAATGCAATCAGCTGTTTCGAACATGTGAAATGGCACAAAAATTATCGATTTGTTTTTGATGTGTTAACATCTATAGGCGCGGGTAGCAAAAACCAAGCGGTTCAATACATGCAAACCTCACACCGCGTTAGCATCACAGCCTTATCAGCGTCGCAGCGTTAGCATAGCAAATAGTATGTGTTTGTTGTAAAAACATTTTCTCTGCTCAAAATAAGTATGATGGTGCAGCGGCAGAGAAGCCCCAGCCCGGGACGGTCGAGCCATGCAGCTGTTAAGCAAAGATAATGATGAGTGTTGAATACCCTAATAAATTATAAGTGCTATTGTGGACATGTACTTCAATAATATATTTGCTATAAATGCATACTTTTATTAGTATAAGTTGGCGCTTAGCAAACAATTGAGAAATTACTAAAATAGTTTAATAATATCAATTGATTAATTGATAAATATAGCAAATAAGCTAGTTAGGGTATGCAGCAATCATCATTCGTCCAAGGCAATTCTGTTTTGCTTCTTCGTGAATGCACAGACACAAAACCAACAAGAATATATACAAACAATATATACATGTATATATTCTTGTTGCACAAAACACACACACACTTACAGACAAACATAGCGGACTTCTATAATAAGAAAATGAACTGACGAATGATGAGTGTTAGATACCCTAATATTATAAAAATGCTACTGTGGATATAATATATATGCAATAATTGCATACTTAATAAGCATAAGTTGGCGCTTAGCAAACAATTGAGAAATAGTTTAATAATATTAATTAATTAATCAATTAATATAGCAAAAAAAACTAAGTAGGGTATCCCACACTCATCATTCACTTCCCTTCAGTACGGCTGGCGAAGTGATTGTCTTTAGGTAAACCTAGAGTTGTTATTTTTACGGTGATGCGTCGTATCGATACTTTATTGCTATGACAGAACCCGAACGTTTGACAGAAAGAGCGAGAGAGAGAGAAGCATCAAAAAGTGCTTGTTGTTTTTTTTTTCCTAAAGAGCGAGGGGAGAGATAGGCGCTCTTGTTTTTATTTTGTGCCTATTGTGAAATTTTCGGCAGACAGCTAACACGTTTCATTTTAAAGTGCATTTTATTTGTGAAACTTTTGGTAAGGTAAGCGGTTTATTGTTCTTAATAAGTGCAAAATAAAGGTGTTACTGATAAAATTAGTTTTCTATATTTTTCCAGACTCAATTCCGGAGTCCAATAGTGGCGATGTGGAGGAGGAGCTACGTCTGGCCCTTTTCGCGGAAAAGAAGAATCATTTCAAACGAAAGGCTGAGAAAAATTATGAAAATCAATAATAAAACTTATAAAAATTAATTAAAAAATAAATAAAATATCAAAATTATGTTATGTGATATATTTTTATTATGCTTGTGGACGGCATTGGCGTCACGACGCTCCATACATGTGATTAGGGACAGTCGAGCGTCTCTTACGACGCTGTCTGCATGTCATTGGGACAGTCGAGCGTCTCTTACGACGCTCCATGCATGTGATTAGGGACAGTCGAGCGTCTATTACGTCTCTGCCTGCATGTAATAATGTCAAACGAGCGACGCTAACGCCGTGCCTTACATGTTCTAAAGTCAAACGAGCGACTCTATCGCCGCTCCATACATGTCATAAAGTCAAACGAGCGGCGTTATAGACGTACTGAGCGGACATGCCCCTGCAAAATACGTCTATCGAACACATAGTGAAGGGTATAAGCGAGCGTCGACGTCTGTCACAGAATTGTCGACGCTACGTTCATTTTGCGTCATTCGGCCGTACTGAAGGGTTATTAAAGAAGTTCGCTATGTTTGTCTGTAAGTGTTTGTGTGTGTCTGTGCGTATTTATGCGTATGCATGTGCGCGCTTTGTTGTTCTGCTGGTGGCGGTCAAAAGCAAAACAACAAAAAGTAAATTTGAATGGTTTTGCAATTGTTAACACATCGCTAGTGAGTTCGAACACTCATTAATTTTTTTTATACAACAATCATTTTATTGTTATATATTCGTTAAAATGTACTAAATAAATATTAAATAGTGAATTCTATTATCATTTACCTCTGTATTGAGTAAAATAGAGTTAAAAACTTAGGAGCTTTCAAGGACATATATTACTAATTTCGAAAAAAGCCATCAATTGTCAACTTTTAAACCAAAATTATCGAATAGCTTTTAGTGCTTTCAAGCACATATTACTAATGTCGAAAAAGAATCCATCTATTGACCACTTTTAAAACTAAATTAACGAATAGCTTTTCTCAATGCAATCTGTGATACAAGTGAAACCAGTAAGAGATTAAAAGTGCGTGAGACGAACTTATGTGAAAAATATGTGTGTCAGACAGGAACAAAACAATTTGCAATCTCAAGCTAACATTGTAAACCCGCCTTAAAGCTTGACTCTAGCAATTTTGCATATACAGTGCGTACCATAATGATAAGACACATCAAAATTTTCAGTTTCTTCGCTTTCGAAATATTTGTTGATGGAAATAAAGAAAAAGTAAGTATAAGGAACGAAAGTGCAAAGCATAGACTATAAAATAGCACCTTCACTTATTATTTTAAGCCTTCCCTGGAAATGCTGAGTTAACTTTTAGTAGAAGTGCAAGAATTTTGCGGTTTGCAAGTATCGTTATGATAAGACACATTGGTTAAAAGTGAAGTTAAAGAGGTCGGATCGCAGTTTTTGGCGATTTTTATTGTTTGTAACTATCGCATTGACTAAATTATTTAAAATGGGTCACTCTCGTCTGCTTCGGGAGCAAGGGCTCGATTCTTGATTTTTCAAAATCTGTCTAGACTGTTAGCTAAATTTCCAGTGAATTTTGTTAAAGTCGCACTGCTATGCCAACTTTTTGAAAAACCCGGAAAATTTCGGTAAAAAACGAAGCACTGGTCGAAAACCAATCTTTAATGACATATATCATAACATATTTGTACTCGATACTGAAGGTAACGAGCTTGGGCTTTTGCAATGCCCGTCATGGTGTCTGTCCGTCCGTCCTTCCGTATGAACGCAACTTTTTCCGACACCCTTCAAGCTAGAGACTTGAAACTTTGCAAATGTCTTTGTCTATGGCATATACAGATCAAGTTCTATTTGGGATTGGGGTTCTACGATAACTGGGGGGCTGGCAAATCGATAAATTCGATAACTCAAAATCGATAAATCAACCTCTTACGCACATCCTTACAGCTAGAACTACCAAATTTGGTAGGAAGATAGCTACTGGCATTTCCCAAAAAACTGCACCAAAATTTGAGCCACGCAAACGCGTTCCGCCCCAGCTTGCCACCAGCCTCCCCGAAGTTTTAAATCAGAAACGCCTATAACTCCCACAGTTTTTGAGCTAGACCCACCAAATTTTTAGCCAAATTAGGTGATCCCCCAAAAAACTGCAAAACTTTAGATACCACTGCCAACCTATACCGCCCATTCTCAGATGTCTTATCATTATGATACGGTTGAAAATCCCACTTTTTGTTAATTTGTAAAAAAAAATAAAAACATTTTTAATATTGCCATAAAATGATTTAAACAAATAGTTCTCCGAGCTGGCGTTAACTTCTAACTTACTTAACACTTACATCAACAATGAAAGTTAGAAACTGTCTTGAAAAATAATCTGCATTTAAATTATTTGTATAAATGTTTAAAACCGTCATCACCCTGCCACGCAAAAGGCAACTGAAACAAAATTGCCAGCACATGCTATCCGCTGTCGCGCTCGCTCATTCTTCTTGCTTTACCCTTTTGTTGTTCTCTACACTATAATCGTTTGCCTGGCTTTGACGACGGTTGTGTTTTGGGGTGCTCTTATTATTATTATTTGAATGAGGAACGTGCACTGCGACCATTAGGATCTATTGTGCCCTCTTACTGTTTGTGAGTTACAGCTACTCGAACAGCCCAATCGATCGCAGGAACGCGATGATGTGGCTTGGTCGGAGAGCCCTCATCTCCTCTTTGGACAGAAAGAGGCTCCCCAGAAGAGAAAGCCTTAGTCGACTTATGGCGGGACACTCCTCAAGCAGGTGCTCTGGAGTCTCATCCCCCTCCAGACACATTCTGCAAAGACTGTCCGCCCCTAACTTGAGATTGTGCAGATGCTTGCGTAGTCTGCAGTGCCCAGTCAAGAAACCCGTGACCATCCGAAGAGATCCTTTGCTCAACTTCAGTCAGTCCTCAGTTCTCTTCTTGTTGTAACTACCTAGAAGTCGCTTGCTCTGTTTTGCCCCCAGTAAGGATCGCCAAGCGTCCTCGCAAGCATTACGCAGATCGATGCGACTGCTCTGACTGATAATCCCTGGTCCTAGCCCACAGAAAGGTTCAGGGCCGTGGAAAGGAGTTCTAGCTCCTCTCCTGGCCAAGATATCGGCAACTTTATTGCCGGGAATACCCGCATGTCCTGGTACCCAATAGATGGTGACTGTATTGTTACTGCCCAACCTATTGAGTGCTTCTATACATTGCCAAACCAGCTTGGAGACGATCTTGTAAGCACTGAGTGCTTTGATCGCTGCCTGGCTGTCAGAGAAAATGGCTATGTCTCTATGAGCGTATCCCCTCCCGATGTTGAGGGAGGCGCATCTTTCAATCGCATGCACTTCCGCTTGCAATATGCTGGCGAATTTACCAAGGGGTTCATGATATTTGAGCTGGGGTCCGCAGACTCCAGCTCCAGCACCCTCATCTGTTAGTGAACCGTCCGTATACCATCTAATAGCATGTGGTTTCACATTATAGGTGTTCGACAGACTAGTCCACTCTGCTTTATTACTGAGCTCCGTTTTAAAGAGCTTCTCTAAACTAAAAAGGGCCAACTGCGTATCTTGCGGAAAGGCCAGCAGTTTGCCAGTTGCACTAGAGACAGAGGCGATTGCGTTCGCTCCTGTCATTCTCATAAATGACCTGTTCGCACTGTGTTTGATGTAAACATGCAAGGGCGGAAGTCCCAGCAGTACGTCCAGTGCTGAGGACGGGCACGTACGCATTGCGCCCGAGATGCACGTGCAGGCAAGTCTCTGGAGTTTGCCCAGTTGCCGTTTAGTGACATCAAGGTCTACACGTCCTGCCCAGACCGCAGCGCCGTAGCTGACTATGGGCCTCACCATTGCTGTGTACATCCACAGAAGGATTTTTGGAGACACCCCCCCAATTTTTCCCTGCGAGAGATCTGCAGCTCATAAGAGCCAGTGTTGCCTTGCGTACCGCATGCTCGACATGCTGTTTCCAAAGTAGCCTCTTGTCCAAGATTATCAACAGATACTTAATCTCCGTAGAGATTGGGATTACCGTACCCCCAATGGATATGGGTCTTATGGATTTTAGCTTGTACCGATTGGTAAAAGCGACAATTGTGGTTTTTGCTGGATTGATGTTCAGCCCCATGTCCCTGCACCAGTCCAAACAAAGTCTGAGACCCAGTGTAATCCTATCACATAGCGTGTTCACAAAGTTGCCTTTACAGGCAATGGTAATGTCATCGGCATAGCCTTGGCATTCAAATCCATTATCTGTAAGTCTAACAAGTAGCTCGTCCACCACAAGATTCCAGAGGAAAGGTGATAGGACACCCCCCTGTGGACATCCTCTAGTGGTTTGGGCCCTGACCGTCAAATTGTTAACAGTTACTTCCGCTATTCTAGTGTCAAGGAGTTTGCCTAGCCAGAAAGTAAGTCCTGACTCAACTCCTTTACCCCAAAGCGCCCTATCCACAACATCATGTGCTGTGTTATCGAAAGCACCCTCTATGTCCATGAAGGCACAAAGAGCAACATCTTTGGCCTTCACAGCGCATTGGAGGCTGTTAACTAGGTCTAGGAGAGCCGATTCTGTCGACTTTCTGACTCTATAGGCATGCTGATGATCATGCAAGGGACTGGACACTAGGTGCGAGGACCTAATGTGATTGTCAACTATCTTTTCGAGGGATTTTAGAAGCAACGATGTAAGGCTGATTGGCCTGAAGGATTTGGGGTGAAAGGGGTCCTTTTTCCCCACCTTCGGGATAAAAATCACCCTGGCCGTCCTCCATGCCCTAGGTATGTAGCCCATAGCTAGGCTTCCCTGGAAAATACGAATGAGGAACACCATTGCCTGTTCTATCTTCTATCCCTTCTAAAGATGGACGGGAAGGATACCGTCCGTTCCTGGGGCCTTGTAGGGACTGAGCGTTCCAATGGCCTACCTGATCTTTTGCTCTGTTACTATGGCTGCAGCCAGGCTCCAGTTCGGTCTCCTGTTGGGGACCGTTTCGTAACAGCAGCGTTGGAGATGGTACTACAAAGTGGAAACTGAGTTTGCAGGAGAAGTTCTGCCTTCTCTACCTCATTTTCCGTTAAGGAACCATCTGGCTTCTTTAGACAGAGTTCGGACAGCACTTTGCCTTTCGAAATCGCCTTAAAGACTCTTACAGCTGGTATGGCTTGCTCTAGGTTAGAGCAAAAACTCCGGAAGTGAGCACGCTTACTGTACCGGATTTCCTTGTTATATTCTGTTGGCTTCTTGGTGTACAAGTCCCATCTGTCACTATTCTTTTTGGCTGTATTAAACAGCCCTCCAATTGTTTACCAGCTCAGAGGCCCCCCCGTTTTCGAAAGTGATATCAAGCACTTCGGCGCTATTTTTGGTGATAAAAGTAGGTTCAACCCCCACATTAAACACCATTAGGTCACTAGCTACAAGATAGTCAAGTAAGCACTCACCTCAACTGTTGTTGTTCGCGCTGCCCCACGCTACACTGTGCGCGTTTGCGTCGCATCCCAGCAGCAAAGGGAGTCTGTTGCTGCTGCAGTGTGCCACCAGATCTTGAACCTCTGTTGGGGGGGCTTCCGAAGTGTCCACCACCATACTCCCGACCTCACCAGTGATTAGCACTGCTACAAGATCCCTGCTGAGAAATTTGGAGAGACAAAGAAAGTTTGTGTTCTTTCGCACCAAGATGCACGCTCTTGGCGATGTCTCCCTCATATCTGCAACTAGTTGCGAGCTTACATGGTTTAGTCCGCAGATTCTGCCTCTGACGACCCATGGCTCCTGGATGAGCACCAGCCCCAGGTCAGACCTGGAGATCAGCCTGCTGATGACAGCCGAAGCTGCCCTCGCGTGATGCAGCTTGATCTGTGCCACGCTGGTGGTCACCATCCTTAGAGCTCCGGTTTCCTCTCCGAGAGCGTCAGATATGCCTCTGACAGCGTCCCGGTGGGTGTCTGCTTATCATCGGACGGCTGCTCATCGCTCAAGGGGTCTTCCTCGCTGCGCACGTGAAGCCGCGACAAGTCCGAGTCTAACTCGGTTTCCCAGACCGTGATGGCTTCGGCTTCTGCTGCCACTTCGATGGGGCTGGTGGGGGCTGCCTCGGCTACAGCAGATGAAGTGCCAGGCACGTAGTCTGCTTGCACCTTCGCAGCCGTCACTGTCGCGGCTTGCTTTTTGTGCAACCGAACCTGAAGCTCACCATCATTTCCCTGTTCTTGAGAAGTGTGAGAGATTCGTCCTCCATACCAAGCGTCAGCACCTTGCCGTCCTTAGTCTCTAGGCGCCTTAGCACGCGCCACGTCTCGGTGAGAAGACCTCTGTTCTGCTTAATGAGCAGCCCAAGGGAATTCTCCACCGTCTCCCCAGCCGTGCGTGGCAGGTATAAGGTGACGATGTTCGTCTCAGGGACTTCCTCTTGTGGGCATGTGCGGAGTTCTACACCCAATGCTGCACTGATGCTGGGCACCTTCAGCTCCAGCCACTTTCTGGCATTCTCGTCCAGACAGTCCACTAGGACTAGACCATCCCGAAATTGGATGCCATTGAAGTTAAGGCTGGCGGTCCAGACCTTCCTCATCTCGTCGACTAGGCTATCTCCATCGCCGACAGCTCCTCCTTGGTCAGCCGCTTCCTCGGGAAGTCACGAGCCAGTATAGCTAGGTTGGTACCCTTGGCTACACTGGCATACGTGGCCGCGTTCGGTCGCTTCGAACCACTTGAGGCTCCTTGGCCCTCCGGAGCCGTGTTGCCTCTACCCTTCGTCCTCTTATGGTCATTGGGGAGTTCAGCTGGCGACGTATGGTGGAGTTGTCCCTTCCTCCCCGCCAGGGCCTGGCCGTCGGTTCGCTCGGCTGGAGACGCGGTCGGTGCCCGGTGCTCCAGTGCTCTTTTGCGTGCCTCTTCCGGCTTCAAGCCACGCTCGAGGTACCGAAGGTACCACTTGCGACCGGCTCCGCTGAGGCCCTGCCTTAGCGGGTCGCCAGAGCCGCCCGGCTGGCCTGGTGCCGGTAGAGGCGGCTACTTCCTCTGCTGCAGCCTCATCTGTGGTACAGAAGAGGGTGTTGCGGCGTCTCCCCCGCTTGCTGCGTTAGCCCGCAGGGCAGCCACCGGCGCTGTGCCGGGCACTGCAGACCCACCACCTACGTCCGTCCGTGTGGCAGCCTGCTTGACAGCCACTTGAGACTTGAAAGTCTCTATACTCTTCGAGGTACTCGGCTTCGGGGACGAGCCCCTCGGCCGTGCAGTGCTCTTGGAGTGAGGGGCTTGGCCCCTGCGCCGCCTTCGTCCAGAGCCGCCTCTTCCATCCGCTCTGCTGTCTGGGTTGCGGTTAAGCCCCGCATGTTTTGTAAAATTTTCTTTTGGTCCATAAATGATTCCCACGAGTGTAGGGGAAAGTAGTACCGGCGTGTCATAGCCCCCAGTAACACGCTGGGGCCAGGTATACTCACCGAGGCGGCCAGGTATCGGTGAGGCTCCGTTCAAATACAGTCGGTTACCCCTGACTGCAAACCAGCCAATGAGCACGGGCCACATAACGCTCTGGCTTAGGGGGTGAAGTGGCACCCTTACCTCAGGACGTCACCACTGCCCTGTGAGAGATGTGGGGGATAGGAATTGGGTAGGAACACATGTAGGAGAAGGGTGTGTGTAAGACTACGTTTTGAAGGCGGTCAGACAGGCGCCTTGTCGGTCCCACAAACGGTGTGGTACCCGCTGTTGTCCGGTACTGCTTATTCACGACAAGTCGCTATTCGCAGCTAACCTCTACTAGAGGCCTTGCGCTATCCGCAACCTGCGACCCGTCTGGTGGCCTCAGCTTGCCCACCTCAGAACCATCTCTCTAGTTCATCGGTACCGAATTGGGGTGCTCTTAATTATGTATTGTTTTCTCGTGTTTGCGTACGGAGTTTTACTTGGTTTTATTTGGTAAAAAATTCTAAAAGTGAACGCAAATATATGTTGTATATATTTACATACGTGCATAATTGAATTTTGCCAACTCATACAGATTTTTAATTGCAGTCGAACTGACGCTGCAGTGCTAAAAAACAAAGAAAACATGCGGACATACGTATACTATACATATTTGCATTTGCATATTCTGTGATTTCGTTCACTAACACCAAACAGCTTGTCTATTTTCTTGCTTTCGCTCTGCAGAATCAGTCCTCTCCCACTTTTGTCCGCTCTTATCCGACATACTTGTTGTAAATGGTTGAATCGCTCTCCCAGTCATTACCGTTTTAGTCCTGCAATGAGGCTTAGAAGGAAAATTCGCAATACATAAGGCAGACTCTCATGGATTTTAAATGTATGCATACTGCTTTTAATAATCTGCATAAGCCATTTAAAGAGCTTGAGCTTATTTTCAAAAATGGCAAGATGAAGGCCAAATCTCCGAAGCATTAAAAAACTTCGGGTCCTTATTTGCCCACCAAGCATCAATCTCCCAACGGGTCCTACTGCTTGCCAACTAATGGTATTTAACTCGCCGGCAATAAGTTCCACTTAAAACCTAACCACCGTTCATGCCATACCAGTTAATGATCTTATGCTCCAGCCTTCCGGCTCAACAGCACACACTATTAATCCTAGTGTAGGTACAGCTGGGCCTTACAAGCCTATTGTTGTTGTGCCTCTGCACAGACTATAAGTATAATCTAAAGAGTGTGCAATTGGTAAAGGCGAGCAATAGAAAGTTATGGTCTCACGCAGACGCTGTTAGAAACCTTGTTTGCAATGAGTGTGGGCGATATTTTTATACTGGATACCAAAGGTAAAGAGTATATTGGGTTTGTGCAATGTCCGTCATGGTGTCTGTCCGTCTGTCCGTATGTTCGCAACTTTTTTCCACACCCTTCAAGCTAGAGACTTTGAAAATGTCTTTGTCTATGGCATAGACAGATCAAGTTCTATTTGGGATTGGGGTTCTACGATAAATGGGGGGCTGGCAAATCGATAAATTCGATAACTCAAAATCGATAAATCAACCTCTTACGCACATCCTTACAGCTAGAACTTCCAAATTTGGTAGGTAGATAGCTATTGACATCCCCCAAAAACCTGCATCATTTGGAGCCACTCCCACCCATTCCGCCCCCAGCCCCCCGCAGTTTTAAATGAGAAACGCATATATCTTCCTCAGTTCTTGAGCTAGAGCCACCAAACTTTGCGCCACGATAGTTGATGACGATCCCCAAAAAACTGCATCGAAACTTTGGATGCCCACCCATACCGCCATTGTCCGCCCCGGCCGCCCCAACTTTTCGTTAGAAACGGGAATGCGTGTATCTTTCATAGTGTTTGAGCTAGAGTCTCTTAACCTGGTAGGAAGATAGCTGGTAACGATCCCCAAAGATCTGCATCAAAGTTTTGGAGCCAAGCACCCCTTACACCTACAGGGGAGCTAGTACCAACTTTTTATAAATTTTGAGCTAGAGTCACCAAATTAAGTAGGAAGATAGCAATAGACATCCCAAAAAGATCTGCAGGAATAATTTGGATGCCACGCATATCCATAACGCCCCCAGCCCCCCTTTCCCATCTTTAACAAACTTTGAGCTTGTGTCACCAAATATGAAAGGAAGACAGCTGGTGGCATCCCCATCTGTATCAGAAAATTTTAAATGCAGCTTACACCCATGCCGCATCTGTACCCCTTTGCAATCAGGCCTCTTTTTACCGGTTTTAATTAATGTCATTGGCTTCATCAAGCAGTGGTCGAAAGAGTTTAACGATCCCTACACTACTAAAACGCTTTATACATCCCTAGTACGTCCCATCCTGGAGTATGGATCTTGTGTGTGGTCCCCACAATACTCGATTCACCTGAATAGAATTGAATCTGTTCAGAAGAAATTTCTTCTATTTGCCCTTAGATGTTTAAAATGGGTTTCGGGAATTGACTTACCCCCGTTGAACACACGAGGAGTTCAGTTTGAGTACGATTTGAATACTCAATTTTATTCTTAAAATCCTAGGCCTTATATACCTAACAAAGTGTCTTAATCTATTTTAAATGTGTTTATTATCTCCTGCAAGATAATAAACTTATTTATCGTAAGGGTACTTTTTAGTACCTGCTTTTGACCTGCGCGCAGGCAGGCTCGACGGATTCGTTTACATGCAGGTAACGATCCGCGATATTATCTATTTATTTTACCAGCAGCTGATAGATTGCTGTGGTGTGTTTATATTTACTCAGGATAATATAATTATCTAATCATTAGTGGACTGTATATCTTTTGGCCGATTGTCGCGGAAGGCGTCAGTCGGCTATATTGAAAAAGTGTTCATTTATGAACATTCTGCCGGAGGCCACAAAGGTGAGGCTCGGCGTCATGTCCCTTTATTTTTTAAATCGAAATGAATAATTACTTAAACAGATGCCGGAAAGGCTATGGCTCGTAGTTTACGATTAGTAATTATTGACTTAATCTTCTATATATATATAAAAGAGTTCGTCCGCGTTAAAATGGATAGGCCACAGCCTAAACGAAAAGAGCTAGAAGGCTGAAATTTTCACACACTTTTTTATGCAGGTATTCTGTTTGTCCTAAGAAAGGAATTTTATTTTGGACAACTCCTTCGAGTACCTCCCATACATTTTGGAGCACTTTTACCCACTCCAAAAACAAAACAAATTCCCCATTCCACTACTGCCGCCTGTTTGTCGCACAAGCTGAGAGTTTGATCGCGAGCGAGAATACAAAAACAAATCAAATGCGCAGTGACGCCTTCGCGTCGCACAAGCAAAGTCATAAAAAAAAGGTTCATACACTCGCAAAAAAGAAACGGATTTTCGCTTCTTAATGAATAAGTGCATACACAATTAAGTAAACAATGCGCTTGAAAATAATTTTCAATATTTTATGTACATGTATCTTTTCGCACAGTGCACATTGTTTTTTTTTTTTCAAATTTGTGTGCCTTTGACAATTGATTTACGACCCAAGTAGCGTTTGTTGTTGTTGGGCCCGCACTGCTACTTTTGTTGGTGTCATTGATTTAAAAAAACAACAAAAAAAACTTGGTGCGTCTAGAAAAATTTTGCACACCAAAATACATATGTATGTTGTGGGGGTGGATTTGCCTACTTGCTGCTAATATAACTTAGACTAAACGTAACACACTTAATTAATAATATACAATTTCGAACAAGTAAAATAGGTTCGTACACTTGCAAAAAAGAAACGGATTTCCGCTTCTTAATGAATAAGTGCATTCACATATAAGTGAACAATGCGCTTGAAAATAATTTTCAATATTTTATGTACATGAATCTTTTCGCACAGTGCACATTGTTTTTTTTTTCAAATTTGTGTGCCTTTGACAATTGATTTACGACGCGAGTAGCTATTAGCGTCGTCCACCCGGCAGATGCGGAGGCAATTGGAACAGTCCCAGCGTCCAGCATGTGTGTGAATAAGAAATTTGCAAACTCGATAAAACATCGTGCAAATTGTTCAGTAAGCCAAAAAATCCCAGAAAATAAAAAAAAAGCCAAAAAATAAAAAAAAAAAGCCAAAAAGCCAGAAAAAGCCAAAAAATAAAAAAAAGCCAAAAAATATAAAAAAAAGCCAAAAAATCCCAAAAAATAAACCAAAAAATCCCAGAAAATAAAAAAGAAGCATATGCAGTATCTGCAGTATTCCTTATTGGTGTCCGCTTCATCGCGGCTTATCCAAACTTTAAAATCTGGCTGCTATAGCCAGCAATCACCAAATTTTTGTTTGTACGAATCTTTCGGCATTTATTAACTTTATTTTTCACTTTTGTTGTACATTGTACATAAAATTACAAATGATATCGAAAATACATACAAAGTATGTAAAAAGATCGCTATTTTTAATAGATTGGATGCCACAATGTTTTTAAAGAAAACTTTGAAAAAAAGATTGAAATAAATGAATCAAATAAAATCTGAAAAAAGGCCAGATTTCCGGATAGGGGATGTTTGATATTTTTTCCGGACGAGGGACTTAAAAACATGTCAGATCTTTCCGGAAAAAGGCCAAATCGGCATCACTGTTGTTTGTGTCATTGAATTAAAAAAACAACAACTAAGCAAAACTTGGTGCGTCCAGAAAAATTTGGCACACCAGAAAATGTTGTGGGGGTGGATTTGCATACTTGCTGCTAATATAACTTAGACTAAACGTAACACACTTACATTAATAATATACAATTTCAAACAAGTAAAATTGGTTCGTACACTTGCAAAAAAGAAACGGATTTCCTCTTCTTAATGAATAAGTGCATTCACATATAAGTGAACAATGCGCTTGAAAATAATTTTCAATATTTTATGTAAATGAATCTTTTCGCACAGTGCACATTGTGTTTTTGACGTAGAATACGTCTTACCTTTCGTAAATGAGGTCTCTTTCTAAAAAAGTTGTTGTTGTAATATGAGAGTTTCACAAAATCGCTTATTGCTCATGAACTAATGGATCGATTTTCCTCGAATTGATTTCATTTTAAAGCCAAGGCTTCAAACTAACAATAAAATGATACTTCTATATGTATTGATTACATTTTCTGTTAAAAAAATTAAACCAAAAATATGTATATTTTTGCTTCATTTCGAAGGCTTTAAATTGCTCTAGCAATCTCAATAAATCATCAATTACTCTGCTTTTTGAAAAAATAAGTTGAGATGAGTTAAACAAACATTCCTACATTCAAATTTTATAAACTTTTGCCGAATATACAGCTTTTTAAGGCAAAAAAGCAGCGCAAAAATCAGTCCTTTTTTTTAAAATGCAAATTGCTTAAAAACTCTCCGATGAATATGTTTTATTTTTTTTCATTAAAAAATAGACTTAATTTCCTTTCGTTTGACATATATGCGGTCATGATTAAGGGCTTCTAAGTGTTTAAATTCCATTTAGATATTCGGTCATAACTAAATTTTTGTCAAAAATGTGTTTTATGTGTATATTAGTTTAGTGATGTGAGCTAGTGATGTAAAAAAACATCGATGCATCGAGCATCGATGACTTTTGGGCGATGTTTTTCGATGTTTTCCGATGTTTTGTGTCATATCGATGCTTATCGATGCATCGATGTTTGACAAAACATCGGGCGTTAAGTTTCGTAACATTGCAGAACATATGGTTTCAGTGCCACACGGACAAATTCGCGGTTTTCGTAATTGTTTTAATTTCCCCTGTGTTTGCAATGCCAAAGTAAGTAAATTGTGGAAAATATATATAAATATAGTTATTTGCAATTACAAATGTATATATTCTAGAATAACAACAAAGACAACCTTTTGCTGGAGGCACTTCACTAAAATTGACGGAATAGCGCAAAATGCAAAATTTGCGCCAAAGTTCTGAAGACTGCGGGTAACACGACCAACATGAAGATATTATTATTTAATTACAAGATAACGAGAAAATCATGAAATGATATAGTTTAAAGTTCTGTTTGTTATATTGTTAAGTAAACTATTCAATGAAGAAATATAAAAGAAAAAACTAAGAAAGGATTTATTTAATATTGAATTAACGAAAACTAACGGGTTGGGTTGAAAACATCGATGCATCGATGTTTCTGGCCGATGTTTCACACAACATCGATTTATCATTTTGCAAACATCAATGAACATCGACATCGAAGTTTCGACCAAAATTTACATCACTAATGTGAGCAATAAGTGTGAGCGAGTGCGAAAGCTGATAGCATGTGCATATGGATTTGTTTCACTTGCACTGCTCAGCTGAGCAAACAATCGATGGAACTATCGGACAACCGATGGTTTATGCTAATTGACAATCGATGGTCTTATACTATCGCTGGCACTATCGACGGCAGCAGCGGCTATCATATAAAATCATGATACAAAAAAAATTGTAATAAAAGATTGAACAACTTATATTAACTCTTTTTTTATGTAAGGCATAAATATGCCTTTCAGCTTTTTTATATGTTTAATATATTTAAATTTCAAATCATATAAATACTATGTTTACTTTCTTAATTTTTGTTGCACAAGGACAGACGTATTCTACGTTTAACCTATGCGCCCGTGTGATCTAACACAGGCTGTAATCTTTTTTCTCAAATTTGTGTGCCTTTGACAATTCATTTACGACCCAAGTAGCGTTTGTTGTTGTTGTTAGTGTTGTTCTTGGGCCCGCACTGCTACTTTTTGTTGGTGTCGTTGATTAAAAAAAAAAAACAACAACAACAAAACATAACTTGGTCCGTGTAGAAAAATTTTGCACACCAAAATACATATGTTGTGGGGGTGGATTTGCCTACTTGCTGCTAATATAACTTAGACAAAACGTATAACTTACATTAATAATATACAATTTCGAACAAGCAAAGGACGTTCACATTAGTTTTTACACAAATCTATGTATGTACGCTGTTCGTCCCAAACTCAAAGAGCCGCTTAAAATTTAACAGAGCTCGCGCGTTGCTCTTATGATAATTAGATAATTTCAAATCTCGCTCCGATCATGCTCCTCTGTTGTTGCTCATTTACGTTCACTCTATATTTTATGTGCGCGCTTTGCATGTCAATCATAAAGTTCAATAACCCTACTTCCTCCGCACACACTAAGTCAAAGCTAAAGGCTAAAGTACGTGTGAGTTTAGGCTATGCAATTCACTAAACTGCAGCCTCTTAGATATGTTTTGCTTTGATTCAGTGAGTGCGAAAAAGGCAGCGATACTACGCTCTTTGTTTGACTTGCAGAGCGCGCGTATACATAAGAGAGTGATCCGAAACCATGATACAAAATACCGATAACGCATTGCGCATAAATAGCTGTTTTGCGTGACGTCACATGTGACAGGTTGGGTATGATTTTCATATTGCATATGGCTGTTGATGCTGATCTAGAATATATCTACCTTTTATGGGGTTGGAGATGCTTCTTTTTGCCTGTTACATACTTTTGCACAAAACAATTATACCCTTTTTTACCCATTTCAGGGTGTAAATATAACTGTGAATGCAAAAGATTTGTTGTTGCTGTTTTTGTCGATCGCTTCAGGTTTATTATAAGCCGTTGTTTGCACACACGAATTTGAAACAAAAAAGGAGGACTAAGAGGAATGCGATTGGCTTAAGAGCATGAAAATGTGCATTGCTTCATTTTATTTCTAAAAGTGATACAAGAATGAACATACAAAATTATTGGGGTGCTTTGCCTGCTGTGGCCCTGCCACAGTTTTATATGCAGCCGCTGCAGCCACAGCAGCAACAGTTTCAGCTATCTTTCTTCCAAATTTGGTGACACTAGCTCAAAGTTTAGGTGGGGGAAGGGGGGCTGGGCGAGTTATGGGTGGGTATGGCATCCAAATTATTCCTGCAGATCTTCTTGGGATGTCAATTGCTATCTTCCTACCAAATTTGGTGACTCTAGCTCAAAAATTGTAAAAGGTTGGGGAAGGGTGCTGTGGGCGTTATGGGTGGGCCTGGCTACAAAATATCTTTGGCTGTCGCTACCAGTTATGGACGCGGCATCCAAAGTTTTGATGCAGTTTTTTGGGGATCGTCATCACCTATCTTGGCGCAAAATTTTGTGGCTGTAGCTCAAAAACTGGGGAAGATAAAGTCATTTCTGATTTGAAACTGCGGTAGGGCTGGGGGCGGAAAGGGTGGGCGTGACTCCAAAACTTTAATGCAGATCATTGGGGTTCATTACTAGCTATCTTTCTACCAAATTCAGAGACTCTAGCTCAACAACTCTGAAAGATACACGCATTCCCGTTTTTAACGAAAAGTTGGGGTGGCTGGGGTTAGCTTGGGCGGTATGGGTAGGCGTGGCATCGAAAGTTTTGATGCAGTTTTTTGGGGATCGTCATCACTTATCTTGGCGCAAAATTTGGTGGATCGAGCTTAAAAACTGAGGAAGTTATAGGCGTTTTTGATTTAAAACCGCGGGGGGCTGGGAGCGGAATGGGTGGGCGTGGCTCCACAATTTTTCGGGGATGCCAGTAGCTATCTTCCTACCAAATTTGGTAGCCCTAACTGTAAGGGTGTGCCGAATAGGTGGATTTTGAGTTATCTAATTTATCAATTTGCCAGCCCCCCAGTTTTTGTAAAACCCCAATCTTGACACTTTAATTTACTATGTCATAGATAAAGAGAATTGAAGAGTTTCAAGCCTTTAGCTTGAATTAAGTGGAAAAACGTTGCGTTCATACAGACAGACGGACAGACAACATGACGGACATACTCCCAATATACTCTATACCTTCGATATCGAGTATAATGACGCGCCTGATTCTCTACCTCAATGGTGGCGTGGAAAAGAGAATGTTATATACTTTGCTTTAATATTTTGTGAAATATTTTCTGATTTATTTATTTTATATCTTCTGTTGCTAAAATTTATATAAACTATCCGCGCAGCGAAGTAAGCGGGCCACTTACTAGTTATATACATAGTTATATACGGGCCACTTACTAGTTATATACATATACTAGTAAGTGGCCCGCTACTTCGCTGCGCGGATAGTTTATATAAATTTTAGCAACAGAAGTTATAAAATAAATAAATTAGAAAATATTTCACAAAATATTAAAGCAAAGTATTTAACATTCTCTTTTCCACGCCACCATTAAGGCGCGTCATTATACTCGGTACCGAAGGTAAAGAGTATATTAGGAGTATGTCCGTCATGTTGTCTGTCCGTCTGTCTGTATGAACGCAACGTTTTTCCACGCAATTCAAGCTAAAGACTTGAAACTTTCCAATTCTCTTTATCTATGGCATAGTAAATTAAAGTGTCAAGACTGGGGCTTTTCAATAACTGGGGGGCTGGCAAATTGATAAATTCGATAACTCAAAATCGACAATTCCACCTATTCCGCACACCCCTACAGTTAGAGTTACCAAATTTGGTGGGAAATTTTGGCATCCCCGAAAAATTGTGGTGCCACACCAAATTTTGCTTTGTTGTTTTTTTAAATCAATGACACCAACAAAAAGTATCAGAGCGGGCTCAACAACAGTGATGCCGATTTGGCCTTTTTCCGGACATATCTGTCCTTTTTTTTAGTGCTTTGTCCGGATAAAATATCAAACATCCCCTATCCGGAAATCTGGCCTTTTTCAGATTTTTTTGATTCATTTATTTCAATCTTTTTTTCAAAGTTTTCTTTAAAAACATTGTGGCATCCGATCTATTAAAAACAGCGATCTTTTTAAAACGGTGTGGCATCCTTTTTTTTACATACTTTGTATGTATTTTCGATATCATTTGTAGTCTAATGTACAATAAAAGTGAAAAATAAAGTTAAATAATGCCGAAAGATTCGTACAAACAAAAATTTGGTGATTGCTGGCTACAGCAGCCAGATTTTAAAGATTGGATAAGCCGCGCACACCAATAAGGCATGCTGCAGATACTGCATATGCAGTCTTAATAGCAAAATAGATCACATTCGCGAGTATATGGCGACAAAAAAACATATGCAAAACGCTTTGTGCCTCGCACAAAAAAGCATAATTTGTTTTAAGCCGGCGGATTGTCCCCAATCTTGTCACCAGGAAGCTGTATTAGCTATGTTTATGTTTATTATCACCTCACGGAATTGTGCAAGTTTCATTTTGATGCTAAAAGATTAAAATTGCACAAAACAATTTTTGTCCTGTTTTCTGTCCTTTTTTATGCTCGATACCGAAGGTAAAGGCCATAGGTAACTGCAAATGTCTTTATCTATGGCCGGGACAGATCAAGTTCTAAGATTGGGGTTCTACGATAACTGGGGGGTTGGCAAATTGATAAATTCGATATCTCAAAATCGACAAATCCACCTATTCCGGACACCCTTACAGTTAGAGTTACCAAATTTGGTAAGAAATTTTGGCATCCCCGAAAAATTGTGGTGCCACGCCCACCCATTCCGCTCCCAGCCCCTCGCGGTTTTAAATCAAAAACGCCTATAACTTCCTCAGTTTTTAAGCCCGATCCACATTTTGCGCCAAGATAAGTGATGACGAACCCCAAAAAACTGCATCAAAACTTTGGATGCCACGCCCAACCATACCGCCCTAGCCAACCCCAGCCACCCCAACTTTTCGTTAAAAACGGGAATGCGTGTATCTTTCAGAGTTGTTGAGCTAGAGTCTCTGAATTTGGTAGAAAGATAGCTAGTAATGAACCCCAATGATCTGCATTAAAGTTTTGGAGTCACGCCCACCCTTTCCGCCCCCAGCCCTACCGCAGTTTCAAATCAGAAATGACTTTATCTTCCTCAGTTTTTGAGCTACAGCCACAAAATTTTGCGCCAAGATAGGTGATGACGATCCCCAAAAAACTGCATCAAAACTTTGGATGCCGCGCCCATAACTGGTAGCGACACCCAAAGATATTTTGTAGCCAGGCCCACCCATAACGCCCACAGCACCCTTCCCCAACCTTTTACAATTTTTGAGCTAGTGTCAACAAATTTGGAAGGAAGATAGCTGAAACGGTTGCTGCTGTGGCTGCAGCGGCTGCATATAAAACTGTGGCAGGGCCACAGCAGGCAAAGCACCCCAATAATTTTGTCCGTTCATTCTTGTATCACTTTTAGAAATGAAATGAAGCAATGCGCAAATGGCACACTGAAGTAAAAATTGTAAAATTCCCTGAGATTGAAAGAGGTACTGTTATTTTTGTGAATTAATCTCATCTACAACAACAAATCTTTTGCATTCACATTTATATTTATACCCTGAAATGGGTAAAAAAGAGTATAATTGTTTCGTGCATAAGTATGTAACAGGCAAAAAGAAGCATCTCCGACCCCATAAAAGGTAGATATATTCTTGATCAGCATCAACAGCCATATGCAAAATGAAAATCATACCCAACCTGTCACATGTGACGTCACGCAAAACAGCTATTTATGCGCAATGCGTTATCGGTATTTTGTATCATGGTTTCGGATCACTCTCTTATGTATACGCGCGCTCTGCAAGTCAAAAAAAGAGCGTAGTATCGCTGCCTTCTTCGCACGCACTGAATCAAAGCAAAACATATCTAAGAGGCTGCAGTTAAGTGAATTGCATAGCCTAAACTCACACGTACTTTAGCCTTTAGCTTTGACTTAGTGTGTGCGGAGGAAGGTGGGTTATTGAACTTTATGATTGACATGCAAAGCGCGCACATAAAATATAGAGTGAACGTAAATGAGCAACAACAGAGGAGCATGATCGGAGCGAGATTTGAAATTATCTAATTATCATAAGAGCAACGCGCGCGCTCTGTTAAATTTTAAGCGGCTCTTTGAGTTTGGAACGAACAACGTACATAGATTTGTGTAAAAACTAATGTGAACGGCCTTTGCTTGTTCGAAATTGTATATTATTAATGTAAGTTATACGTTTTGTCTAAGTTATATTAGCAGCAAGTAGGCAAATCCACCCCCACAACATATGTATTTTGGTGTGCAAAATTTTTCTACACGGACCAAGTTATGTTTTGTTGTTGTTGTTTTTTTTTTTAATCAACGACACCAACAAAAAGTAGCAGTGCGGGCCCAAGAACAACACTAACAACAACAACAAACGCTACTTGGGTCGTAAATGAATTGTCAAAGGCACACAAATTTGAGAAAAAAAACAATGTGCACTGTGCGAAAAGATACATGTACATAAAATATTGAAAATTATTTTCAAGCGCATTGTTCACTTATATGTGAATGCACTTATTCATTAAGAAGCGGAAATCCGTTTCTTTTTTGCAAGTGTACGAACCTATTTTACTTGTTCGAAATTGTATATTATTAATTAAGTGTGTTACGTTTAGTCTAAGTTATATTAGCAGCAAGTAGGCAAATCCACCCCCACAACATACATATGTATTTTGGTGTGCAAAATTTTTCTACACGGACCAAGTTATGTTTTGTTGTTGTTTTTTTAAATCAATGACACCAACAAAAGTAGCAGTGCGGGCCCAACAACAACACTTACAACAACAACAAACGCTACTTGGGTCGTAAATCAATTGTCAAAGGCACACAAATTTGAAAAAAAAAACAATGTGCACTGTGCGAAAAGATTCATGTACATAAAATATTGAAAATTATTTTCAAGCGCATTGTTCACTTATATGTGAATGCACTTATTCATTAATAAGCGGAAATCCGTTTCTTTTTTGCGAGTGTATGAACCTTTTTTTTATGACTTTGCTTGTGCGACGCGAAGGCGTCACTGCGCATTTGTTTTGTTTTTGTATTCTCGCTCGCGATCAAACTCTCAGCTTGTGCGACAAACAGGCGGCAGTAGTGGAATGGGTAATTTGTTTTGTTTTTGGAGTGGGTAAAAGTGCTCCAAAATGTATGGGAGGTACTCGAAGGAGTTGTCCAAAATAAAATTCCTTTCTTAGGACAAACAGAATACCTGCATAAAAAATTGTGTGAAAATTTCAGCCTTCTAGCTCTTTTCGTTAAGGCCGATATCCTATCCATTTTAACGCGGACGAACTCTTTTATATATAGAGATAATTATAATTATAAAAATTATTAATGCAATTATTAGAGAGGCATGACCTGACACATGATGAAAGTTTAATCCTTTTAATTCTGGATGGTGATGCTGCAGATAATTTATGTCTCCCTTTAACTTATACTGCAATAATATTTCTTAAAAGACATATTTTGCTTATTGGTCTTGTTACCAGACCTTCTGCTGTTCTTAATTTAACTATTCTGGCTTTTTACCTTGGCCTGGGTGCATTTCCCCAATGAGAACTATTTGCTTTTTTTTCGAAGTTTTCATTCCCTACTTTCCACTTGTTTCGCTGATGAAGCGTAAACAAGTAGTCATCTATCCATTCTTTCCAAAAATCTTTTCGGAACTTTTGGATCATTTGCCATCTGTCCAGATCTCCTAGTACTTGCTTCAAATGATATTTGACTGATTTCCCCCCAGTTTCCCAAATACCTCCGAAGTGAGGTCCTGCCGGGGGAATAAAATGCCACTTAATGTGGTATCTTTCCAGTATAGGTGTAATCTGTGCATTTTCTTTAATTGCTTCTCGCCGTTTCTTATCTAATTTCCTAGTTGCACCTACAAAGTTTGTGCCATTATCAGAATTTATGTTGACACATTTGCCCCCTCTAGGTGTAAATCTTCCGAAGGCTGTTAGGAACGCGTCTGACGTTAAGTTACCCAATTTTTTATTTTCTTTGAATGGTATAGATACTGTATATCTTCCATTACCATCTATTCTGGTGGTTTGTTTGAAGTGTTCAAAAATTCGAGATTCTTCGTTCTCTTTTGAATCTTCTTCAAGCTCCCAATATTTTTCTAGGTCTACAGTTTTAAAAGTGGTTGCTACTATAGCATTTCCATTTCTATAGCCTTTTGATTTTGAGCACCCTGAGATGATCCACCCCAGGTCAGTGTCTTGACCAAGCAGACCACCTTGTCTCACTATTCCACGCCGTATTATACTTGAATATAAATCGGCACCAATTATTAAGTCAACTCGACCCGGCTTATCAAAATTGGGATCGGCTAGCTTAAGTTTTTTCCATTGCGACGTGTCTATTTTTAAAGACTCGCTTGGAAGGGCTCTCATTAACTTTGGCAGAACTATTGCTTCCGTTTTAAAGAGTTTCTTTGTATCTCCATTTTTCATTAAACTTATTTTTATTTTGTTCTTGGCTACAATTTCACTACTGGAGGAAACTCCACTTATTTTGGTGTTGGTTTTGATTTTAGGTAATTTTAGAACCTGAGCAGCTTCTTCTGAAATAATAGTGGTCTGGGATCCATTATCTATCAAAGCCTTTAACTGTTCAAATCTCCCATTTTTTGCTTTTATATGAACTAAGGCTGTAGCTAATAGTGCTTGACCTGCAGATACACATGTGTTTACATTTGTACTGCTGTTAATGTGAAGTAAATCATTGTGATTTTTGTAACAAAATTTGCAGCTCGTTTTTGACTTACAGTCTAATTTATCTGAATGATTTAAACAGTTAAGGCATAAAGCTACTTTTTTAGCTGCCTCTATCCTATCTTTAGGCTTCATCGCTTCAAAGGTGAAGCATTTAAAAATGTCATGTCCATTTTTGTTACAAATTGGACAAAGTTGCCCCTTAGAAAAAACGCTGTTTTCTTCAAACAATGGCAACTGATAGGATAGAACTTGGTCTAGGAATTTGAGAACATCTTCAAGCTCTTGAATCTTTTTTGATTTCTTTGTATGAGTCTCATACGCCTTAAGTGTCTCTTTATCAACTTTCCTGATTATTATATGGGCGAATATCGGATCTGATTCTTCCGTTATTCGTCCCTTTGTCTTAATCAGGTGTATTGATTCATTTATAGAATCAATAAATTTCTTTACCTGATTACCTGAATTTTAATTTAACACTGGAAGATCCAATAACCGATTCATTTGATCGGTAAATATCTTCCTGTTATTTTCGTACCTCTTGGACAATAAATCCCAAGTGGCTGTATAGTTCTGCGCACCTGTTAGCAGGTGTGCGACCATATTTCTGGCATCTCCTCTTAAGGAAGCCTTTAAATAATTAAATTTCAGGGTTGGAGTCAAATCCTGCCTTGAATCAATTATTTCAAAAAATAGATCCGAAAACAAGTCCCAGGCTTTTGGATCGCCATTAAATGTGGGTACTTCAATTTTCGGAAGTGTGGGTAAGTTTGTGTTAGCGGTAGGCTCAAATCTCTGGGGAAGCTGCCTATCATCTAATGCCATGTTCACACATGAAAAGTTAATCTCGTCATATCGATAATCTTCCTTCGATAATCTTATGCGTTCACACAACAAAAAGCTGATTAATTTTGACAGCTGTTTGTTTACATTTGTAAATGAAAAAAAGTGAATGGCAAACAGCAAAAATGACGCTGAAAATTATTAAAATCATTAAAATCATCGCATCTCTGCCGCCATTTCCTCATGGATATGCGAATTCTTTCTTGCAGATCGCAGTTGTTCGAATCGGCTCTGCCATATTTCAATGAGGCAGATTTCTGCCCCATCGCACCAAATTACTCTTTTCTTTTTTGCTGCCATTAATTTTAACTTCACTTATTTTTGCAAACAAAACAACTGTACAATATCAGGTGTTCGCTTAAATTTTCATAGCAATCAGCTTTAAAAGGCAAGCAAACAGCGCCATCTGTCGTTTATGTTGAACAAACATAGGGTTGCATTCACGCTGATCAACTAGATTAGAAGTTAACCTCGTCAATGAGGGGATTACGTTTGACAGCTCTTGTATGAGTTAATCACTCGATTAAATGAAGATTAGTGCTTTAATCTCGTTAATGACACTAATCGCACGATTAAGTGCTATGTGTGAACAAGGCATAACACTGCGAGGGTATCGTCTACTTCAAATGATAATTCCTCTACTTTTGTGTAGAGGGTACTGTCTTTTGAAATTTCTATCTTATTCCAGAGCCTTCTTAGCTTCTGTTTCCTAAGAAAGAATACTCCTACTTTTCCTAACCCAATTTCATCTTGTACTTCCCGTAGAAATTTTTCTAGAATTTCTATATTAGCTTTTTGCTCGTCATGTTGTGCTGCTACTACAACTTTTGGATTTTCTGCAAATGGAGTCTTGGAACTATAAGTTACTTTACTGATTAGCTCCTCTATTGAATTTATCAATGAATCATAAATCTTGTTAGTGAAGTATTCATGCTTGAATACGCCAATACTGAGTAAATTTTTATGATTTTTTTAGCTTCGTTCAAAAGAGTCTGAACCTCTTCTGCAGAGAAGATCCTATTTGGATCCTTTACAGTCTTATATATTATAGCCTGCCTCTCTAAAACTTGCATTAATAATTCTGACATTTTAACTAATTTGTATTATCGATTCTTATAATTAACAAAAAACGAATAATAAAAAATTAATTTAATCGTAGTCTGGCTCACCCTTCGTATCTTTTTGAAGAGCGGGGCTGTTGTTGTTCCTGTTGCAGTTGTTGATGTTGATCCTGTTGCTGTTGTTGATGTTGTTGTAGGCGGATATTGAACGAAGAATATGTAAATCTTGGACGACCGCAGAACAACAGCAGAAGACGAAGAGATGTCGATATGAGCACTCAATAACGTGCGATGTGCGTGGGCGATGAAGTATTTGTTGTCGTTGTTATGGGCAAGATGCTGCTGTTGTGTACAGGAGATTGTGGCTTAATCGATTCCTTGATGGGTGTTGGAGCCTTAACTGTTGCCTTGACGGGGATGGGTGTTGGGGCTGGCCGGTCGCAGAGCGAGGTCGGCTGGAGCGTTGAGTGCGTAGACCCAATTTTATGGTGCGCTCTAAATAGCGCTGTCGGCTGCGATTTGTTCGGCGCTCTCAAATAGCGCTGTCGGCTGCGACTTCTTGTGCCCTAATATCAGGTATCGGCAGGTCTCAACGTAGAGACGGCCTGGCACTATTTTGTGCACTAATAACTGATACCGGCAGGTCACTTAAATATTGTGACGGCCTGGCACTGGTTTTTTTTAAGCTGCTCTAATTTGTAAGATTAGAGCGGAAAAACCAAAATGGTACACTGCGATTTTAAAAACGCGAGTTTGGCTGGGTTAATCTGTTATTTGCCCCTTACCACTGGTGAGGGGAAGCAAAAACAGAAAATCCGGCTCGAAGGACCAAATGAAAACACGAGGAGTTCAGTTTGAGTACGATTTGAATACTCAATTTTATTCTTAAAATCCTAGGCCTTATATACCTAACAAAGTGTCTTAATCTATTTTAAATGTGTTTATTATCTCCTGCAAGATAATAAACTTATTTATCGTAAGGGTACTTTTTAGTACCTGCTTTTGACCTGCGCGCAGGCAGGCTCGACGGATTCGTTTACATGCAGGTAACGATCCGCGATATTATCTATTTATTTTACCAGCAGCTGATAGATTGCTGTGGTGTGTTTATATTTACTTAGGATAATATAATTATCTAATCATTAGTGGACTATATATCTTTTGGCCGATTGTCGCGGAAGGCGTCAGTCGGCTATATTGAAAAAGTGTTCATTTATGAACACCCGTATTCAAGTAGACTACTTTTGATTAATCTTCCCTCCCTGTTAAACCGTATAACTATGCATGGAGTAATTTTTTTTGCTAACCTACTTAATGGTGAAATCGACTCATCAGTTCTTTTGAGTCAAATTAAATTAAATGTCCCAATTAGATCTTCACGTAACTTTGTACCCCTTAGCCTTGATCGTTGCTCGAGCAACTATTTAACTCATGAACCATTTCGTGTTATATGTTTTGACTATAACAAACTTTATTCTCTTGTCTCCCTTGAGGCCTCAATTCCAGTACTAAAAAGATCGATTCTTTTTGCTTTATCTAATCGTAACCACTAATTACTAATCTAACGCTGGTCTGATTGGGTTTTTCTGGGTTTTTCCCAATCCACGCAACAAATGTTGGACTACTAAATTTTTTGTTGAATTCCCCAAAGCCTTAACGTTAACTTTTTGATTATTTTTTTTTACCAAACTTTATTTTCAGATTTTTATATAAGTCTATATTAATTTATTAATTATTTAACTATTTTTTAATTTTAATTTAAATTAATTTTGATTTCATTTTAATGTCAGCTGCTCTTAGCTGACAATAAATAAATACTGGTATCGAGTATATCGCAGTCGGTTGCGTCCGACTGCAACGTTTCCACTCTATAGGCGCGGTTAGAGCAAACCTTAAAGTGAACAGATGCAAACCTCACAGCGCGTTAGCATTACATTTATCAGCGTAGACGCTCTGCTGCGTGAGCATTGCAAAAAATATTTGGTTGTTGTACAACAATAGTCTCTGCCTGTAAATGAGTTTGATGGTGTTAGTATAGCGCAGTGCTGCCATAATTTTTTGAACAAAAATAGCTAGATTGGCAAAAATATAAAGCTAAAAAAAAAGCTATATCTGAGATAAAATAAGCTGAAAAAATGGCTGGCTTTGTAAAAACCTATTTTGTTGTAGAGGTGGAGAACTATCGATGGCACTATCGTCACTATCGATGGTTGGGCGCTATCGAGCCACCATCGATGGCAGCAGACACCTTCGATAGTGGCCCATCCACTATCGATGGTACCATCGATAGTGCTCTTTTCACAACGCTAAAAAAATTTGTTCGCGTCTATTCTGTCACAGCAACTAAAAAAGCAAGAAAAAATTAGTAGAATGGATCGCTTTTTAAAACTAGGTATGTTTAATATATTATACATAAGTGTTTAGGTCGATAATGTGTCGAATTTAAGGTAAACGTCGAGTGTCCGCCTCAAGTACCGACAAGCAGGACTGCGATTGCACCAGCACAGACTCTGAAAAAGATTCTGAACCAGATCGGCAGAGTGCAAAAAAAAAAATCAAAATTTCAGATGTCTGGAATTATTTTAAGAGGTCCGACGACAAAAAATTTGCAAAATGTCTTGACTGTGGCAAAGAATATAAGACAAGCGGCAATACATCAAACTTGCACGACCATTTAAAAAGGTTTCATCCTGGCCTGGGAAGTAAAAACAAAGAATCTAGCACACAAGCTGTACGTGCTGAGAGGAACGAAACTGCGTCTACAAGCAGCAGTTGCAGATCGAGTACGAGCTCTGTAGCGTCCTACTTTAAAAGAGCCGTCTTGTATGATTCAAATTCTAAAAGAAAGACCGACATTGATAAAGCCCTAACTGAGATGGTTGCCAAAGATGTGCAGCCCTACAATATTGTGGAAAATGAAGGGTTTGTACAATACACTCAGGTATTGGATCCTAGATATAAATTACCACGCACTTACGAGATGGGCTAATGTTTAATTATTTCAAGGAAACCTCTGCCAAGTTATCAGCAATACTCCAAAATGTTTCGGATATAGCAATTACATGTGATTTGTGGACATCAAGTGCCAATGCTAGTTTTTTGACTGTGACGGGTCATTTTGTGTATAATCACGAATTAAAAACAGCATCCTTGGCTACGAAAAAACTGTTAAGCACAACTAATCACTGTTCGCAAAACATTGCTGACACATTGCGAGAAATATTTATGGATTGGAACATCCTCAACAAAACTGTATGTATTGTTACTGATAATGCCAGCTCCATGCTTAAAGCATGTGAACTATTACACATTCGTAATCTGCCATGCTTCGCGCATACGATCAATCTGGTGGTGCAAGATGCTTTAAAAGTTGATGACGCAGTGCTTCAAGATTTATTTACTAAGTGTAAATCAATCGTTCGATTTTTTAAGCAAAGCACGATAGCGAACGAAAAACTCAAATTAGCTCAAGAAGGCACAGAGTATACTTTGCTGCAAGAAACACCCACTAGGTGGAATAGTTTCTATTTCATGATTGAGCGTATTATAAAAACGAACGATGCCATTGCCAAAGTCTTACTATCAACAACTAATGCACCGCAGCCATTTACTGCTGAGGAAATACTTGTGCTAAAAGATATCGAAAAAGTATTGGCTTTCTTTCAGCAAGCAAGTGAGAAAATTTCTGGCGGAAAGTACGTAACCATATCGCTAATTATACCCATGGCATATGGACTTTCTCGCAAAATCGAAAGTGTTGTACCTTTGCTACAAACAAGGAAAAACTTTCAACAAAATATTAATGGAGTCAATAAAGAAACGTCTTTCCATATATGAGCAAAGAACAGTCTGCAGGATGGCTACGCTATTGGATCCACGCTTCAAAAAAAATGGATTTCAATACAGCTCAAACGCTGAACAAGCAGCAACATTTTTTGAAAATGAGCTTGCAAATTTCCCCGTCAGAGAGACCTCAATTAATCTGCCCGTCGCACCGGATACAAATTCCCTGGACATTTTTTTTGATTTTTTGGGTGAGCGATCGGCGAACAAAGTTGGAAACTCACGAGTGGATGCAATTCTGACTAAAAGGCAATATCTGGAGAGGGCAATTGCCGCACAAGATATGGACCCTCTGTTATGGATGAAGGTATGCCTTAATTAACAGTGCCGAATTATAAGTTCTATATAACTAAATATATTACTTTTTTTTCCAGGTGAATCAAACTGATTTTCCCGCTATTGGAAGCCTTTTTTGCAAATATCTCTGCATTCCCGCTACATCCGTAGAATCAGAAAGGGCATTCAGCTAGGCGGGCCAAATTATTTCAGAGAGGCGAACCCGACTTAAGGAAAAAAATGTGAACATTCTTTTATTTTTAAACCGTAACTCTTGGTTAAAATAAACCATAATTTTATTGTATTCGTATTAAATAAATTTGTTTGTTGGGCTAAACTATCGATGGTGCTATCGACACTATCGATGGCACTATCGACACTATCGATGGTTCAAAATAAACAATCGTCGACTATCGATGGCGCCCACTATCGATAGTTCTCCACCTCTATTTTGTTGGTGAAATTTAAGGAAATAGCTGTGTTTGGCTATGCAGCCAAATAGCAGCAGCACCACCGCAGCATAAGCAGCAACAGCTGCTCTTATACATATAGTTAGAATGTTAACTGCTCCAACAACAACTGAACTCTTTGTTATGTTTCTTTGAATTGCATGCTCATTCTATGATAACCGCTTGTCAATTATCTTGCTTTGCATGCCCTTTTGTATTTGGCTTTGCAGCAGCCAATATTAGTTATGTTACGATCGCTTAACAGTCAACTCGCTTTTGTTCGTTATCGCTGCGCATCGATCATTTCGGATCGACTTGCCAAAAACATTGTTTGTTAATTAGCAGAGGCAATTTCGAGCCTGCCTGCAGATTTATAAGCCAATAAACTAATTTAAGAATAATTATATGCCCTAGCTGGCTAAATATACTATTAATCAAGGAAAACAAAATTTTTCGTTTTTTCGTTATTCTACGGCTATGAAAAAGCTCCCTAGCCCAACGTTTTGGTGACCCCGACGTGATTCTATATACTTTTCGTTAAAATCGCTTATTAATAAGCTAAAAATTGTTAGCATAAAACTACAAACAACTACACATTCGGTCAACGCATTTGTTTACCTGAACTCAAGTTGCCCGAGTTTAGTGGCGGCTACACTGAATATTCGGACTTCATGTCAATGTTTTCAACCATTATTGATCATGATACCCCGTTGTCAGACATCGAGAAGCTGCAGCATCTGCGGACGCGTTTGAAGGGAGCAGCGTTGAATACTATTAGATCTCTGGAAATCAGCAATGCTAACTATGCAGTGGCAAAAGAATTGTTGCATAAACGGTTTAATAATAAACGTTTAACATTTCAGGCACACATTGTCAACATTCTAAGGCTTCAGAAGGTAGAGTCGGCGTCGTCAGTGAAGCTGCGGGAGATTTCGGATGTTATCAATGCATATCTTCGTGCATTGAAATCTTTGGGCACTGTCGAGCAAATCGCTGACAGCATCATCGTGCACTCAATCTTGCAGAAGCTGGACAAGGTTACACAGGCCAAGTGGGAAGAAACAGCATCATGTGATGAGATTCCAACATGTGAACAATTTACAACTTTTCTGGAGAGGCGCTGCTTAAAAATGGAAAATGTGGAGCATGCAACTGAATCGTATGCAGTAAATTCTCAGGTTGGACAGAACAAAAAGACTAACCAAAGTAGAAGCTCTTTAATTGCCACTAACTCATCAGCAAATGATTGCGTCTTTTGCCATAACGCAAGCCACTCAATTTACTCGTGCCCACAATTTGCGAATTTAACGCCCCAGAACCGTCTTAGAGAAGCTAAGAGACTATCACTTTGCCTAAACTGTTTAAAAAATGGCCATCAGCTGCGAAATTGTAGTTCATCTGGCTGTCGCACATGTGGCAGCAAACATCATACCTTATTGCAACTGAACTCGCAATCGACCGTGCCGCGAACCCAATGCGCTGTGAATGCTTCACTTACTGCTACTCAACATGAAACATCGATTAGCAGCCAGCAATAACTGAGAATCAACCAAGTTTAACATTAAGCCCAGAAACTTGGAATATACCCGAAAATATTCGCCTGGCAGATCCAGAATTTTATAGATCGCGTAAGATAGACTTGCTGATTGGAGCAGGCTTATTCTTAGAAATCCTTTGTGTAGGCCAAATCAAGTTGTCTGCTGATCTTCCACTTCTCCTGAAAACTCGGTTTAGATGGAAAGTCTCCGGTGGGAAGCATATGCGCCAAAGTTCAGTTTTGCTAGCTAGTCAATCTACTGAAAGCACCAATATAGTATCTGACACGAAGATGGACGAGGTTGTGCGCCGTTTTTGGGAGATTGAAGGTTTCGAACTGTCTAGCCACGGTTACACGAAGGAAGAACAGGATTGCGAGGATCATTTTGTTCCCAATTTTTTCCGCTTGCCTACAGGCGAATACTCTGTCCGTCTACCTATGAAAACTAGTTTGGATATGCTAGGAGATTCTTACCAGCAAGCATATCGACGCTTTCTTAACCTAGAGAGAAAGCTCGAACGTCATCCTGAGCTCAAGGCTCAATACTCGGCATTTATTGCTGAATACTGATCGCTACAACATATATCACTGGTTCCAGAAAATTCCCTAAGTCTCTGCAATTATTTTTTGCCACATCATTGCGTTCTTAAGGAGGAAAGTACATCAACAAAACTTCGTGTTGTTTTCGACGGGTCTGCTAGTTCATCATCAGGATATTCCTTAAACGAGCTGCTTATGGCAGGTCCAACATTACAGCCCAAGCTTCTTAACACTTTGCTGCAGTTTAGAACGTTACCAGTTGCTTTAACGGGGGACATCTGTAAAATGTACCGTTGCGTCAGGATGGATGAATCTGACAGCTACTTGCAGTGCATCTTGTGGCGAGACTCAGCGCAGCAAAGGAAGCAAGTTTACAAGTTGGACACCGTTACGTACGGCACCATCATCTCTGCATCATTTCTGTCGGTTCGTGCCATGCAGCAGCTTGCATTTGACAAGCAGAAATCGTTTCTCATTGGTTCAAAAATAATCAAAAGAGATTTATACGTTGATGATTTGATCACTGGTGGCAACTCTGCTTCTGAAGTGCTGTATTGGGCCAAGTTTCGGGTTTACTGGATCGTGGCAAATTTAAAATTCGAAAGTGGTGCTCAAACGACTCATCTGTGCTGCAAAAAATACCAGATTCGGATAAGGACTCATTTCTTAAGTTTGATGATGGCAGTGACATTACAAAAACGCTTGGCCTCGCATGGGATCCTGTGTCTGACACTCTGCTCTTCTCATTTTCGCCAATTCGGTCTTCTCTGAAGCCAACTAAACGATCTGTTCTGTCTGCAATCGCGCGATTTTATGACCCTCTCGGCCTTATATGCCCGGTCATTACAAAGGCTAAACTCTTTTTGCAGAAGCTCTGGAGAGAAAAGGTGGATTGGGATGAGAGTCTACCTGCAGCACTTAACTCATCGTGGCTTAATTTGTCGTTTGATATTAGCAGCGCGCAACAATTGAAGTTTCCACGGTTGGCTCAGCTGCCCAAGGGCGCTATAGGCGTACATAGATTATGCGACGCCTCCATACAAGCATATGGTGGATGTTGAATCAAAAGCGTTTTCTTGACTGTTGCTAATTGTTCTATATAAATGTCGGGGGTGTTTAATCTACAAAAATGGCGATTTAGATATATTGCGTAATATTCTGTTCGCTGCACCACTTCAATTTTTTGCGTGCGAATTCAACAACTTCTGTTCTTAAACTCTATGTCTTGTTCTTATTCACTTCTCTATTACAATTCAATTCACAATAGTTGTGCGTTATTCAAATATTCAAATTATCTTTCAATACTATAATTATTGGGTTCTGACCCAACATCCCGGCCTCCTTGAGAGTATGTGATTGACTTTCAAGAAACAGGTAGCAATGCGAGTTTCCGAATGGGTCGGCGAATAACTCCCTTGGAAGTGCGGACTTCGGCTACTCGTACGAGGTTGTCCTTTCCAGCGATGGCATTGATTATGCGACCAAGAAGCCAGCGTTGTGGCGGAAGATTATCTTCGTGCACGATGACCATGTCACCACTGGATATGTTTGGTGATGTCTTGGTCCAATTCGTGCGGATCTGAAGCTCATCGATGTATGTAAGCTCTTCGAAGGTGAGCCTGGTGTCCCGAAGTGTGCGGTTGAGCAGTCCCTTGACGCTTTTAACTGCTGCTTCCCCTATGCCTCCGAAGTGTGGGCGGGATGAAATGAAAATTAATAAATTCAGTTTTACAAAAGTTGGTGATTGTGCAAACTGTTTCATTCTTGAAAAGAAACAGCTTCAGAGCCTCAAGCTTGTTGTTCGCTCCTGTTAAGTTGGTGGCGTTGTCACAGAAGATATCTGCAGGGAGCCCACGTCGGGCGATCAAGCGTTTGAGTGCTGCAATGAAGCTATCCGTTGTTAGATCGGATACGACTTCAGCGTGTATTGCCTTTGTGGAAAAGCAAATAAAGACCGCTATGTAGGCCTTTGTTGGTGGTTTTCCACGAATGCGCAAATAGACATTGACTGGGCCATAGAAGTCTATGCCACATCGCGAAAATGGTCTTGACGGCGTCAGACGTTCCCTGGGTAACTGTCCCGTTAGCTGTCCTTGTAGAGTTGGTCGGTAGCGTACGCAGTGTACGCACGATCTGACGACTCGGCGTGCCAAGTCACGAGCGTTGACTATCCAAAATTGTAGGCGCACCAGAGCAACAAGTGATTTTGGTCCTGCATGATAGTTCTGAAGATGAATATGGCGTACATACAGCTCCACGAACGAATCCTTGCTTGGGAGTAAAATGGGATGCTTCTGGGTATCTGGCATGGTTGCCAGTTCTAAACGACCTCCAACCTTTATAAGCTCGAACCCATCCGTGACCTGCAAGAAAGGACAAAGGCTTCTGAGCTTGTTGTGCACTGGCTGGCCCTTGTGCAGCAGTGACATTTCTTCAGTGGAGTTTTTGACTTGAATGTTCCAAACGATGCATTTAAGGGTACGCTGCAGCTCCATGGGGGTTTGCAACGGCTTATCAAATGCCGAAAGGTTTCGGGTGCGATGAGCGAACCGAAACATCCAAGCAACCATTAGTAAACATCTGCGGTAAGAGCTGATGCTGTAGACGCCAGTAAGTAGTTGGTTGCTGCTGATTGCTACGACAAAGGCTGACTTTCGCTTTTCCAGATTGATCACGTCCATGTCCATACTATCTCGAGAATTGATTGGCCAATGTTGCTCATCTAGACGTAAAAACGAAGGTCCCTCGAACCATATAGATTGCTGCAAGTCAGTCACTGTACAGCCTCTGGACAACAGATCTGCTGGGTTGCAGTGTGTTGGAACATGCTTCCAGTAGCAGTCTGACGAGAATTCTTGAATTTCCGATATACGGTTACCAACAAATGTGGACAATGTTTCAGAGTGCTGCCGAATCCAGTGGAGGACTATCTGTGAATCGCACCATAGGAATGTCGTTGGCTGCTTGTCTGAGAAGATTCCAGCGATTTTGCGATAGAGTTGTGCCAGCAGATGTGCTCCACAAAGCTCCAATTTGGGTAACGATAACTTTTTAGTTGGTGCCACTCGTGATTTGGATGTGATAAGCTGTACCTTGAGTGAGCCATCTAATCCAAGCGAGCGCGTGTAGATACAACAGCCATACGCCCTGATGGAGGCGTCACAGAATCCATGTATCTGTAGGCTGTGTAGGGTTGGTTGAAGGCAGTAGCGAGGTACTGCTACTGTTTCTAGCGACGAAAGAGATGCAAGAAGCGATGTTCATGCTGTTTGAATGCCTTGTGGGATAGATTCATCCCAGTGTAGTTGGAGTAACCACAGCTCTTGCAGAATGATTTTGGCGACTATGATGATAGGCGTGACGGGTCCCAAAGGGTCAAACAACGATGAGGCGATCGACAAAATTGTGCGTTTAGTGACCAATTCCGAGCTACGTCTTGGAGAGAATGAAAACGTAAACGTGTCCAATCGCTGGTCCCACTTCAGACCAAGAGTACTGGTAATTGTGTCGTCATCCAAATTTAGATCCTTAATTGTGCGAAATCCATGTGATTGGAATGCCATTTTGCCAGTTCGAAATGACCGTCCTTGAGAATAGCTGTGACTTCTTTCTTGATTTGATGAAAGGCTTCAACAGTGTCCGCTCCACCAAGGAAGTCGTCGACATAAAACGATGATTTGATGGTCTGAGCACCAAGCTGAAATTGATCCATGTGTTGATCTGCTATATACGACATACTACGTATGGCCAAGTACGGCAGTGCCATACGTTACGGCATTTAGCTCGAAGGTGCGAACTGGTTCAGATGGCGAAGTTCTCCACAGAATGTATTGATATTTCCGATCCCCTGCAGCCACATGAACCTGACGAAACATCTTGACGATATCTGCAGTAATCGCATACTGATGAGTTCGATAACGTAAGAGTAATGAGTAGAGATCGGGTTGGATGGTCGGTCCAACCATAAGCAAGTCATTAAGCGATTTTTGAGACGTTGTTTGACATGAAGCGTCAAAGACCACTCTCAACTTTGTTGATGTGCTACTTGGCTTTAGCACGCAATGATGCGGGATATAATAGTGTGGAGTGTGCAGCTGTGGGAGTTCTACAAGCGTCATGTGTCCCAAGTCTTCAAACTCCTGCATGAAGGTTATGTATTTTGACCTGACCTCAGGCCGTTTAGCAAGACTGCGTTCGAGTGCGTAGAATCGTCTGCTAGCAGTGTCGAACGATGATCCAAGCATGTTTGGGTCATCCTTGAATGGGAGTCGAACAACTATGCGGCCATCATGATCACGATGAACGGTTTTGGTGTATGATTCCTCACAGTTGCGCTGCTCTGGCGTAAATGTATCCGACGCATTGTGGACTTCATCGATGCGCCAAAAGCGTTCCAAATTTTTCCTGATTCGTCTGCAGTCAGCGAGTATTGATGAAGTGTTCCGGGGATGGCTTGGCAACGGCCGGAGACTACCCATCCTAGTAAGGTTTTCTGAAGCACGGGCAACTGATGACCAAGCTTGATTTGGCCAACTGCCAGTATGTCGAAGAAGGTCTCTGTGCCTAGAAGCAAATCGATGCGGCGCGACTTGTTGAAGCCTTCATCTGCCAGCAACGAATTTGTCGGTAGATTCCACGTAGATATATCAATTTCCGAGTCCGGATGATATGCGATATGCGGTGTAACGCAGAAGTCGAGCTGAAGCTCGAATTCGTTATGGCGTGACTTGATTGTAGTGGAGGTGCGATGCTTAATGTGGGTTCGCGACTCGCCAATGCTGCGGATCTCCAAATCGCGCTTGACCCTTGCCAAGCGGAGCGTCTGGGCAAACTCTTCGGATATGAAGTTTACCTGTGAGCATGAGTCCAACAGGGCGCGTCCGACCTTGAAGCATCCAGAAGAATCCTTTACAAGGACCAATGCTGTGGCTAATATGACACAATCCGAGCGTGTGCCTGCATGCGTATGTGCGACTGCACTCTGGGCTGGCGAGACATTTGACGATGACGTCTGTGTTGATGTTGGGCCCGGTGCGTCTCGATGCAACAAAGTGTGATGCGGTAGCGAGCAGGTACGGCATCGCTGGTTCGATTGGCATTTAGCTATGTGATGTCCCTTGTTTAGGCAGTTGAGGCACAGTCCTAGTCGCTTTATTGCTTTTAGACGACTCTCTGTGGCAAGATTGATGAACTCAGCACATTTTGATACTCGATGATCTGTACTAGAGCATATGTTACAAGTTTGTGTTGTACAATTGAATGATGAACTTATCTGAGGCCGCTGCGGGCGAGGTTTGTGACCACCTTGTTGGTTCACAAAGGCGTCGGCAGCCGGCTTTCCAGTTGATTCAAGATACTGACAATGCCTTTCCACAATTCGGATGCAGTTGTCCCACGATGGTAAGGATATCTACACAAGAGATTCATTCCATTTTCGCTTGGTCTCTTGGTCCACCTTCCCCATGACTATAAAGATGAGCATGGCCTGGGCAATTTGTGCTTCATTACCCAGCGACAGCAATGAGTTATACAATGCGAAAGCATTGTCGATGAGGCTGCGTAACTGTTGCCCATTGGATTTGGCAGCGTTCGGCAGTGCGAAGAGCGACGATATATTATCCTAAAATACGAGTGTTGGGTTGTCGTAGCGATTCTTCAAGTGTTCCAGAGCCTTTGCGTAGTTGTCTGAAGTTACTTGGAATGCTCGTACCATTTCAAGCGCTGGACCACGAAGACAATTTAATAGCTGATTAAACTTCTCGATTGGTGACAATAAGGATTGATTTCCCACCACTTGCTTAAACGACGTGATAAAGTTTTGGTAATCGGCGTACTTGCCGTCAAATGTTGGCAGAGACAGCCGTGGCAGTTTAACTGAGGATGTGTGCCCAACATTTACGGTAGAGTCATTAACGGTGCTGTGTGCGTCTGGTCCTAGCTGCTCCTGAATACACACCTTGGTGCGAATATATATTTCCTCAATTTCGCAGGGAACGTCGCGTGATTCCTCAGGTTCAGCTTGTTCAATGTCTCCTTGTATTCTAAGTGCATTTTTGAAATATGCTTCCAATACTGACAATCGGCAATTTAATTCCAACGGTGATAGCTGCTGGCTAGGTTCGACCGTTTTTCTAATGCGAGAAATATTTCTGCGAGCATTAGCACGCTGGTTTTTGAGTTGCTCCAATGACGCCATCTCAAAATTATACAAATGACAAATAAGCAAAGTATTGTTTACTTTATTAAGTGACCGATATGGCAACGCCGGTCGCAGATATGGTCACCCAATTCTAATTTGTATTGCTGATCAGATATTCTGCTCTCTACGCAGTATGTATGTGCGTGAGAGCGAGACGACGATAGGTAGTAAGCGTAAGCTGCGGTGCAGGCGGCTGAGTGATGAGGGGGGTGCAGCAATGCGTAAGTGCATGTGCACGCATGTAAGGTTATAACCGATGCAAGCAAGTGTACTTGAGGTTATGTAGATGGTGTAATCCAACGATGGGCTGGTTAGGAGGATGGAATGTCGACTCCTACAACGAACTGGAGCAATCGCGTGGTAGCGGCTGTGCCCAAATGCAGCAGCGGCGTAACAGTTAGCGATAGCGAACGACGATATGTTGAGCGCGCCAACGTAGGTGTAGGCGGCTATGCGACGAGTTATGCAGCATTGCCTATGTGCATGTGCAGGTTATGTCGAAGGAGGATGAGCTGTCCACTCCAACGACGATCTGATTAGGAGGATGCGATATCGACTCCAGCGACGAAATAGATGAGCATTAGCAGCTCTTCAAATGTGGCAGCGGTGTGTGCTGGTTGGCGGCGATCGGTTTAGGATGCCGGCCGTGAACGCAAATCCAATATAGTTCATTGGAGTGTACGCGATAATGTGCACGAATAACAATTGGCAGGGCAAGATGTGAAACTAAGTCGACTGCGGCGAACAGAACCTCACTTTTCGCGCAATGTACATGTGTTATACATATGTCTGTACATGCAAGAACAATTGCAAATTCACAAAGACCACAATGTGTAAATTAAACACGGTCCCTGCTCGGGCGCCAAAATGTTGAATCAAGAGCGTTTTCTTGACTGTTGCTAATTGTTCTATATAAATGTCGGGGGTGTTTAATCTACAAAAATGGCGATTTAGATTTATTGCGTAATATTCTGTTCGCTGCACCACTTAAATTTTTTGCGTGCGAATTCAACAACGAATGCTGATTCGTTGCATTCAAATGTCGCCTCGGCGCACATTATCTCCGATGAGTCCAGGGTGCTTGATGCGATGACAAAACTTGTGTACGTAGGAAAATACATGTTTGAGTTTTTCGCAGGAGTTAGCATATTTGCAGTTTGCAACAAGATCTTCGGTGTTGACAGTCGCAGTGAGAACCCTTTTCTTCATTTCTGGCAGTGACTTAATGGCGAGAGCAACACGAGATTTTGCACAAAAAAGATGCACTTCTCGCCTTCCTTGAGTCATAAAGACAATATAGATGCATCCACTGTTGGGTCAGAACCCAATAATTATAGTATTGAAAGATAATTTGAATAATTGAATAACGCGGCTTACACTGTTAATGTTAAGCGCTTAAACACTGTTAATCTAAGTTAACATCACTCACTCTCGCACAACTATTGTGAATTGAATTGTAATAGAGGAGTGAATAAGAACAAGACATAGAGTTTAAGAAAAGAAGTTGTTGAATTCGCACGCAAAAAATTGAAGTGGTGCAGCGAACAGAATATTACGCAATAAATCTAAATCGCCATTTTTGTAGATTAAACACCCCCGACATTTATATAGAACAATTAGCAACAGTCAAGAAAACGCTCTTGATTCATCATTTTGGCGCCCGAGCAGGGACCGTGTTTAATTTACATATTGTGGTCTTTGTGAATTTGCAATTGTTCTTGCATGTACAGACATATGTATAACACATGTACATTGCGCGAAAAGTGAGGTTCTGTTCGCCGCAGTCGACTTAGTTTCACATCTTGCCCTGCCAATTGTTATTCGTGCACATTATCGCGTACACTCCAATGAACTATATTGGATTTGCGTTCACGGCCGGCATCCTAAACCGATCGCCGCCAACCAGCACACACCGCTGCCACATTTGAAGAGCTGCTAATGCTCATCTATTTCGTCGCTGGAGTCGATATCGCATCCTCCTAATCAGATCGTCGTTGGAGTGGACAGCTCATCCTCCTTCGACATAACCTGCACATGCACATAGGCAATGCTGCATAACTCGTCGCATAGCCGCCTACACCTACGTTGGCGCGCTCAACATATCGTCGTTCGCTATCGCTAACTGTTACGCCGCTGCTGCATTTGGGCACAGCCGCTACCACGCGATTGCTCCAGTTCGTTGTAGGAGTCGACATTCCATCCTCCTAACCAGCCCATCGTTGGATTACACCATCTACATAACCTCAAGTACACTTGCTTGCATCGGTTATAACCTTACATGCGTGCACATACACTTACGCATTGCTGCACCCCCCTCATCACTCAGCCGCCTGCACCGCAGCTTACGCTTACTACCTATCGTCGTCTCGCTCTCACGCACATACATACTGCGTAGAGAGCAGAATATCTGATCAGCAATACAAATTAGAATTGGGTGACCATATCTGCGACCGGCGTTGCCATATCGGTCACTTAATAAAGTAAACAATACTTTGCTTATTTGTCATTTGTATAATTTTGAGATGGCGTCATTGGAGCAACTCAAAAACCAGCGTGCTAATGCTCGCAGAAATATTTCTCGCATTAGAAAAACGGTCGAACCTAGCCAGCAGCTATCACCGTTGGAATTAAATTGCCGATTGTCAGTTCAAAAATGCACTTAGAATACAAGGAGACATTGAAGAAGCTGAACCTGAACCGATTACCAAAACTTTATCACGTCGTTTAAGCAAGTGGTGGGAAATCAATCCTTATTGTCACCAATCGAGAAGTTTAATCAGCTATTAAATTGTCTTCGTGGTCCAGCGCTTGAAACGGTACGAGCATTCCAAGTAACTTCAGACAACTACGCAAAGGCTCTGGAACACTTGAAGAATCGCTACGACAACCCAACACTCGTATTTTTGGATAATATATCGTCGCTCTTCGCACTGCCGAACGCTGCCAAATCCAATGGGCAACAGTTACGCAGCCTCATCGACAATGCTTTCGCATTGTATAACTCATTGCTGTCGCTGGGTAATGAAGCACAAATTGCCCAGGCCATGCTCATCTTTATAGTCATGGGGAAGGTGGACCAAGAGACCAAGCGAAAATGGAATGAATCTCTTGTGTAGATATCCTTACCATCGTGGGACAACTGCATCCGAATTGTGGAAAGGCATTGTCAGTATCTTGAATCAACTGGAAAGCCGGCTGCCGACGCCTTTGTGAACCAACAAGGTGGTCACAAACCTCGCCCGCAGCGGCCTCAGATAAGTTCATCATTCAATTGTACAACACAAACTTGTAACATATGCTCTAGTACAGATCATCGAGTATCAAAATGTGCTGAGTTCATCAATCTTGCCACAGAGAGTCGTCTAAAAGCAATAAAGCGACTAGGACTGTGCCTCAACTGCCTAAACAAGGGACATCACGTAGCTAAATGCCAATCGAACCAGCGATGCCGTACCTGCTCGCTACCGCATCACACTTTGTTGCATCGAGACGCACCGGGCCCAACATCAACACAGACGTCATCGTCAAATGTCTCGCCAGCCCAGAGTGCAGTCGCACATACGCATGCAGGCACACGCTCGGATTGTGTCATATTAGCCACAGCATTGGTCCTTGTAAAGGATTCTTCTGGATGCTTCAAGGTCGGACGCGCCCTGTTGGACTCATGCTCACAGGTAAACTTCATATCCGAAGAGTTTGCCCAGACGCTCCGCTTGGCAAGGGTCAAGCGCGATTTGGAGATCCGCAGCATTGGCGAGTCGCGAACCCACATTAAGCATCGCACCTCCACTACAATCAAGTCACGCCATAACGAATTCGAGCTTCAGCTCGACTTCTGCGTTACACCGCATATCGCATATCATCCGGACTCGGAAATTGATATATCTACGTGGAATCTACCGACAAATTCGTTGCTGGCAGATGAAGGCTTCAACAAGTCGCGCCGCATCGATTTGCTTCTAGGCACAGAGACCTTCTTCGACATACTGGCAGTTGGCCAAATCAAGCTTGGTCATCAGTTGCCCGTGCTTCAGAAAACCTTACTAGGATGGGTAGTCTCCGGCCGTTGCCAAGCCATCCCCGGAACACTTCATCAATACTCGCTGACTGCAGACGAATCAGCAAAAATTTGGAACGCTTGTGGAGCATCGATGAAGTCCACAATGCGTCGGATACATTTACGCCAGAGCAGCGCAACTGTGAGGAATCATACACCAAAACCGTTCATCGTGATCATGATGGCCGCATAGTTGTTCGACTCCCATTCAAGGATGACCCAAACATGCTTGGATCATCGTTCGACACTGCTAGCAGACGATTCTACTCACTCGAACGCAGTCTTTATGACTCAAGGAAGGCGAGAAGTGCATCTTTTTTGTGCAAAATCTCGTGTTGCTCTCGCCATTAAGTCACTGCCAGAAATGAAGAAAAGGGTTCTCACTGCGACTGTCAACACCGAAGATCTTGTTGCAAACTGCAAATATGCTAACTCCTGCGAAAAACTCAAACATGTATTTTCCTACGTACACAAGTTTTGTCATCGCATCAAGCACCCTGGACTCATCGGAGATGATGTGCGCCGAGGCGACATTTGTCTGAGGACTACAGCCGTTTAAAGAACGGTCTTCAGGTGGCATCATCCAGCTCATTGGTGTCTCTGGCACCTTTTGTTGATGGCAATGGACTGCTTCGTGTTGGTGGTCGTTTAAATAATTCGGCTTTAAACTTTGAGGCTCAGCACCCTGCAATACTACTAAGACAGCATCCAGTTACTCGCGCAATAATAATGCATAATCATCGCAGCACTTTGCATTCTGGACCTCGCTCGCTTCTTGCACACATTCGACTGCAGTACTGGCCCATTGGAGGACGCAAGACAGTCTCATTAGTTGTGGCCAAATGCACGATGTGTTTTTGAGCCAAACCACGCTTGGCTGAGCATATCATGGCTGATTTACCCAAGGATCGAGTGACTGGAGCGCACGCGTTCACTGTAACGGGCATCGACTTCTGCGGCCCATTTTTCTACAAAAACGATGCTCGGAATCGCGCAGCTGTAAAATGCTACGTCTGCGTTTTTATATGCTTCGCAACGAAGGCTGTGAACCTCGAGCTTGTGAGCGATTTGTCCACAGGAGCATTTTTATGCGCACTAAGGCGGTTTATACTAACTCGTGGTAAACCGTATCGCATATGGTCGGATAATGCCACTAACTTCGTTGGCGCCAAGAAAGAGTTGGCGGATTTACGGCAGTTGTTCCTGAGCAGCAAACATCAGCAGGCAGTCAACGACTTCTGCTTGCTTGACAACATTGAATGGCGTTTTATTCCATCACGATCGCGCCACTTTGGCGGTATTTGGGAGGCAGCAGTTAAGACTTCCCATTAGATGACCTTCGTACTCTTCTATGCCATATCGCTGCCGTAAATAACTCAAGACCTTTAGTTCCCATTTCAGAAAATCCTGCAGACCTCGATGTGTTGACACCAGCACATTTTCTGGGTACAGCTCCACTGGCCTTGTTTCCCGAGCCTGATCTCACAGGGCTAAACCTCAATCGATTGGATCGCTGGCAGAGGATCTCTTATTACCAGCAAATTTTCTGGGGCCGTTGGCGAGAGGAATATCTGACGCTCCTAAATCAACGCTCAAAATGGCGTACACCTCAGGCCAATTTCTGCGTCAACGATGTGGTTTTGGTCAAAGACGAGAACCTACCTCCGCTCAAGTGGCCATTGGCAAGAGGCATCGAGCTGGCAACTTGAGATGATGACGTGTAGCTACGCTCATGACTGCCACTGGAACAACTAAGCGGGCTGTTCGAAAGCTGTGCGTCCTACCCAAACAGGATGTTGTCGCTTTTGTTCGTTATCGCTGCGCATCGATGATTTCGGATCGACTTGCCAAAAACATTGTTTGTTAATTAGCAGAGGCAATTTCGAATCCGCCTGCAGATTTATAAGCCAATAAACTAATTTAAGAATAATTATATGCCCTAGCTGGCTAAATATACTTACTATTAATCAAGGAAAACAAAATTTTTCGTTTTTTCGTTATTCTACGGCTATGAAAAAGCTCCCTAGCCCAACAAGCTGTTTTAATATTTCATATTTATTTGAAGTTCTTACTTTTTAATTTATAATAATAATATAAGATTATTTTTTGAATAATAATAGTATATTCTCATTAAATTCAAGTTGACGTACAAATTTTTAATTGTGAAGTTGATTTATGACTTCATCTCTCTTGACTCACTGCCTCTTCGTCACGAAAATGAGGAGCCAACGTATTTTTAATAATGTAAGTAAATTTAGTGAGATGCAGTTTTATTCACGACGCGGTATCGCTGTCGCAAGATGGGAGTGATTGAAGTGTTTTTTTTGCTACTCAGGCCCAATTTCTCAATGTCCGGTTAAATTTTCGTTTACCTAACCGCAGCATTATTTTGCTTGTCGAGTTAAAGCAATTTGGTTTTCTCAAAGACAAAATAACCTTTCATCAATAAGTAACTATCACCTTAACAGCGTTGCCATATATAGCGAGTGGTTCAGCTGTTTTTTGTTATTGTTTGGGTTGGTGACTGGCAAATTTTGCATATTTTACATATATAGAATATAAAATTAAAATGAACACGCCTGATTGCAAACGGTTCCGTGGGAAAAACTTTTCGGTTTCAGAGGAGCATTTGTTGGTTGAACTAGTGGAGTCGAATCAGCATATTTAAGAGTTTTGCTTTAATAACAAAATAAATATACAATTCAAGGGACAGATGTTTGCCTTATCGATGATTTTATCGATATATCGTGACTTCAACGCGGTATACATTTTAACCGAGACTCAGCCATCCGGATAGTTTGTTTCTCATATACTCTTAACAGAACATTGAGAAACTCAAATTCGACTAAATTTAGAATAAGTTGACTAACCGGACATTGAGAAATTGGGCCTAAGAGGCTCGATCGTTTTTGTTGGCGTTAGCCCAAAATCAATTTTTTCTTTTTGTGCAAAGCCACTTATGTTTTTTTGTTGCTGCGTACACTTTGCTTATAAACTTTAAACATTTCTTAACGCAGCGAAGGAAGAGAAATAGCTATCAGCTCGAGCCTCGAGGTGATTTTTACTGGATGGATTTTACTAACGAAAATCGTTATTTAAATTCATGATTTGTAGTGTTGTTAAAGATAAAAATAAAATAAATAGTGAAAAATATAGTGTTTAGGTGCATATATATATAGACTTAAGTCAGCAGTTACCAAGTTATCGTAGGCCAGAAATAGTGCACACATATTACACACACACACAGACTACATACTGCTGACTACACATTACGGGTTACTCGTGCAGCGGTCAGCCAACCCGGTAGTTGCCAATTAGCAATTATGCATTGGCAAGCAATGCCAGTAACCCAGTAACCCAATATAACCAAATTTATACATATGATAAGTAAGCTATTTTTAGCTATAAATACCATTAAGTTTGACAATAAAGATCAGTACTTGTTATACCATCAACAAACCGTATTCACTCATTCATAAAGGAATTCCCTCACCACACAGTCCAACTAGTTACAAGTGGTAGTTGCGACGCTAAACAAGCAGTCAGTTATGTACTGAATGCTCAATCCTAAACCTAAAAATACATTTTGGTGACCCCGACGAAGGTCTCCACACAAGGATTCTTCAAACACAGCAACACAAAAAAAAAAAAATAAACTCTATTATTCCTTGACCACATCACGGTTGCGATTCGAAGCGTAAGCCAGCTCACCAGGGAGCGAATAAAACATTTCCAACGGGTCAGGAATAGACAAGAGTGACAATACAAACAGTTCTGAGATCAGAGAGAAGAAAAATTGATTATATACAAACTCATTAAGCGTCAAACAAAGACAAAATGAGCATTGAAAATCGATAAATCTGGCAGAGGTCCTAGACGTGCAACAAGAAATAAGCCAATAGATATCAAGGCTTGTTAGGAACACAAAAAAGGATCCAGCAGATCGGAAGGCTATTCCTGGCTACTACCAAGCCAAGGCCAATATCCTAGAGGAAAAGTGGACTATTTTCAAGACCAACAATGTTTTGATAAAAAAAACTCTAAGTTAGAGGAGTCTCACCCGTACCACAAGTTTTTTGAAGAAGTTCAAGCGTTGGTTCAAGAAACCAGAACTTACTTAAAAGGACATGCTGATTTTGCAGAACAATCAAGCAGCAATAGAACGGAACAAAAAACCGCCATTGCTACAGAAAATGTTGATGCCAAAGCGAACAATAATGCCAAGCTAAATGCATTATGCCGTCGGCCAAAGGCGATGATTGCCTCATTGAATCGCGCCATTCAACACAAGCCCCGTAACGCAGAAATTGTATACTCGTTATGGGCAAAGCTTCAAGAGGTCCACTTCCAAATGTACGAAGAGTGAAGAAGCAGGCTATGACGCCACTGAGTATCTAATGGCAGAAGCTGAGGTTAGGAACGTACTGACAGACAAGTCAAAAAGTACGGTGTCCGATGACATTAAGTTACCACCCATCTCCATTCCCAAATTTGATGGAGATATACTCAAGTGGTCTCAGTTCTTTGATATGTTCTCATGTATGATACATGAATCGAGAATGCCAACCATACGCAAGATGTGGTACTTAAAAAAAAGCGTAATCGGAGAGGCGGAAAGACTGATCCGTCACATCGATCTCAAGGTGGAAAATTACCTCTACGCATGGGAAATCTTAGTTGATGCGTACAATAATCCGAGAGATGTTGCATCTCGGATATTAGACCGTCTTCTGCTGCAACAAACCTGCAGCGACGATGTGAAGTCTCTAAAGGAGCTGCACATCACAACAGTTGAGTCATTAGTTTCGTTGAAGGGACTCGGGATTGACATCGAAACATGGGATCCCATCATCATTGCCATCTTGAGGAATAAATTGGATGGCACCAACGAAACCCTATATAAACAATCATTGGGTAATACAAAGGAAATCCAGCCACTGGACACCATGCTCCAGTTCCTCGAACAGCGAGTTCGCGTCATGGCTACTGGAAAAAAGGCATCTTCGACTTATAAGAAGGAGCCTAAAAATACAACATGTGCCTCGTCTTCAAATTCACCCAAAGCATGTCTTTATTGTAAAAAGACAGGTCATTATTTGTCCAAATGTGACGGTTTTCGAGCCAAAACCGTTAGTGAGCGTCTTAATTGGGTGCAACGGCAAAAGTTATGCGTCAACTGTTTTAAAAATTACCATAAGACGAATGCTTGCCCCAGCAAATTCAGTTGCTTTAAATGCAACAAAAAACACCACACTTTGCTACATTTGGAGAACGCTATCGCTTCAGCAGCAGAGCCACAAGTTGTGGCATCCGCTAACAACCAAAATTACAACTAACTTGCAACAGCCAAGGTAGTTGTACAAGCGAATAATGGACAGCAGCAACATTCAAGGCACTCCTGGACCCTGGATCACAGATCAACGTCATGACACAACTCTCCGGATTGAAGGCATCGGAGGAAACACACGGATCAGCAAAGCTCGTGTTAATGTGACAATTAAATCGCTACACAGCAATTTTACAGTGCGAATGGAAGCATTTGTATTACCGAATATAATATCGGATCAACCTGCCCAATCGGTCAACAAGTCGAATTGGAGCTTGCCGAGCAATCTGAAACTTGCTGACCCGTACTTCAACAAACCAGGTAAAATTGATTTGTTGATTGGAGCAGAGCATTATTACTCAATACTGCTCCCTCAACAACACAAAATATCCCATTCTGGTCCAGTTATGCAAAAGACTGAATTCGGTTGGATTATTGCTGGAAAAGTTAAGACAGCAAATGAGTCATCAGTCCTTTGTGCGGCAGCAACTAATGAAGAAACTAATGAGCTATTAGAACGATTTTGGACGCTGGACAACATGGAAACAGCAGAGAGACATCGAACACCGGTTGAGGCCCATTGCGAAAAGCATTTTTTGGAGAATTTGCAGTTGGCAGTGGACGGCCGACTCATTGTGAAGCTGCCATTTTCTGAACACTTTTCAGCCCTGGGAGATTCAATGGAGATTGCGACCAAACGATTTTTATCTTTGGAGCGCAGAGCTTCTGCAGATACGTGGAAACAGTATGCAGCGTTCATGTCGGAATATGAGGATCTGGGACACATGAAAGAAGTGCCACCACAACAGATTCCCAGAAGTCATTACTTCATCCCTCATCATTGTGTGCTAAAACCTGATAGCACCACTACAAAGCTTCGAGTAGTTTTTGATGCATCCTGCAAGACGTCTTCAGGAAAGTCACTTAACGACATATTGCAAGTAGGACCCACTGTGCAAAGTGGCCTAATGTCAATCTTGCTAAGATTTAGAACGCATAAATATGTGTTCACTGCAGACATTGAAAAGATGTACCGTCAGGTTTGGATCAATCCAGATTCCACCAGATGATTGTTTGGAGAAAGAACCCAAGGAGCAGCTAAGGTACTATAAACTCAAAACAGTTACCTACGGCACGGCCTCAGCTCCATTTTTAGCAACGAAGTGTCTAAACCACTTGGGCGCAACACATATGGACAAATCACCAGTAGGAGCCACTGCATTAGTAAATGACTTCTATGTAGACGATTGCCTCACAGGAGCAGACTCAGTCCAAGAAGCTGTCCAAATTCTAAAAGAGTTGTTAAAGATCCTGCGTCCCTATGGATTCAACTTACGGAAATGGTGCTCGAACAACGAACAACTATTGCAAGGGATATCCAAGGACGACATTGCAAGCGAAGTAAACTTCGAGGACACAGTGGACAATTACAGGATTAAGACATTGGGACTTATATGGATGCCAAAGGGAGACCAACTGTGCGACCGCACTCAGAGCAGCGCAGTTACAAAAATAACTAAACGTGTCGTTTGCTCTGAGCTGGCACAAATCTTCGACCCCCTAGGCTTGTTCACTTTCGTCGTTGTGAAAGCCAAAATTTTCATGCAACGACTCTGGGAAGACAAACTCGAGTGGGATGACGAATTACTCACACCTCTTCAGAACGACTGGAAGGACTATCGAGAGGACTTGAAGAGCCTAAATTCGATGCAAATTCCTCGACATATTTACGACGGAAAGGTTCCAATCACAAAAGAACTGCATACATTTGTGGACGCTTCGGAACGCGCATACGGCGCAGCAGTATACATTCGCGCAACGTACAAGAATAAACAAATTTCTGTGCGTTTACTATGCTCAAAATCTCGAGTAGCCCCAACGGCAAAGCAATCATTCCCGCGATTAGAACTTTGTGCTGCACTATTGGGTGCTGAGCTCGCGGACACGTTTCAACGGGACCTGAACTTGAACTCCAACACAGTACCAGGATACTTTTGGTCGGATTCTACGGTTGTCCTGTCATGGATCAATGCAGCTGCCTCTACATTCCATACATTTGTGGCCAACCGAATAGCAAAGATCCAAGCATTGACGAGCCAAAATCAATGGCGCCATGTGTCGTCCGCCGACAACGCGGCGGATGTTCTGTCAAGAGGAATATCTGCACGAAGGTTACCCGAGCATAATTTATGGCTATACGGACCACTGTTCCTGCATGGTTCTCCAGACAAATAGGCAACCATACCCAACATCATTCCAAGCAACCTGGAAAGGAAAACAAAACATATAAGCCTGGCAATATCCCCGTCTACAATAGGTGAAGAATTGTACACTTGCAGACACAGTCATTCGTTCCACAAGTTGCAACGCATTGTGGCTTACATGTTGCGCTTCTGCTACAAAAAATACAGATCAGCAACTTCCACGCTTTGCATCAAGGAATTGGATTACGCTCGCAACTTAATTTTGCGGACAATACAACAAGTTGAATTCACTGCTGATCTCAAAATGTTGCGACGATACAATACAGTGGACAAAAAGAGTCCGATTTCATCGCTGTCGCCAATACAAGGTGCAGACGGCCTTATGCGAGTTGAAGGTCGATTGGAGCAAGCCCCACTCCCATACAATGCAAAACATCAGATTTTGTTGCCGTACAATGACCCAATTGTAAAGATGCTATTGCGCGAGTTGCATGAAGATAACATGCACTGCGGCGCTCAAGCATTACGAGCAACGGCAAGGCAACAATATTGGATCCTGAACGACAAAACTATGTCAAGAAATATCATTCACAACTGCGTAAAATGCAACAAGGCAAAACCAAAGTTAATGAATCAAATTATGGGCAACTTGCCTGCCGATCGAGTAACACCGACACGCCCGTTCCTCACTACAGGCGTAGACTACTGCGGACCAATCTGGATTCATCATAAACTTCGCGGAAAGCGACCAGACAAAGCATACATTGCCGTTTTCTGTTGTTTCTCTACCAAGGCGGTACACCTTGAGTTGGTGAGTGATCTAACAACAGACGCCTTTTTAGGAGCCTTACGACGTTTCTTAAGCCGCCGAAGCAAGTATCAAACAATTCATTGTGACAACGCCACTAACTTCGTTGGAGCAAACAACCAACTGAAGGAACTACAAGGATCAATCTTTGGCGAAAAGGGCCAAGCAGAGATCATCAATCAGTGCAACAAAAAACAAGTTGCCTTCAAATTTATTCCGCCACGAGCGCCATCGTTTGGAGGGCTATGGGAGGCTGCGGTCAAGTCTGCAAAACGACTTTTGGTCACCACAACCCATACCGCATCCCTGACATTTGAAGAATTAAACACTGTGATTATCGAAATTGAAGCAATCCTCAATTCTCGCCCAATCACACCTATGTCAAATGATCCAACGGATACAACCGCCCTCACTCCAGCACACTTTTTAATTGGGGAAACGTTGACTGCTCCTCCCGATGTAAACATGGACAGAAACGAAAAATCCTTGGTGAAACGTTGGGAGTTAGTATCCAGACTAAAGCAAGGATTCTGGAAGCAATGGTCGCAAGAATACTTGCAAGAACTACAAGCCAGGCAGAAGTGGAAGTCCGTTAATTCCAACATTAAGGAAGGTATGCTTGTGATCGTCAAGGAAGACAACGTGCCTGTGATGAGTTGGCCAATGGGACGCATTGTCAAAACATACCCAGGACAAGAAAATTACGTCAGGGTAGTTGACGTCAAAACTGCATCAGGCACCTACAAGCGCCCTATAAACAGACTTGCGCCCCTATTTTCAGAAGACATGGCCAAAAAACGAACTGTCAACGACGCAGAGGACACAAATAAACATGATGCGCCACCCGTACAGCGGAGACGCCTGATGTCGCCAACTATCACTTCATCCATGCTAATTCTACTTCTTATGTTACCCTTGGTGCTGACACAGTCAGTGTCTGTGAAAAGGTTAGACACAAAGCCTGGAATATTTTATGAAAAAATTGGAACAACAAAGAGAGCTATATCCGACTGGACCATAATTATATATTACTAGTAAGTGCCCCGCTTACTTCGCTGCGCGAATAGTTTATATAAATTTTAGCAAAAGAAGATATAAAATAAATAAATTAGAAAATATTTCACAAAATATTAAAGCAAAGTATTTATCATTCTCTTTTCCACGCAACCATTGAGGTAGAGAATCAGGCAAGTCATTATACTCGATACGGAAGGTAAAGAGTATATTGGGAGTATGTCCCTCATGTTGTCTGTCTGTATGAACGCAACTTTTTTCCACACAATTCAAGCTAAAGACTTGAAACTTTCCAATTCTCTTTATCTATGGCATAGTAAATTAAAGTGTCAAGATTGGGGCTTTACAATAACTGGGGGGCTGGAAAATTGATAAATTCGATAACTCAAAATCGACAAATCTACCTATACGGCAAATCCTTACAGTAAGAGCTACCAAATTTGGTAGGAAGATAGCTACTGGCATCCCCGAAAATTTTTGGTGCCACGCCCACTCATTCTACCCCCAGCCCCCCCGTAATTTTTAATCAGAAACGCCTATATCTTCCGCAGTTTTGAGCTAGAGCCAGCAAAATTTGCGACAAGATAGGTGATGACGATCCCCAAAAAACTGCATCAAAACTTTGGTTGCCACGCCCACCCATACTGCCCTAGCCAACCCCAGCCGCCCTAACTTTTCGTTAAAAACGGGAATGCGTGTATGTTTCATAGTTTTTGAGCTAAACGCCCCCAGCACCCTTCCCCAACCTTTTACAAAGTGACATCCCAAAAAGATATGCAGGAATAAAAAATGCAGGAAAAACTTATAACATCGTCCAAAAAGCGAATAGACGTGTTTATTTGTGCGCTGCGTTATTTTCACTTATCCCGACTAATTTTACGTATATAAATTGGTTAACGAACTCTAATAAAAAAATTTTCATATTGGTTCACTAAGTGGCAGCATATCTGTTCCATATATTTAAACAAATAATACGAAAAAGTTTATAAACTTCTTTCCTGGCTTAGCGCGGCAAAAGTTAACATCAAAACAACAATAACAATCTGTGAGAGTTACTCTTATAAGCTGTAAGCCGAAACACTCGAAACACAAAACACAAAAACACAAACACAAAAACACAAAACAAAAAACAACAAAAACTGCATAAGCACAAAGAGTAATCGTGAGTGAGTGAGAACGCCATGTCGAAAACAGCCGCGAAACGTGGGCGAAGCGAGTTGACCGCTGATGTTGCTGGCCGCACCTCTGATGCACTTTCTCCACTGCTGGTTGAGCTGATCAACGCACGGTTCTCTGAACAGGCGAAGCTCATCAGTATGAACATTCGTGAAGCTGAGGGGAGAATTTTGAAGGAGCTCGACACCAAGCTCAATGGCATTGCAAGTGAGCTTGAGCTACTAGCCAAGAGAGTCCAGCATCTTGAGGATGAAAACATTCAGGCACTGCGGGAAAGGGTGTCGGATCTTGAAGCAAAACTGGGAGCTCGGCAGTTGGCAGAGGAGAATGCCATAATTGCAAACGATATTCGCATTCATGGTATCCCAATGAGTGAGGATGAAAACTTGAAAACCATCATGCACAACTTATTCTTCTCACTTAACCTCACCTCCCCGCCGCTGAGGATAAGTGAGGTGTTTAGAATAAAAACGCGTGGCCCGACACATACCGTTTTAGATCCGATTGTGATCGTAAAGTTTGTCAGCTTCCGAGATAAAATGGCACTACTACGCGCCGCGGGAGCACACCGACGGAGCTCTAAGATGCCACTGTCTCTAAATCTCTTGGGACTCAACTCTCAAGCGCCCTTTTACATTAATGAGCAGCTGTCAAAGCTCAACTATCAAATTTTTAAAGAGGCGCTTAAGCTTAAAAAGCATAAAGCTTTCTCTGCGGTCTTCACGCGCTCCGCTCAGGTGTACGTCAGGCAAGGTGGAGGCAGCGAGTGCATTTGCATTAAGAGCATGGAAGAGCTTTTATCTCTTTCTAATACCGGCGTGGTGGACAACACTAGCTCTTCAGATCTGGCCTCTTCATCTGTGGGGAACTTATTTCGTTCCCAATAAACATGCACGAGTCTGTATTTTTTTAATTACTTTTGTACCCCAAAAACTCTTATTTGTCAATATTTTTAGTGAGTTAGGTATTAGCTTTAATTCTCTTTGGTGCGTTTCTAAAATTAGGTCTCATCTTATATGTTGGATAATATGATTGATCCAATGGCGAACAGTAATGTTATGCTTAGAATTCTAGCTAAGCAACACCGTGGGCTTAACATTTGCCATATTAATGCTCAAAGTTTAGTCAGAAAGATGGATGAGTTTAGATATATGTTTGTTAAGTCAAATGTTGATGTAGTGTGTGTATCGGAGACATGGTTTATGACTCAAATGTGTGATCTGTTAGTTTCATGTGAAGGTTTTACTGTTTTTCGTGCAGATCGTGTTGGACATGGAGGGGGCGTTGCAATTTTTGTTAATAATAAGCTGCGATCCAAGCTGATGTGTAAGCATGAAGAAGGAAGGACAACGGAGTTCATATTTGTTGAAATAAGCTGTCCACAGTATTTTCGTAAAATGCTTATTGGTTGTGTTTATCGTCCGAATCGTGCAGCGTCATACTCTGATATAATTTCGTTGATTTCTATGTTAACTGTCTCATATATTGACATTGCGATCCTCGGAGATTTTAATAGCAATGTGTTGTACCACAATGATCTCACCAACAATATGGAATCACTTGGATTACACTTAGTCAATGCAACCAATGCAACCCATTTTACTTCTACTTGCAGTACACTTTTGGATTTGATCTTTGTTAGTAATTCATTAAAAGCTCTTATGTATGACCAAATCTCTGTCCCTTGCTTCTCCAAACATGATCTTGTCTTTGTGTCGTACGATGTTTGTATTAATAGGTTGGACCTGACATATACATATAGAGACTTTAGAAATATAGATATGACCTTTTTATCTGATGAATTTAATAAATATGACTGGACCTTAATATACAACATGACCACAGCTGACGATCAGGTTGAATATCTGCAGGGTCAAATAATAGATCTGTATAATACTTGTGTCCCATCAAAATCTAAACTTCCCCAGCCTCGTGAGAAGCCCTGGCTAACACACTTTGTTAAAAGAGCTATACTAAAAAGAAATGAAGCCTACAACAAATGGAAGAGATTTAAGACTGACTTTTTGTATGATACCTTCAAAAGTTTACGACGTGCAGTTGTTAAATTGATTAATAATGGTAAGAAGCGATTCTACTCCCTGAAATTCCAACAATCCATCTCGTCAAGAGATAAATGGAGAATTATAAATGAAATTGGAGTGGGAAAGCAAAATGTTAGAACCAGTGTCGAAGTTAATGCTGAAGAGCTTAACCAACAGTTCGTCAACTGCGCAGTACCTGAGGCCCTAGCCAATGAATACCTTAACTGTGATCCTATTAACCGTGATATTAGCTTTAGTTTTAGGTGTGTCAGAAATTATGAAGTCCTTGAATCTATGTTAAATGTCAAATCAAATGCAGTTGGACTGGATGATATAAATCCTAAATTTGTCAAAATTATAATTCCGTCAATTTTAAATCAGGTTACACACATTATGAATACAGCAATCACTACTTCTGTATTTCCAGACAAATGGAAACTTGCTAAGATTATCCCTGTCCCTAAGGGTAATGGAGATTTCAGACCAATCTCGGTTCTACCTTTTCTATCCAAAGTGTTTGAAAATTTACTAGCAAACCAAATAAATGAATATATGGTTACCAACAGTCTTCTCAGCAATGACCAATCCGGTTTTAGGAAAAACAGAAGCTGCACTACAGCAATCCTTAATATTGTTGAGGATATACGTAGAAGCATGGATGATGGCAATGTAACGTTCTTGACACTGCTTGACTATAGCAAAGCTTTTGATACTGTCAACCATGACATACTATGCACTAAAATGAAGAAGCTATATAGTTTTACAGCCACAGCCGATTCCTTATTACGCTCATACCTAGTAAACCGTCTTCAATCTGTTGTTACACCGTCAAGTTCGTCGTCATTTCTGTCTCTGTGCCGTGGAGTGCCACAAGGATCGGTTCTTGGGCCGTTACTATACTCCTGTTATGTTAATGATTTGCCCAATGTCTTTTCTGAATGTAATGTCCATATGTATGCCGATGATGTGCAGTTGTATTGCTGTAGTCCATTGTCCAGAATTGATGAATGTGTAAGTGTAACCAATAGAGAACTGGTCAAGGTGAGCGAGTGGTCACGAAGTAATGGCCTTGGTATAAATACCTCCAAAACTAAGTGTATAGTAATATACAAAAAGTCCATAGACACCCTAAACTTGGGAAAAATTAAAATTGACCATAATTCTATTGACTACGTAGACAGGGTAGCTAACCTAGGCATAATGTTTAATAAGACTCTGACTTGGAGTGACCACATAATTAAATCCATAGGTAGAACTTATGCAGCCTTAAGAACTCTTTACCTGACACATCATCTCTTGCCAATTAATATTAAACTCATTGTTGCTAAGACCTACCTTATACCAACTCTCTTTTATGGAGTAGAAATTTTTTCAAACCCTGACGCTGCTAGTAAGCACAGGCTCAATGTTGTGTTCAATAGTATTACGCGTTATGTGTTTAATTTAGGAAGAAGAGTCCATGTTACACCATATGCATTCAAAATATATAACCTTAGCTTGAAAAACTGGATTCAACTAAGAGCATTAATATTGTTACACAAAGTTATAAATACAAAAGAGCCCAGTTATCTTTATAATAGATTGATTTTTTCAACTTCACGTCGGACAAATAATTTAACAACTGTACGTCATCGATTATCTGTCTCTGAACACCAGTACTTTATACACACTGTTCGCCTGTGGAACAACCTACCACACGACCTAAAGATAATTAGAAGCGCACCACAATTTAAAAACAGCCTTATGCTGCATTTACAAAATAATACCTAACTAAAATAGTTTTAAAATAATTCTAATATATATATATATAAACACTCTTTTTTTTTTTTGTATAATTTAAATTATTTATATTATTTAAATTATTTGAATAATTCATATTACTTCTCTCTATTTTCTTTTTTTTTCTTTTCCTTGCTTTGTTACTTATAATTAATTAATTAACAATTTTGTTTTAGTGACTAGTGCCTTAAATTTAAGTTTCTTGGAACTTGTAGCACTAGGATGTTAATCAAATACACTTGGCCCTCGCTTAACACGGACTCTTTTAGCACGAACTCGGTCTTACACGGTTACAAATTTGCTCCCTTTCCTCTTTAAACACGCTGAAAACCTCGTTCTTACACGATTGCAAAATATCTATTTTTTGATGTGTTAACATCTATAGGCGCGGGTAGCGCAACTATCTCGGTTCAATACATGCAAACCTCACACCGCGTTAGATCACACATGATCAGCGTCGACGCTTTCAAAAAACTTTTCGCAGCGTTAGTATACGAATAGTATGTGTTTGTTGTAAAAATTTTTTCTCTGCTCAAAATAAGTATGATGGTATTAGTGCTTTGTGCAGCGGCAGAGCGCCCCAGCCCGGGACGGTCGAGCCATGCAGCTGTTAAGCAAAGAGAATGATGACTGTTGAATACCCTAATAAATTATAAGTGTTATTGAGGACGTGTACTTCAATAATATATTTGCTATAAATGCATACTTTTATTAGTATAAGTTGGCGCTTAGCAAACAATTGCGAAACTACTAAAATAGTTTAATAATATTAATTGATTAATTGATAAATATAGAAAATAAGCTAGTTAGGGTATGCAGCAACATCATTCGTCCAAGGCAATTCTGTTTTGCTTCTTCGTGAATGCACAGACACAACACACACACACACTTACAGACAAACATAGCGGACTTCTGTAATAAGAAAATGAACTGACGAATGAAGAATGTTATGTACCCTAATATTATATAAGTGCTACTGTGGATATTATATATATGCAATAATTGCATACTTAATAAGCATAAGTTGGCGCTTAGCAAACGATTGAGATATTACTAAAAATAGTTTAATAATATTAATTAATTAATCAATTAATATAGCAAATGAACTAGGTAGGGTATCCCACACCATCATTCACTTATTAAAGAAGTTCGTTATGTTTGTTTGTAAGTGTTTGTGTGTGTCTGTGCGTATTTATGCGTATGCATGTGCGCGCTTTGTTGTTCTGCTGGTGGCGGTCAAAACCAAAACAAGAAGTAAATTAATTTTGCAATTGTTAACACATCGTTAGTGAGTTCGAACACTCATTAATTTTTTTTTTTCTTTTAATTGATGCGTTATTTTCTTTGTGCTTGTATCATATGTAATGAATAATGAAGCAAACAATTCGAAATCAGATGACGGCAGCTCTGAAGAAACCGATCCAATTTGTTTAACGATAGATAAGAAGGCGTCTCATATGCTAGCAGCTTGGAATCGTGCTTTTTAAATTCAGATCCGGTCATCGAACGACGACTTAAGTTTAAGAGAGAGTTGGAAAAAATACTTTTGCCTTATAAAGAGTGCTATAAAGAAGCTTTAAATGCCACCAAACAATCGAAAATTACTGATTTTTGTGATAAGGAGCCACCAAAAAAGAAAACATGTTGAAACAAAACGGCTTAACCTATGTGTAAATGAAACATATGATCTTATGTAGCATTTAACATTTTTGAGTTTTTAAAAAGTTTAACCTGTTAATTATTTATAGAAGTAACTTTTTTAATTTAATACCAACTTTTAATTTTGAAAATATGAATGTTATACATATATTTAAGGCATATAAATAAGTAACTTTTGGTTAATTTTGAACAAATATATGAGACTTAAATATAAAGACACTAGTAAGTGGCCCGCTTACTTCGCTGCGCGGATAGTTTATATAAATTTTAGCAACAGAAGATATAAAATAAATAATTCAGAAAATATTTCACAAAATATTAAAGCAAAGTAAATAACATTCTCTTTTCCACGCCACCATTGAGGTAGAGAATCAGGCGCGTCATTATACTCGATATCGAAGGTATAGAGTATATTGGGAGTATGTCCGTCATGTTGTCTGTCCGTCTGTCTGTATGAACGCAACGTTTTTCCACTTAATTCAAGCTAAAGGCTTGAAACTCTTCACTCCCCTTTATCTATGGCATAGTAAATTAAAGTGTCAAGATTGGGGCTTTACAAAAACTGGGGGGCTGGCAAATTGATAAATTAGATAACTCAAAATCCACCTATTCGGCACACCCTTACAGTTAGAGCTACCAAATTTGGTAGGAAGATAGCTACTGGCATCCCCGAAAAATTGTGGAGCCACGCCCACCCATTCCGCTCCCAGCCCCCCGCGGTTTTAAATCAAAAACGCCTATAAATTCCTCAGTTTTTAAGCTCGATCCACCAAATTTTGCGCCAAGATAAGTGATGACGATCCCCAAAAAACTGCATCAAAACTTTCGATGCCACGCCTACCCATACCGCCCAAGCTAACCCCAGCCGCCCCAACTTTTCGTTAAAAACGGGAATGCGTGTATCTTTCAGAGTTGTTGAGCTAGAGTCTCTGAATTTGGTAGAAAGATAGCTAGTAATGAACCCCAATGATCTGCATTAAAGTTTTGGAGTCACGCCCACCCTTTCCGCCCCCAGCCCTACCGCAGTTTCAAATCAGAAATGACTTTATCTTCCTCAGTTTTTGAGCTACAGCCACAAAATTTTGCGCCAACATAGGTGATGACGATCCCCAAAAAACTGCATCAAAACTTTGGATGCCGCGTCCATAACTGGTAGCGACAGCCAAAGATATTTTGTAGCCAGGCCCACCCATAACGCCCACAGCACCCTTCCCCAACCTTTTACAATTTTTGAGCTAGAGTCACCAAATTTGGTAGGAAGATAGCAATTGACATCCAAGAAGATCTGCAGGAATAATTTGGATGCCATACCCACCCATAACTCGCCCAGCCCCCCTTCCCCCACCTAAACTTTGAGCTAGTGTCACCAAATTTGGAAGGAAGATAGCTGAAAATGTTGCTGCTGTGGCTGCAGCGGCTGCATATAAAACTGTGGCAGGGAAAGCATATAAAACTGTAGCAGGCAAAGCACCCCAATAATTTTGTATGTTCATTCTTGTATCACTTTTAGAAATAAAATGAAGCAATGCGCAAATGGCACACTAAAGTAAAAATTGTAAAATTCCCTTAGAGTGAAAGAGTTACTGTTATTTATGTGAATTGATCTCATCTACAGAACAATATCACATTTTCATGCTCTTAAGCCAATCGCATTCCTCTTAGTCCTCCTTTGTTGTTTCAAATTCGTGTGTGCATACAACGGCTTATAATAAGCCTGAAGCGATCGACAAAAACAGCAACAACAAATCTTTTGCATTCACAGTTATATTTATACCCTGAAATGGGTAAAAAAGAGTATAATTGTTTTGTGCATAAGTATGTAACAGGCAAAAAGAAGCATCTCCGACCCCATAAAAGGTAGATATATTCTTGATCAGCATCAACAGCCATATGCAATATGAAAATCATACCCAACCGGTCACATGTGACGTCACGCAAAACAGCTATTTATGCGCAATGCGTTATCGGTATTTTGTATCATGGTTTCGGATCACTCTCTTATGTATACGCGCGCTCTGCAAGTCAAAAAAAGAGCGAAGTATCGCTGCCTTCTTCGCACGCACTGAATCAAAGCAAAACATATCTAAGAGGCTGCAGTTCAGTGAATTGCATAGCCTAAACTCACACGTACTTTAGCCTTTAGCTTTGACTTAGTGTGTGCGGAGGAAGTAGGGTTATTGAACTTTATGATTGACATGCAAAGCGCGCACATAAAATATAGAGTGAACGTAAATGAGCAACAACAGAGGAGCATGATCGGAGCGAGATTTGAAATTATCTAATTATCATAAGAGCAACGCGCGCACTCTGTTAAATTTTAAGCGGCTCTTTGAGTTTGGGACGAACAACGTACATAGATTTGTGTAAAAACTAATGTGAACGGCCTTTGCTTGTTCGAAATTGTATATTATTAATGTAAGTTATACGTTTTGTCTAAGTTATATTAGCAGCAAGTAGGCAAATCCACCCCCACAACATATGTATTTTGGTGTGCAAAATTTTTCTACACGCACCAAGTTATGTTTTGTTGTTGTTGTTTTTTTTTTTAATCAACGACACCAACAAAAAGTAGCAGTGCGGGCCCAAGAACAACACTAACAACAACAACAAACGCTACTTGGGTCGTAAATGAATTGTCAAAGGCACACAAATTTGAGAAAAAAAACAATGTGCACTGTGCGAAAAGATTCATTTACATAAAATATTGAAAATTATTTTCAAGCGCATTGTTCACTTATATGTGAATGCACTTATTCATTAAGAAGCGGAAATCCGTTTCTTTTTTGCAAGTGTACGAACCAATTTTACTTGTTTGAAATTGTATATTATTAATGTAAGTGTGTTACGTTTAGTCTAAGTTATATTAGCAGCAAGTATGCAAATCCACCCCCACATTATTTTCTGGTGTGCCAAATTTTTCTGGACGCACCAAGTTTTGCTTAGTTGTTGTTTTTTTAATTCAATGACACAAACAACAGTGATGCCGATTTGGCCTTTTTCCGGACAGATCTGACATGTTTTTAAGTTCCTTGTCCGGAAAAAATATCAAACATCCCCTATCCGGAAATCTGGCCTTTTTTCAGATTTTATTTGATTCATTTATTTCAATATTTTTTTCAAAGTTTTCTTTAAAAACATTGTGGCATCCAATCTATTAAAAATAGCGATCTTTTTACATACTTTGTATGTATTTTCGATATCATTTGTAATCTAATGTACAACAAAAGTGAAAAATAAACTTAAATAATGCCGAAAGATTCGTACAAACAAAAATTTCGTGATTGCTGGCTACAGCAGCCAGATTTTAAAGTTTGGATAAGCCGCGATGAAGCGGACACCAATAAGGAATACTGCAGATACTGCATATGCTTCTTTTTTATTTTCTGGGATTTTTTTGGTTTTTTTTTTATTTTTTTTTGGGATTTTTTGGCTTTTTTTTTTATTTTTTGGCTTTTTTTTATTTATTGGCTTTTTTTATTTTTTGGCTATTTTTTTATTTTTTTTTTGTTTTTTTTTTTTTTGGCTTTTTTTTTCTATTTTTTTGGTTTTTCTTATTTTTTTGGCTTTTTCTGGCTTTTTTTATTTTTTGGCTTTTTTTTATTTTTCTGGGATTTTTTGGCTTACTGAACAATTTGCACGATGTTTTATCGAGTTTGCAAATTTCTTATTCACACACATGCTGGACGCTGGGACTGTTCCAATTGCCGCCGCATCTTCCGGGTGGACGACGCTAATAGCTACTCGCGTCGTAAATCAATTGTCAAAGGCACACAAATTTGAAAAAAAAACAATGTGCACTGTGCGAAAAGATTCATGTACATAAAATATTGAAAATTATTTTCAAGCGCATTGTTCACTTATATGTGAATGCACTTATTCATTAAGAAGCGGAAATCCGTTTCTTTTTTGCAAGTGTACGAACCTATTTTACTTGTTCGAAATTGTATATTATTAATTAAGTGTGTTACGTTTAGTCTAATACCCCAATTCCATTAGGCTGCATCTTTCATTAACAGAGAGTCGAAGATGTAGGCGATTCCATTATAAATCCAATTGCATAGTAGCATCTTGATTTAACAGGGTCTGTTAAGTGACAGTTGACTGATATTTGTATTGGTATTTAATTGGAAAAAATGAGCTCGAACATAAACAACATAAGTGAAGCCAAAAAAGCAAAAATTATTGCTTTAATTTGTGCGCATAATTCAGACATGGTTTTGCAAATTACTCGGGTTGTGCAGACATGTTTGGAGCTGACAAGCAGCTTTAGCATTGAGTTGGCAAACAAATCCGTTTGAATTATTTTTTTTGTCTGTTTTTATTGCACTTTTTGACAAGCTGTTGTACTCAAATTGGCACTGTTTAAACCAAGTATCGATTACAAATACCATAGTATCGACTATGTTAAAGTTCTGTTAAGTGCTCTGTAATGTTAACTTCTAGCATTCCCACTTGGTCGGTTTCGAACCAACTGGGAATGCAGCCAACCAACGGGGAATATTTGAATAAGATTCCCATTGTGCATATGTGAATCTAATACAAAAAGATGCAACATCTTCAAATTCCAATTACATAGTTGCATCTTGCTCTAGTGGAATTGGGGTATAAGTTATAGCAGCA